>OZ010574.1:114764182-115014182 GCA_963932145.1 Acanthosepion lycidas
ATTTTTCAGGGTGCTCGTGACCATTATTGAACGGTTGACCCTTGAATAAAGCATACAAGTTAGTATAGTGTTTAACCTAGTTTTAACACACACACACACAGATATACATATACATATATATATATATATATATATATGTAGATCTCTGAGGCCCCTCTTTATTTTTTAATGGAAAAACACCGTAAAATTATTTATTTTTTAAATTTTTTTTAAAGTAAAAATAAAATTTCACTAAGTATAATGTATTTGCTATTATTTTTCAGTCTTTATCCAAACCCCTCTTACTAGCAAAAAGTTCAAATTTGCATTCATCTGTCAAAAATACATTTTGCTACATTATGAAAATTTCATATGAGAAACATTATATTTTGTTTATATTTTGTTTTGTTTTCACCATTAAACCCCCAACTAAACTTATGGAGATTACAAAAGAACTAGAGTTTTGATTCAATTAAAAGGAATCATGGAAAAAGAACAATATTATTAAAATTTTCAAAAAACTTTTGAAAAAAATGCCAAAAATCGTCAAGCAGTAATTAAGGCATGCTGTGGTTTTATTGAAAAAATATTAAATATTATGCTGTTGTATGATAGTGTTTTGTAGTAACTATTTTTTTTTCTGAAATTGTATTTTTTACTGAAATAATAATAAATTATATATTTTTTGTATTTCTTAAGTAAAAAATGCAAAAAATATAAAATTTTAAGGTATTTCTTAGAGAAACGCATGGTAGCCCCAAATGTTTTGCCTCAAATTATGTGGCAAAATATATAACGCATTTGTTGATTTTCCATTGTTAGTTAAAAAAAGGGAAAGATATATTTCAACATCCTCGTTTATATTCAAGCTGATAATGACAAGTTGGGGTTAATAGTGGGAGAAATATTTCCATTTCTCAATACGTAGTACGATTGATTATTGAGTCAGAAAGAGAAATTGACGAGTTCAAATTCCAGCTGAGTTCGTTACGTTCACTTTTTCACAAAAAACTTTGGGGAAAATATAAATTCACCTCATATTCCCAGCTATGAGTTAAATAGCAGGGCAGATTGGACTATCTTGCCTTGTTTGGCAACCAGTGTAGTTTGTTGTTTCTTAATTCGTTTTCAACCCTTTCCTGGTTTATTAAGATCAGAATAAGATTTAGTTTAGATTGCAAGAATATTTTTAAGGTAATAATAGTTTAGTGATAAAATTCTTATTAATTAACACAAGTGAACATAACGAACCCAACGGGGATTGGAATTCGGCTCTTCGATAAACAATTCCATGCCACCAGCTCCAGTACTATCTTCCCAAACGTGAGGTGGCTCCCAGACTAGGAGCATGACAACTCTGATTTCAAAACTGTGGAGAAAATAACGAGAAGCCATTCGATTATTTTTCCCCAATAAAACGTGACAGTTCGCAGATAATAACGAAAATTAATCTGTGGAAAGCCATAATTGTATTCGTCCTGAAGCAAGTAAAAGAAAATTAAAAAAAAAGCAATTTATAATACAAATCAAGTCTTTCACACGACTGTTCATCTGTTAAATCATTGACAAGACAATTTGCTTTAGAGTAGAATCGGTTTTGTTTTTCCTGGAAGCGTTGCTTTGAACGTAACCTAATGAATCCCAGTGGAAACTTACGCTTGGTTTACCGATTCCGTCCTCGAAACAACTGATCTATTCAATAAAAAAATTCATAGACAAAAATAAAGGAATTTGAGACTTGCAAAAATGACAACAAAACTGATAATATTCATTAAGTACCTCTTTATTGTTTCATTGTTTACATTGTAAAAGTGACTTGCTTGTGGATTCCAGCGTTGTCAGAATGTTAGGATAACTGGGGAAATTCCTAATAAAAAGAAAAGAGAATTAATGTATGTAAATAAAAATGAAATGGGCATGCATTATTCTTCTATACAATTACAATACTGATGTTAAAGGTAATGGTAATAGCCGTTGCCTTATAACGAACCATTCGGTTTTCATTGAAATTCGGTTTGCATTATTACAGGAAAATAGCTTCTTCAAGTTCACTAACTATTAGTGCTCCATATGCTATTGACGCGGACAATGTTTGCTAACCTTTTGTTTGAGGTTGTCGGGAAAGCCAACATTTTGATTATGTCATTATTTTCTCTTCGAGTTAAATGCGCTATCGATTTTGGTTGCTGATGCTATTGTAGAATATTTCAATGTTTCTGAAACTCTATATAAAAAGCAATTAAAATTTTCTGGATGTACAATATATTTGATTTGATTTCTCGCATTGAAGATTATATCAATAAATCTGTAGTCTAACAAGCAGTTCATGCTTATATTTTTATCTGGAATTTTCCCTGCATATTGTTTGATCTATGTGGTTGTTTTGGGGCTACAAGCTTAATAGTATAATTAATTATAATATATATATATATATATATATATATATATATATATATATATATATATATATATATATATATATATGAATAAAAAGACATGATGAGTAAACACGAAATTCTGCAACTGTTAAGCACATATATCTACTTTTAATTCGTCTGTTTTGAAAATGAAAAAGAATGATATCGCTATTTATCAACAGTTAAGATTAAATACAGCTATTATAAAAACTCATATCGTGGGTGGCATAATAATGCTGAATAATCTGCATTGGTAATTCTAATGTACATTAGGATTTAAATGTTTGATGATATTAGCAAAAACAAGTCAGTTTAGTAACTTGATAAAATATTTCAATGTGGACAGTGAGCAACAGGTGAAGAGAAGGTTCGAAAAGAGAGGAAATACAAAACAAAGACAAGGAGTGTATGAGAAAAAGAACCGAATCAGGAAGTGGGAGACAGAAATAGGATACAGGAGAAAAAAAGAACGAAACAGGAAAAGAAAGACAGAAATGGAGAAAATGAGGAGAAAAAAGGGGCGAAACCGGAACAGAAAAACATAAATAGGGAATATGAAGAGAAAAGAGGAGAAAAAGTACCGAAAGTGAAATATATATATATATATATATATATATATATAGAGAGAGAGAGAGAGAGAGAGAGAAAGAGAGAGAGAGAGAGAAATGAGGAATATGAAGAGAAACGCAGAGAAGGAAAGACAATTCACGTATATAGAGAACAGAATGAAGGCATTATTATTGAATACTCACTAATTTACATCCAGGGTAATCGATTTGCCAGTAGAATTGTCTAATACCCACCGCCATAAGCATGCGTTGCACCATATACGAATGGTTGATGATGACTCACAGATTCAATAGTTTGTCCCAATGGGTAATGCATTCCGATGATTGGTTGGTGGTAATCACGGGATACATGACTGATATGTGTTACTGGATGGTGGCTTTCAGCAATGTGAACACGTGGGATAACTACGGGGTACTGAGCCATGGTAACATAATAACGGGGTACGGGAACTTGATATTGACGAACGTGCGTTTCATATCGGGGTACAACGTATGGTTGGTTGACGGTGACCATCTGAATGTAGCGATGTGTAACTGGATAACTGACGTAACGGACTTCATATTGAGGAATGGCAACACGTCGGGAAATAGTACCATGATGAGCTACTGGTTGTGTCACTCTGTGAATTGCATGACCAACAGGATAAGCGATACCATACCCGAGGGGATGCACTCTGCGAGTTACTTGGTTAATAGTACGACCACCGACGCCATAGTGACTGTAGACACCTCCGTGACCGTAACTGCCATAACCACCATAATGATTATAGAGACCCCCAAGACCATATCCCCCATAGTGACCATAGAGACCTCCAAGACCTCCATATCCTCCAAAACCTCCATATCCTCCAAAGCCTCCATATCCTCCAAGACCTCCGTATCCTCCGTATCCTCCGTATCCTCCAAAACCTCCATATCCTCCAAGACCTCCATATCCTACAAGACCTCCATATCCTCCATGACCTCCATATCCTCCGAAACCGCCATAACCCCAGCCATATCCTACTGGACCATGAGATACTTGACTGATAGTATGTCCGTGTCCAAACCCACCCAATCCACTACCCCACCAGCCACCAGGATGAATGTTACCATGCGAAAAGGTCCCATAGGTCGTTCCGTAGCCACCTGCCGCACCTGAGAAATTAAAAAAGAATGTGTATCGTTACAGTTGTCATGCAGATGGATATTGAAATTGTTGTAAAAAGCAGAAAGATGTTTTCATCAATTTGCAAATCATAAATCATACTTATTTCAAATTAATCAATATAATGCATCCAGTTGCATTAAAGTAACATATAATAGCAAATGGATTAAGTGTTTCTTCGGCATACTGATAATTATGAACGGTTTTAATTGAAAAGTCTTAAGAAGATCATAATACCATCGACACGATATAATAAATGTTATTCGATGTTATGCTGAACAATTCCTAATTTTTCTTTAAATATTTATCAAACATAATTCTTATAAAATTAACGTGTAATTTAGATTTTAATAAATTTTCTTCTGTATAAAATATCAGACAGCATGAAATAAAAACAATTTTTTGAATAATGATGCTTATTTTGAAAAGTCTATTTCAGCATATAAAACATCTGTTTTGCAGAATTTCATTAATTCGTTCTAGAATTTAAAAAAAACATCACAGATATTTTTGTATAGGTGTCCTAGATTTTTACCTAATAAGTTATAAACAATTAAAATACGCTTAGAAACACACTGTTAATAAAAATGATTGAAAGGAGTTAAGTTTAAAAAAATATTTGTCGAGAAATAAAGGGCAAAATTTTACGAGAAAACCAATTAATTTACCTGGAAGCAAGCCATTAGCACAGTTGCTCAATGTAATAACTGTAAAAAAGAATTATTTCAGATTATTATTATGTCATAAAAATATTCATAACATATATTATACGTTTAAAATCATTATGAATTATTTTAATTTGATTGAAATATGGATTTTTAAAAAATTTAATATCCCGAATGATACAATGTATTTTCTTAATCAAACAAAAGCCAAATCAAATACGCTAATTACTTTTTTGATAAAAGTGGCTCATTGTTTGTTTCTCGAGGTTCATGATGATAAATATTTTACCTACTCATACAATAAGTTTAAAAGCAAATGCAATATATTAAGTGGTTAATAATAAATAATTGAATGACGTTCAAATGTGAACCAATAAATAATTAACTTGAGGAATCGCCCTCTCCATTAAAATGGAAACAAAAACAAACGAATTCTTTATGAGTTGAAAAAATTTACCTGCTAGCAAGGCTGAAACAATAAGATGACCGGCTGCCATTTTGTCTTCTCAGATGTCAACTACAAATACAAAGAGAGATTATATTTTCGAACTGTTTTTTCTTGCACATTGTACGTAAAGTAAAACACTACCCGGAGTATTTACTAACAGTAACATTAATAATAGTTATATGCAGCAATGTATATTTTAAACGAGTGCTGGAATTTCAAAACTAACATTTATAGCTAATGAATCTTATAAAAGCCAACTATCTTCAGGTATGAGACGGCTATCAAATCCAAATATACGTTCAAAAATAAAGTTCAGTTTTCGAAACAGACCTCTGAACCTCTTTCAGAATAGAACTGGACACAGCACGATTCGCCTATAGAAACAGGCCTTGAGATGCTTTTTGCAACATGACGTGAAGAGATACGAACAAAATTTGCAGTGATCTTCGTGACTTGCAATATTTTCGTACGATTTTGCCTTTTATTTCTTCTTTCATTTTATATCTGTCTCCTTCGCTTACGACGGTATATTTCAGTTGTTCTATCAAATCTCGAGTTATTTTGATTATTTGTAGAAAATTTAGGAAAGCAATATAAGCAATATAAAAATTCGTAAGCAATATAAAAAGATTTAACCTTTCTATTATTTAAAATTAGCTTCGTGCATAAACATCGCCAGTCTAAAATTTTTTAAAAATTATTCCACAGATCAAGTATTTAGCTCTCAATTGCCTTGTTTTTCAGTGCACTTAATTCAGTAGTGAATATTAATCACAGAGATCAAACGTTGTACAATAAAAATTTCAGATGAAAATTTAGTTAATAATTACATGCCATAATTACTTAACCAACTTCGAGTGCTCAGTGTTTTGAATGCCATGTCTCTTCAGGGCGACCATGGCTCTCCACAGATCCCTTTTCTTTATGTTATCTGCGAACTGCCATAAATTCTTGAGAAATATAGTGGAATGTTTCCCCGATGCATTCCTACGCTTTAAAATTCAAAGCTATTCTTTTCTTAGAGTGGTCCGAAGGCGAAAGATTTCAATCTTCCATAACTGGTAGGGAAAAGCACAATGTATGCCTTTTCTTTGAGCACTTGTACGAAAGAGGACGCAGCAGATGAGTCCCGAATTTGAACTTGGTTCATCGATTTAACTACACTACCCACTTGCATATATACGGCGGTAAAAAAAATAACCTATATATTAATGTGTAAACGTTGCATGTTGAAAGATGTATTTAATACAGTTTGCAGTGCAAATGAAGTCGTAATTACAACTTCAAATACATAAGATATTGGGCTTATATTATTTTTTTTAATAAATTATTAGCTTGCAAATAAATGAATTGAATAAGAATTTGATCAGCCAAAGATGTTTACAAAAATGCTATAATAGTTAATAATTAATATTGGCTTGCATATGTATTTTATAATACGCATTCTGTTATAAATCATTCTATTATAAAGTAAATGCGTGATTGAATCAACTATAATATCTCAAGTTGACAAATATGTAAATTTGTATTAAAAATCACCTAGACCAAGAAGCAAAAGTAAATTGTGACTTGTGACAAACTGACGAAGAAATTTGAAAATGCTTACCTGAAGACGCTGATAGACGAGTGAGTCGCTGGAAACTGATTTTCCTCTATGAAAGGCACGACTTTATAGCAATGTTCGAGCCTACGCACTTACTCCGTGGAAAAGGCATTAGTCACCAGGCAACTTTGATGTCTGTTTTAGTCCTTGAAACACCGGCTGTTGATGAGAACTTAAAAACAACAGTTTTAATTTTGGAAATCAAAGCCTGATTGCACATGAGAATTGACTTTATTTTCTTCTGACAAATTAAAAACAATAAAGAGAAACCGAATATGTTAAAATAATTTTAGAAAGAAAAAAATGTTGTCGATGACAGTTTGGAATGACATCTAAGACAATAGTGTCTGATGTTCCATATACATGAATATAGATGAATATATCTATATATTCACATGTTTAATTGAATGATTGTTTTATTACATACACATATGTGTGTTTGAAGTATTATTGCTTAATGCATGTATGTGAGAAAATAATGCTCGACAGACCTGTACTACTTTAACCTATTCCAATTCTTATGCCACGTTACTTACCCTTTTGTGCACTTGCTATTAAAGCGATCAAACAACGGCGGGCGCCTTTCTTGTTTGACGCTCTTCAAAACTATATGCTAAAATCAACCTTTCTAGCATTTATCGTGTGTTTTCAGTCAACCCCTAAAACGACACGAACAATTTAGAAAATCATAATCAGTTTGATAATAAATCAACGCAACTTAGACCAAAATTGCTTTATATGCACATTGGATATTAAAGCTTTTAAACTTCATAAAGGCGGACAGAAGATATAGTTTTCAACAAATAAAATTACAATTTTATATACTTATTCATGTAGGCTATAAAACTATATCAATATTGATTCTTGCTTGTTAAACAATTTTGAAAGAAAATACAGAATTTGGAAACAATACTTATTCTAGCCATTGATGATAAGTAAACTCGATAATTTTTTTACAATAAATAATTGTTTACGATAATTAAATTCTGACATTATATATGTGCGTGTGTCTGAAATAAATAAATTCATATATATATATATATATATATATATATATATATATATATATATATATATATATATAAGCATTCAATCCCAAGCAAGGCGGGAAGCCACTAGTACGCAAGGGGTTACAGAGAAGAGGAGCGAGAGGAAAAGGAGTGATAGAAGAAAGCACGAAGAGAAGGTTAGGGCATCTGGAGACGTCGACTGACGTTACATTTGAATAGTTCGAGATTATAGCTACCAGGAAAACAAGAAATGTGGAGGGAGTTCCACAGGCGAGAAGTGCGAGACATGAAGCTATTGGAGGAGAAGAGACGGCTACATTTAACAGTTTCCACAGTGAAAGGGTGAGACCGAGTTGCCAGCCTAGTTGAACGCTTAAATTCCTGAAGTCTGGGAACCAGCGAAAGCAGCTCGTCGGACCAGTTACCGTGAAAGTATTTGTAAAAAAGACAGAGGGAGGTAACGGCACGTCTGTGAGAGAGCAGCTGCAGACGAGGTTCCAGATCAGGGCCAATTATATTGCATATCCGTCTTTGGATTTTGTCAAGGACATTGAGACAAATAGAAGGGGCTCAAGACCATATATAGCAGCAATACTCCATGCAAGGGCGAATGGTTGATTTGTAGATTTGAAGGATTGACCCCGGCGAGAAAAATTTCCTGGTGCGGCACAGGAAGCCGACTAACCTATCTCAGGTCGACGGACAAGGTGAGAACGAGCAGTCGCAAAGAGGTGCTCTCGTGAAGTTGAGCGTCATACATTCTAATGGGGGGAGGCAGGGATAGTTCTCTGTGGTGAGAAATAACAGTTTTGTTTTTGAGGCATTAAATTATTCAGTCAATTCCTGCCCCAGTCCACAACCGATTGGAGGTTCTTTTCTAGACAAACGGCCAGGTTAGTTTGTCGGCGACACTAGGTTTGATTTTGAAGCAGGAGTAAATAGTAGTGTCGTCCGCAAAGATGCCTACAAGGGAACGTATGACATCAGAAAGGTCGTTAATGAAGATAAGGAACAGAGTAGGGCCTAGGGTAGAGCCTTGGGGAACACCTGCATTCGTGGGATAGGAGCTGGAGGAGAATCCGTTGAGAATGATCTTCAATGCACGGTTTGACAGGAATGATTCTATTAAGCTGAACAATCGACCTGAAATTCCATAATCCTGAAGCTTGCGAAGAAGACCGACATGCCAAACCTATCAAACGCTTTGGAGATATCTAGAGCCACGGCACGAGCTTCTCCGTTATTATGAAGTGCCTAATAAACAATTTCACTTATGGCCATAAGCAGATCAGCTGTAGAACAGGCAAAGCGGAAACCATATTGCTTGTCGGAAAGCAGATCATGGGATGTAAGGTGATTAACCACTTTGGCGTTGATTAAAGCTTCGAAGACTTTGACGAAGACGGGTACGAGACTGATAGGACGGTAATTAGAAGAGTCAGAAGGGTCACCAGAGTTCTTAAAGACAGGAACAATGGATGAGGACTTTCAACAGTCTAGAAAACAAGATTCATTGAGGCAGTAGTTATATAATTTGGAGAGGGCAGGGCCCAGTTTAGACGCACATTTCTTCAGGACAATGGCTGGTATCCCGTCTCCACTACTAGCCTTGTGGGGGTTTAATTTAGAGATGATGCCCAGAACCGATGACGGGGTAATGCGCAAGTCGTACAATTGAGCCTCGGTTCTAAGGGGGAAATCGGGTGTTGGTACACCGGAAGAGTCTAGATTTCCAAGATTTCCAAGCAAAGCATTCAGCTTTGTCGGCAGAAGAGGTCAGAACCTCAAACTGGTTCGAGCAGCGAATAGTGACAAAGTGACGTCTATTGCAATCAGACATGTCGCTACGATATAGGTGGAAGTGATTCCTATGGGCAATGGCAGCTGAGCAAGCAACGGAGAACTAGAAGGAGGTGCGTGATTTGACCATATATTTTTTGGAGGGGATGAAAGCCTCGATTTCAGCTTTAACCCAGGAGGAGACCTCGGAAGCACATTCTTGAGCGGGGAGCGTGAAGACCACGTCTCAGGGGACGTCGCGAATAAAATCCCGGAATGAGTCATTGATAGCAGAACGATGTTCTAGTGGTAGGGGGTTCTTTGCGGGTTTGGAGTTGAAGGAGATGTTGAGAGACACTACAGCATGATCGGAGTTGCCAAAATGGCAGAGCTGCGTGGCGCTATAGGACTCGGGGATGGAGATAAAACATAGATCAAGAAGAGAACCCTTACCGTCCAGGTTGTAGGGAAAATGTGTGGGGAATTCAATTATTTGCGTGAGGGATTTAGAAATTGAAAAATTAACGGTTTGTATGCCTGCAAGGCCAGTAGTAGCGTTTTTAAGCCCCTTGGTATGATGGGCGTTAAAATCACCAAACACAAATATGCGAGCAAACGGATGGAGAGAGAGCCTTGTCATATATATATATATATATATATATATATATATATATATATATATAAGGCAGGATGTATGTGTGTGTCTGTCGGCCGCAATTTTCGACGGATTTGCACCAAAATTTACATGCACATGCTCCAAGTTAGCGAGAATGCCAAGACCGACTTTGTATTTTCCAACTCCCATCGATAGTGGAAATAATTGATTTTTTCATGCTTCTACGGCAGTTTTCATGTAGTTTGTGGCCATTTTCTACTGGTCAGAGTGAAAGACTATAGCTGGCTGCCACAAATAGGCAGGAAGATTCTATTGGTCAGCGTGAGAGCCAACTGACATGAATGTTAACTAGCATGCTAGCATGCAAAAAAAAAAATCGATAAATGCATTCGTCACAAGTGGGAAAAATTTAAAAATGCATGGCACTTTACTCCAATTGGCTCATGCGCTTGCTTAAACTCAACGTTGATTCTGATTCCGCAGAACTGGGTTGGGTGTGAAAAAGTATTTGTTGTTAACATTCTTTTTTCATTCGGTTTTTCCAGTTACGAGTCCTTTTTTTAAAGCGGATCGTTTTGTGTTCATTTTGTTTAGTTCTTTTTTCGTAACAGATTTAATGATTAGTATAGAGCTTAGAAAAAATTCGCAGTGTGAGATAGGCAAGAAGTAAGGCATGTAGCAACATCAGCACGGCAAAGAGCACTCCTTTAAAGGCAAGGAAGGGCAAAAATATTTTAAGTCAAGTGATAGCGATTGCTGTATGAGTCGTACGATTTTTGATTCATCACGGGCAACGACGGGCCATGCTGCTAGTTCTCTAATAGACTTTATTTCGTCTTTTTATAAATATATTTTATTTATGTCTGAACTTTTACGCATACATTTTATTGATTTATACTTATAGATGCCGATCCTCATTTCCGATACAATGTCTGAGTAATTTTCAGCTTTCATCAGCCATTATCAAAGAAGTTTCTGCTATGTCTATCTTAACAATTTCTCAATCTCGTATCACTTTCATTGTTTACGAATGCCGCATCATTGTATCTTCTCGTGATAGTTAGTTCTGTTGTGCTGAATTTTTTATTACTAAATATAATTAGTAGATAGATAGATAGATAGTATATGCTAATAGGTATATAAAATAATATAATGCAATGATAGTTATATATGAATATAATATATATAATAATATTTATATCATGCGATTAAATACACATTATAATAATAATAATAACAATAATAATAACGATAATAATAATAATAATTTTTCTGATGTACCTGTTACCATAAAAATGAATCAAATTTGAACAGTTTTAACCTATCAAAATATTGACATCTTTAATGTGTTTTATGTGTAGTAGTAAGGTTATTGGTATTGGGTGAGAAACTGGTGACTTTTAGTGGCAAGTCAGTACGATTTATTTATCGATCCCCTTTTTTAATCCTACAGGTATTTGTGTACATCCTGGGTATTACGATGTTGTCGCAGGAATCTATCTCGACCATTTTGCGGAAACCCGAAAATTTTTTAACAAGACGAAAAAGTCTAATACGAATAATGTGGGCTAAAATGTAAGCTATTGTATGTACAAAAAAAATTTTAAAATGAATTTTCTTTTCATTTTAATAACAATAATTCGCTTAAAAATCAATGGCCACCTTTCAGATGTTTTAGCAGAAGTATATAATGTGCATTTCAATGCATGTCATGCGCATATACATTACTATAGTTTGGTATTTTCTCCCAGTTCTAGAAGCCAGTGTTAAAATCCAGGTAAATCATCAATATTTCTAATGACGCCTTTCTTTACAAACAGTTCCAACCTACTCGAAAGTAAAGAGAAAAATAACATTGATCATTCATTTTTTAGCCAGTTGATCGTGTGTCGTTCTAATATCTATCTATCTATCTATATATATATATATATATATATATATATATATATATATATATATATGTATATGTGTGTGTGTGTGTGTGTGCGTGCATTTTAGAGCGTGTATGTATATTCATACTTATTTTTCATATAGGAAGGAGCCAATTTCTATGTTTGATATGAGGATGACACCTTTTGTTTATTTCACAATGGGGTTGAGGCTGAGGTTTTCCACCAAGCACTGAATACATTGCACCCAGCGTTGCAATTCACGTGTGAGAAGGAGAACTGTTGAGGGGTCCACCCCTTTTTATACAAATAAACTCACCCAGTATATACATATACTACGGCTACGAGAAGACGAGAGTAAGACAGAGCAAGACCGAGAAGTCGAGTCCAGAGTGACAGAGTAAAAGGTTGTAGGTAACCGGAAGAGTGAGGGTGAGGTAACTGCGTTGTAGGAGTCACAGTGAGCGAGCACGTAGACTCAGTAAGAAGTCATACAGCGATACTTCAATACCAAAGACTGTATATATATTTTGCTACTAACACGTATTCCTGGAACTACTAACCTGCATTACCAGTTTGTATTATTACGTTAATACATTATTTTCCTATATTCATTCTTGGCGTTTGTTATTTATTGGTACCGGATTTCATCTCGGAATCCACAACAAGAACAATCATGTTCTTTACTTTCTCGATGTTTTCTTACACAAATACACATTTTCTAACATCAGTCTACCGGAAACTAAACTTGACGGAATTGGTGGGATTCACTTTCTTCTAAACAACTGAAAATTAATTTTATTAAAACCTTAATTCACCGGAACTTGGCTATAAGCTCGAGAACTAAATTAGATTCAGAAATTGAACTTATTTAGGGAGGTTCTAAGTGAGGTTGCGGTGACTTGATGAGGTGAGTGCAAAATTTTAGCGGAAGTAAGGTAAATATTGTTTGATGTCCGACCAATGTTGAAATCGATACGGAAGGATGTTTCGTCTACACATTAAATTAGTTCTGTACTTTAAAAATACAGATGTAAGCTTGATGCAGGCTGTGTAGGCAGAACGGATCAAAGTTTGGAAGCATGGATCAACCAACGCGTACCAGCAAATATTAGCAATTGAAAAGTTTACATAGTTGTGTTAACGTATCAAATTCATTTGATTAAATCCAGTAGTGTGCTCGGTCTTATAGCTTGAACATTTTCTCAGGGCTGAGTAAGTTTGATACCGATTATCACTTGAAGGTTTTGGAATCAGTACATTCTATCAACGATCTCTCTGTAAGCAGAAGGAGTAGTTGAAGTGTTTAAAGGTATTTAGATTTTTGTTTTTATATAACATTAGTCTTTCGTTGTATAATTTTTACATCACTGTATACATTTTTGTTCTCGATTTTTGCACTGATAAAAAAAGCACCGATAAATCGTTTTTATATATCTTTTAATATATCTGTTTTTATTGATCTAATATTATTTTAGTATTTTACATGTTAATATGATTCTCTTGATATTCTATAAAGATCCATAGTTCATTCTTACAGTGAAATTATTAGCTTTTTTAATCTTTCACCATTGCATCCGTTTTATTTATTCCCAGAATTATTTTTTGCTTGAATACTGTTTCCCATTCGTTTCAATATATCTTTTTATGATAGACCATACATTTTCTAATAGATTAATATCTTGTGAAATTGGGAGCTAATCCATGTATTTGGTGGCTTGAAACCATTTCTTTTCCTTTTCCCAGTGATAATATGAAAATAGCATTGCAGAAAATGAATAAGCATTGTCTGGAATTGATGTACTTTTTAATTTAAAGCGTATTGATCTGTAACTAGGGCCACTCAAAAAATTTTTTATCCACGAACGTAAAATAAGACACAAGGGGTTACTGAGTGTGAGAGAATATGAGACAAAAAACACTATTAAGGAGAGAGAGCAATAAAAGAACAGGAATTAAGAAGACAGAAGATAACGATTGACGCATTGAAATTATTCAAAATCGAGGTTGACTGGGAGAAGCCAGAAGAGAATTCTTCAAGCGAACAAACTCTTAACATAGAACTTACGGTTACATCGCACCATTTCAACTGCACAATAATGAAACCTTGCCGCCAATCTAGTACTGAGTTTAAATTCATAAAGTTTAGGTACCAAAGAGGAAAGTTCATCAGATTCAATGCCATGAAATTATTTATAACAAAGGGACAGAGAAGGTATGTTGCAATGAGAAAGTGGATGAAAGCAAGATGCCAGGTCAAAACCAATAAAACTTCAAATTCTTCTTAGTATCTACATTTAACATAAAACTAAAATCAAGATTGAAAATACCAATAATATTATTGTTTATAATACTAGACCACACTATTACGCTTATTCGATTCAATCAATAACATTGCAATATCTAGTTTCTATTTTGAAATCATATCTTCCTTATGTCCCATGGCAATATTTATAAATATAAATATTAAAAAATAAATATCAGCGTCTAAGCTATTATATATATTTATTTACAAGATAATGGACAAAGCTCAAGTTTCAAAATAAAATCTCATCCTACCAAATAAGTCACAATGATTCCCAAAGAAAAGACGTTATAAGCTGAAATTCGCATAATATATTTATCTTACTTTTTTTTTTATCCCAGAGCTGTTTTATTGTGAAAACATTGATTTACATAATAAAATCCGAGATAATATACATTTTGCGTTTGGGGGAATTCCCTTCCAGCTTTTTACACCCCAGTTAACTTTGAGCTTCAAAAAATTAAATGCTATGTCAATCGTTATTTTCTGTATTCTTAATTCCTCTTTTCTTATTGTTCTCTCGCCTTAATATTTTTCTTATATTCTCTAAAACTCAATAACCCTTTGCGTCTTAGCGGCTTTATTGCCTTGTCTGGAGTAAAATGATTAAAAAAAATGGATGCCTGCTGTTGAAGGGTATTAAGGGAACAGGGCTTGCAGACAAATCCTAAGCATAATGACTTCGATATTTTTTATAATATTATTCGTCCAATTCAAGGCCCAAGAACCACTCAAGTTAGAGGATTACTAAATGAGTTGGTTATAAGTGCATGTTACGGTGGTATGTAGAATAGATGAAGATCAGGTGATCAGGAAAGTATATTTTCGAGAGTTTGTTCCATAATTAACAGCCCGAGGAAGAAGCTGTCTGGGTCGTAGTTCCTCCTTAACAATGGAATACGAATGGACCATGTGTACGTTGCATAGAGAGTCAGAGCTGTGAGGATCAGAACTGGTTGAACTATGGAATATAGCCCGTTAGAAAACTGCCATCAAAATAATGATAGAGTAACGAGAAACTAGCTTCTTCTGCTGGAAGGGACTGTAAAGTGGAAAATAATTAATCACACACAAGATCGAGTAAACGATTTTGAACTTTGCCAAGGCTAGAATATGAGGATTGATCCGCTGCATACCGAATATGGAAGCAGTGCCCCATTAATTGCTGGATCGGTACAAGAAAGCGGCCATTTAACAGCATCTTTAGCGATGAATCATATGTATGAATTCTGCTTGAGATCTGGAGTGAACTTAGCAGCAGACGTTCAAGGCAATGACCCTCATACAGAATACAACCGTTGACCATGACGGGAGAAAATTCAGGGACTACTCTCTGATGATGAAACGTTACCAGCTTGGTTTTGGAGCTACTGACTCTTACCAACCATGACATAAGCTAAGCCCATACAGGATGCGACAGAAATACCTCCCATATAATGGTAAGACATTATTGGCACTGGTGATTTCTTCTAGCTAACATCTTACAATTATGTAAAAGGTACTTCTCGGAGGTATATAGGAAGTATTTTTGCCGCAACCTGTACATTGACAGACAGTTTACTGTTCCTTACGCACTTACATTAGTAATGTGTGTATTTATATGAAAACTTTTCGTATGATATGCCTAAACAGACTATTGTTGTGCTTAATATTTTAGAATTTTTCATTATAGAGTTCAGAAATATTTCTGCAGAATCGTGAACTGTGCCTGCAGAACAAGGAAAGAGATTTCTTTTAAAAGTTCTACCTTTTTATTCAGGTATTTAGAGAGGGAACTGTTCACTGCAGGGTTTTTTAAATTGTGCTCCGGACATGAGAATATTCAAGCTGGACTTTGAGGAGGATTCTTAATCGTCAAGAGCGGCCAACTGAGATAATATGTAAAAAGATATCTTTGAGCAACACTTTCAGCTCATTTTTCAAAATTTCGAGTTTCTTTTATGTGATCTTCTATATTCATGACTGTGATAGATATTTGGAAAGGTAGAGAAATAAATACACGAACACAGAGAAAATCTGATACTGCATAGTTTTAAATAACAACCCTGTTATTAATCATGTTATCGCGTTGGAAAATGTCACGTGTATTAATGCTAAACATATATTGTAATTAAAAGAATACACGTGTAGAGGAATATGCGTGGATAAAGCGAAGAAATATACAGCCTTCAACACGGCTCTACTAATTTAAATATTTTTTATACTAAAAATTGAAATAAATTAATTAAAGATTCTTTGCGGAAGAACTTCGCACAAAATATTTTTGCTTGTCTCCCTTTACAACATAGCCTAATCAATTGCGATAGTATGATAAAAATAGAATGCGTCTACATATGAAAATGTGTATATCACGTATTTACGTTGTTTTATGTATGCGTGTACTTTTCCAGTAGTGGCAATAGAGAGTGAAAGATAGCAGTATTAATACTACTGATAATATTTGTGTTGACAAATAACTCGGTTCATGTGTTGTCTTTTGTATTTCTTAGCTCAACATCACTAAGCCGTTTTTGGAATAAATATGCGAAAATGTGAGTAATAATTAACCAAGAAATCGTCTCCAAAAAGATTAAGTCTTTATTAAACTCATAAGTTCATTGGTTAATAAATATTTTCCTTATTTAGAAAAAATACAATTCAAGGAGGGAAAATATTGTTGATCATTTTCTGAGGTGAGCCTTCGTTGTTGGTAGAAAATTCAACGACTACAGCGGGTTTCATATGACGTTATTGGTTAATTATACGAATATAGAAATTCAAATCCGGAGCCTACAAAATGTAGAACAATGAATAAAATATTATGTGTTAGCGGTATTATTACAGAATTAGGGTTTTTAGTGATATCCCTAAAATCCATTGCATTTTTCTACAATACTTTAACAGATGCATGTGAAAAAAATAAGGTTTATAATTTCAATTTGAATTTGAATTGAAATATTATGATTACGCTTCTTTGTTTGCAGTTCATATGAATAAGAATGATTAAATTGAGTCAATTGCTAAGCCTGATGCTAGGAAAGTTGGTTCTCCGTGTTGCAACATTTTATCTTTTTTTATCATTTTATCCCAAGCAAGGCAATGAAGACACTCAGAAGCAAGGGGGTTATCAATGAAAAATATGAAAAAGCGAAAAATAGTAAGGAAAGAACAATAAAAAAAAACATGAATTAAGAAAACAGAAGATAACCATTGACATTGTATTTCATTTACATTTTTGAAAATTAAAATTGATTGGAAAGCAATAAGCCGGAAGTGGCTTGTACAAGCGAGAAATACGCGAGAAGAAACTCTTAGCATAGAACTTACGGTTACATCTAGCCATTTCAGCTGTAAGATGATGAGACCTTATGTTACGGTGGTGGGAAAGTGACTGAAGTCGAGATGTCAGGTCAGCACCAATATCATTGCAGATTCTTCTTTGTATTTTATCAAGAATTTCTAAATACATAGCAGAAGAACCAGATCAGACGTGGCAGCAATATTCAATATATGGATGAATGTTAGACTTATAAATATGTAAGATAGATTCGGCCAAGAAAAAACGTGATGCTTCCGCTATATATTTGGAGATTCTTTTAAAAATCCAAAAACGCGTCAATTATCATGTGCAGATCGTTTGAGGCTTGAATCTTACAATCAATATACAGTGTTGAATACTGTGTCTATACTGTTTATATCAACATACGCTACGCTCTATCTCCGATACCAAGCATTCTTCTCCCATAAACATACCGGATTTTAGAAAACACACACACACACACACACACACACACACATATATATATATATATATATATATATGGACATTGAAATGAACACCCATAGGCTAAAGTCTGTTTCATGTTGAATGCAATCATCAGGCCATGAGTGCGTTTAGCATAAAACAAACTGTTGCCTCTGAGTGTTGACTCTGAGTGTTGACTTCAATGTCCACTTTAATTTATCCTTCATATTGAGCATCCATAAATATAGCATACGTTAAATCTCTCTCTCTCTCTCTCTCTATATATATATATATATATATATATATATATATATATATATATACTTTATTTTAGGATATTACAAGAGGAGAATAAACGCTACATGCATACAATCATGTTTAAATGTTTACCAACACATCTCATCAGGCGTTAGTATGCGACTGGTTAGTAGAGGATTTACTGAAATTTAAAATTTGAAACGCACACAAGCTCTTTTCACGCGAAAAAGAGGAGAAAAGAAAAAGAGTAAGAAAGAAAGATATAAGATACTTTCTTTTTCCAGAGAAAAGGAAGAATAAGGAAAAAGGTAAGAAAGAAGCAGGAGGAGATGGCAGCAAAATTTGTTTTGTTTATAATCTGATGCACCAATAAAAATGGTCGACGTTAGAAAGAGGTCATGAACCCCAAATTTAAAAATCGTTGACAGCTTGCTACAATGTAATTAGAAAACAAATGACACTTCCTATGGGAAAGGAAACATAATTTAACAAGGGTCTTGACAAGCCACATGTCTTGTAAGTTGACAGTTATAATTTCACAATTTTAAAGTCGGTAAATGATATGATCTTTTAAGAAATACACGAAAAAGTGAAAAAACATGAAAAAAAACATAATTATTAAAATATATAGATCAAACATATACATATATATATATATATATATATATATATATATATATATATATATATATAGCAAACTTCAGGCGAAAACTGTCTCACATACACGCATATATATATATATATATATATATATACACATATACATACATATATATATATATATATATATATATATATATATATATATATTGCTTGCTTTGATTTATACGAGCCGTTGAGATTTATAGATAAGTTTAAACAACTGAAATTGCACACATATATATATATATATATATATATATATATATATATATATATATATATATATAATATGTGGCTTTAAAAATTTTCTAAACCTCTAAAAATATATAAATCGCTTTAGTTAACAAAAAAGCTCGCAGTCTTTAGTACTTTGCGCAAATACTGAGAGCAGCAAATCCCTAGATTCGATTCTCTTTTGGCTGAAGTTTACCGAAGAACACATCCAGCTTTTCAGACTAAAACTGGTTTGGCTACATTGTTTACACAAATGATTTACTATTTAAATTCAATGTTTAAAATTGTTTTCTCACATCTATATGAGGTGACAGCCATTATAAGACCAGCTAGAAAATCTATTGTCTCACCGTGGTAATATGCATTACGACAAGCATCAAACATTTTTTTATGAAGTGAATGCTTTATAAAAGTTAATTTTAAATTGCCAATTAATAAGCTGTGCGGACATCTGACACAATTTCATGAAGCTTTGTAACTTTCTATGGTCTTTCCTTTTCTCCCTATTTTCTCTCTTTTTACTTCTCCATGTCAGTCTGACTCTATCGTACATACCTATTTCTTTATGTCAGCCACTTTATATCTGTATTACTCAGTGAGTTTGTATTTATCTTGATTAAACGAATATAGAAACTCAAGTCCACTTTTAACATTTGCTGCTTATTTATTTTATTTTAAACATATCTACTGAAATATTCCCAGTTTTTTTCAAAATAGTAAAGTTTAATCTTATAACGGTGTCTACTAAAAACTTCTGCATCACTGAAAATAGTGATTTTACTATAAAATGACATTTGTTCTAAAATTAAAGTCTGTGTAACCCTTATAAGTTTAAAAGTTACTGTTCTTACAAAGCTGAAAATATATTTAGAAAATAGGACTTAAAATAAAATTTTGTTTCAGTATATGGCAGACACTGATCGATAAAAGGTGTTTGTTGGACAATGAACCTTTCAAAATCAAATGTTATAACCGTTTACCTTTTTACTGTTAATAATTTACGGTAAAAATTATATTTTATGGTTGCAATGGAAAGACCCATTAATTATTTTAAAAAACACTCGTTAAGAATTTATTTATTAGTCATAAGGGCAATACTGTCGCTCGAGGTTAGCAATTCCATCTTGCAAAAAAGTGGGTTCCATAATTACTGGCTCCCCTACTTTATAAAACTCAGTTTCAAAATAAGTTATTCCATAATTCGCTTGAAAATGAAACAGAACTAGGGATTTTAATTTAATTTAATTTAATTATTTAATTGAATTTGAAGTTTTTAGTTCCTGTTTTTGAAACATGGTATAGTAATTATTGTGTGGCGATGGAACCATATTTTTAGATAAGTAAATTTAAGATATATATATATATATATATATATATATATATATATATATATATATATATATATATATATATATATATATATATATATAGACACAAACACACAGTGGGGGAAATATTAGTACACACAAATTTCCAATGAATGAATAAACATACTTTCCATGTAATTAAACGAACACAGATGCATCATAAATAAATATACATAGGAAACAGAAAATATTTATTTAACTGAAATAAATCTTATTTATCCATTTTATCGCCTAAAAATGTATTCGTACAATGCCTAAGCACTAAAAAATCTTCCTTTAACATTTTGTACAATAGACATAATTAAATTCTACGGTAACCACCTTCTCGTAGTTGTCAATTAATGATTTGCAAATTTTAGCTGGTATTTTCTTCCATTCTTCTTCGCATACGGTTTCAGATCCAGGATATTTATCTCTGGATATTCTCATATTTTTTCTTGTAATAAAAAAATCTCATTTGTAGATGAATTTCTTGAGATTCTGCATTCACCCCCTCTGGAAATGTGCCTGATTACAATCACAGTGTGGTTTGGCCTGGTATTCCCGTATTTAAGGACTGAATTCGGTTTCATATAAGGCGACCAGTACCAGCAATGAGATCAAATTCTTCATCCAAATATTGGACAATTTTCTTTCCCACCTCAACCGTAATTTTGAAACCTAATTCCTTAAATGTCTTAAAGGAAAAATATAAATTGGATGTACAGATGTCCAAATCAAATAGAGATTTTACAATCATGCTTTTAGGTTGAAGAGATATAGAAGTGATACTAAGCTTGCCGACTGTGTCTGGAAATAGAGAGAGATGTATGACAGGAACTGTGTGTAAAGTGGAACATGGTAAGAAAGGTAAAAACTGGAAGAAATCGTGGGAACTGTTGCCGGCTGTGTCAGGAAGAGAAATTGGCCATTAACACATAACCTGATAAAGGTGCCTTATTAAATGATAGTGAGATTATGTCAGTGTACAGGCATTTAACTAAATATTTTAGGTACCTATTAACCAGGATGAGCTACATATTTTTCTTCCCAAAGCTTTTCTTCATTTTTGTTTTCTCCTCCACGCACCGGTTCCGTATACCTTTCTCTTCCGGTATTCTGGTATATAGGATTAGTTTTCTTTGGCTTGGACATAGTTCTAATTGTCTGAGAAGCCGTTACGGTCGAAACCCGAGTTAGGAGGTTGGATGGAATTTTAACGTTTTCTAAAATGACTACATATTCGATTTTAAATAATGTATTGAGCACTTTTTGTTGTTTATACATTTGAGACGCGATTGTTTAATGTCTTCCTTTTCCCTTAGAACTGAAGCTCTATTGAGTTGCACATAACCCCGTCATCAGTATTGGGCATTATCACTAATTTAGACCACGACAAATCTAGTGGTGGAGATGGGATACCAGCAATTGTCCTGAAGAAATGTGCGCCTGAACTGGACCCTGCCCTCTCCAAATTGTATAACTACTGCCTCAATGAATCTTGTTTTCCAGACTGTTGGAATTACTCATCCATTGTTCCTGTCTTTAAGAACACTGGTGACCCTTCTGAACCTTCTAATTATCGTACTATCAGTCTCGCACCCGTCTTCGGCAAAGTCTTCGAAGCTTTAATCAACGCCGAAGTGGTTAATCACCTTACATCCCATGATCTGCTCTCCGACAATCAGCTGTAAAACGGGCAAAAAGGAAACCATTAGAATGTGGGCCGCTCAAATTGTCGATAGCACCTCTCTGCGACTACTTGGTCTCACATTGACTTGAGATGGAACAAATACATTGAGTCAATAACTTCGTCCACCACAAGGAATGTTGGCTCCCTGTGCTGCGCCAGAAAATTTTTCTCGCCGGAGTCAATCCTTCAAATCTACAAATCAACCATTCGCTCTTGCATGGAGTATTGCTGCCATATATGGTCTGGAGCCCTTTCTGTTTGTCTCAAGGTTCTTGATAAAATCCAGAGACAGATATGCAATGTAATTGGCCCTGATCTGGCATCTCTTCTGGGTCGCTCTCTTATAGATTTGGCGTAGCCTCCCTCTGTCTTTTTTACAAATACTTTCATGGTAACTGCCCCGACAAGCTGCTTTAGCTGGTTCCCAGACTTCATGAATTTAAGCGTTCTACCAGGCTGGCATCTCGCACTCACCTTTTCACTATCGAAACTGTTAAATTTATCCGTCTCTTCTACTCCAATAACTTCTTGTCTCCCACCTCTCACCTGTGGAACTCCCTCCCCTTTTCCAGTTTCCCTGGTAGCTATAATCTCCAACTATTCAAAGGTAATGTCTCCAGATGACTTGATCTATCCCTTATTTTTCTCTTCATCCTTTCCTCTATCACTCCTATTTGCTCTCGCTCCAACTCTCTGTAACCCCTTGCGAGCTAGTGGATTTCTGCCTTGCTTAGGGTGAAATTCTTAAAAAATTCCTATCCGTATATATATATATATATATATATATATATATATATATATATATATGTGTGTGTGTGTGTGTGTGTGTGTTCTATCGCTATATATATATATATATATATTCATAGACATATATACATACATATATATATATATATATATATATATATTGTTATGGGGTCCACCCCTTTTTCATACAAGTGGACTCGAGCAGTGTGTATTTGTACTGCTGCCGGTGAATACCCGAGAGGTAGGTGTAATAGAGTGAGTAAGAGTGTGAGGTAACCGCTTTGTAGGAGTCACAGTTGCGAACACGTAGACTCAGAAGGAAGTCCTACTTCGATACTGAATTTCCAAGACTGTATATATATATATATTATTATTACTACTAACCGCATTTCTGGATCTATTTGGTTGGTGCAAAAATAATGACGTAATAATGTCGTTTTTGACGTTAAAAAATACGTCAAAAAACGACATTATTACGTCATTATTTTTGCACCAACCTAATACTAACCGTATTATCAATTGTATTATTGCGACAATACATTTATATGCTATATTCCATTCCTGCGTTTGTCATTCATTTGATACCGGATTTCATTTCGGAATCCACAACAAATTGACGACGAAGATTCGAACTCACATGGGAAGAAAAAACAACAAAAAAATTTTCCCTCGCCGTCCACACCAAATTGGAGACGAGCGATTCGAACTCACACGAGAAGAAGAAATAGAAAAATCCTCCCCTCGTCCACAACAAATTGACGACGAGCGATTTGAACAGACACAGGTAGAACAAACAACAAAAATTTTTTTCCTCGACGTCCATAACAAATTAGCGACAAAGAGTTACGAGGAGTAAAAATACGTAAAATTGAGTTATCATGGAAGATTTTAAAAATATTGTGGTAGAACTGATACAATACCAAAATGATCAACAATTACAACTACAAGAAAGAATGGGAGAAAAATGGCAAAAGCAATTATTACAAACGCAGAAGGAAAATCAAGAAAGACAAATAGAGCTCCAGGAACTAATATTGAAAGTAGCGGGTAACAAGCAATTAGATATTGAAAAAGAGGCAACTTTTTCGCAAGACGCAGTGAGGAATACCATAGAGATTTTCAAATATTCTCTAGATGAGGACAAAAATTTCGAAGATTACTTCAGAAGACATGAAGACATCTTTAACATCGACTGTCAAAATTGGACAGAAGCAAAAAAGCTACGTCTGTTGCTTTGAAAATTAGGAACTAAAGAATATACAAAGTTCGTGGACTATATCTTGCCAAAAAAGACGAACGAATTAACATTTGACGAAGCAGTGACATGTCTTAAAGAACTCTTCAGCCCGAAAACATGACTCTTCCACAAGAGGTGGAAATTTCTTAACCTGGTAAAGGGCAATAATGAAGATTATTCCACGTTTGCCGCAATCGTAAATAAATATTTTGACGATTCCATACTAGTAGAATTAACCCCGGACAATTTCAAATGTTTCATCTTTGTTCAAGGTTTAGTTTAAAAAAAAGATAGCGAAATGCGCAGAAGAATGCTTTCAAAATTACAAAATGAACCGGGACTAACACTACAACAATTATCGGGAGATTGCTAGAGATGCCTAAATATAAAGAAAGACGGGAAGGGCATTGAGAAGTCATCTGTATCTCATATAAGTAAGTTAAACAAAAGTCTACGTTCTTCACCCTCCCCGGAAAGAAAACTAAAATTCTACATTAATGAAAAAAGATTCTCACCCTCCCCGGAAAGAAAACAAAAATTTTATAAGAGAAGTACAACATACAGGACAAATTATGACGAAAATCGAAGCAAATATAAGCCCACCCCCATCAGCATGTTATCGATGTGGAGGACTACATTGGAACAAGGATTGCCGCTTTAGATATAAAAACTGTTTTGAGTGTGGGAAAAGGGCCACAAGGCATCCCAATGTAGGAGTAGAAAAGATACTAGTAGAATAAGAGCTACTAGGATGCATAATGAAGACAACACCAACATAAGGAAATATGTGGAACTGGAAATTTAAAATAAAAAGATAAAATTGCAACTGGATTCGGGTCTCGACCTCACGTTAATCAACCTACAGACATGGAGAAAACTCAACAGACCTACCATGTTACATACACAAAAAATTGCCGGTTACAGGCAAACGAATAAAATTCGATGGAGAAATAATCGTGAATGTTAAATTTCACAGCAAAACAAAAAAAACTTAAGATAGACGTCATGAAAGATACTGAAAATCTAGTAGGTATCGACTGGATGCAAAAGTTCAACGTTTGGGACCTATCTATCAGCTCTTTTTGCAAAAAGTTAAACGTTGAACCATCAGATGCTATAAAATTAAAGGAAGAATTATATAACCAATTTCCTGAGGTATTTTCGAGCGGATTGGGACGATGCAACAAATTTAAGGCCAGAATTGAATTAAAAGAAAACGTCCAACCTCCAACCAGTTTTTAAAAAGAAGTGAACCGTACCGTTCGCTACTATAGAAAACATAGACAAAAAATTGGAGAGACTTGAACAAATTGGGATTCTTTCAAAAACAGAGTTTAGTGAGTGGGCAGCGCCGGTGATTTATGTAAAAAAGAAGTCAGGAGAAATCCGCGTATGCGCAGATTTTTCGACGGGACTTAACAAGGCTATAAAAGACCATCATTACCCACTACCGAGCCCAGAGGAGATATTTACAAAGCTCAACGGCGGTAAGATATTTTCAAAAATAGATCTTAGTGAGGCTTATCTACAAATCCCAGTACAAGAAGAGAGTACGAAAATTCTTTGCATTAATACGCACAAAGGGTTGTACAAATTCAACAGACTACCATTTGGAGTAAAAGTTGCACCAGCAATTTTTCAGCAAACGATGGACACAATGCTCACGGGCCAGAATTTCGCGACTGCTTATCTGGATGACATTCTAATTAAGAGCGACAATGTTGAAGAACACACAACACACATACAGGAAGTTTACAGAAGACTTCAGGACTTTGGGTTCAAAATAAAAGCAGAAAAGTGTGATTTTTTCCTAAATGAAATGAAATGCTTAGGTCAGATAATAAATGAAAATGGCAGGAAACCGAACTCAGAGAGGGCATCGGCAATTAAAAATATGCCTGAAACTAAAAATGTTGCAGAACTACAAAGTTTCCTGGGCCTAGCTAAGTACTATGCCGAATTTATTGATAATATGCATAAACTGAAGGCCCCACTAAATGAGTTAGTAAAAAAGGAGAATAATTGGAATTGGACAGAGGACTGTAAAAAAGCATTTAAGGAAATAATAAAAAAAATTAACTTCGGAGTTAGCATGGACACATTTCGATCCCGAACTCGAAATCATTATTGCAAGTGACGCAAGCTCACATGGGGTAGGTGCGTGTAATCTACACAAGATGCGGAACGGTACAAACAAACCCGTTGCACACGCATCTAGATCATTATTACCGGCAGAGAGAAAGTATTCACAGATCGAAAAGGAGGCATTGGGCATAATTTTTGCAGTAACTCATTTTCACAGATATATTTATGGGAGAGAGTTCACGTTACAAACGGACCACAAACCACTTCTTACGATTTTCGGTTGAAAAAAAGGTCTACCAGTCTATATAGCGAACAGACTTTTAAAATGAGGAACTGTGTTACTAAACTACAATTTCAAACTTGAGTTCTTACCATCAAAGAAAATAGGACACGCTGATGGACTATCGCGATTAATACCTGCGAAAGGCGAACCGTTAGAAGATTCGGTAATTGCGCCATTACAAGCTGAAGATGAAATCAGTAAGGTATTATGCAATACAATAAAGGAACTACCTGTAACGCTGCTAGAGATAGGACGAGAAGCAGAAAGAGACGAATTCATTCAGGATACCAAGACAAAATAGAAGAGAAGGTGAGGAATTTAACAGGCAGTTTCTCAATCTGTGACAACATATTATTGTATAACGAGCTAGTAGTAACACCGAAGTCGCTACGAAGAAGGATCTTGAAAGATTTTCACTTAAGACATTCCGGAAAAAAACCCGAATGAAATCACTTATGAGAAGTTTTGTCTACTGGCCGAACATGGACGATGATATTACGCAAATGGTGGAAAGTTGCAAAGGTTGTGCTGCTGCGGCGAAAGCACCACCCTCTATACAAAAGCCATGGCCTAAAGTCGACAGACCGTGGTCCAGAATCCACGTGGATTACGCAGGACCCATTGAAGGTTACTGCTATTTAATAACAGTAGATTGTTTCAGTAAATGGTCAGAGGTTGCCAGATTTAAACACCCGATGACAGAAAACACCACAAACTGTTTACACGAACTATTCGCGAGATTTGGCGTCGCGGATTGTTTGGTAAGTGATAACGGCACACAACTTACCTCCAGTGACTTCGAAGAATTTTGTGAGACATATCAAGTAAAGCATATCAAGATAGCTCCGTACCACCCGAGATCGAACGGACAAGCTGAAAGATTCGTTGACACACTAAGAAGAGCGTTAAAACAAGCCGAGGATGTACCGACGATAAAAGCGATACAACAGTTCCTTCAAGTGTACAGAATAACATCTAACGTGAACACGCCATCGGGTCTTTCACCAGCGGAATTGGTGTTTGCTCGGATAATAAGGTCTGTGTTTGACAAAATATTGCCAAACAAGAACAAAAACCAGTATACACCTCTTGTACCCAAGAGATCATTTAAACCAGGAGAACGGGTGTACTTTAGGATGTTTAGAAACAATATGGCTTACTGGGAACCTGGCACAGTAATTAACAGATTAGGAAATCTAATGTACACAGTACAAGGCGAGAAGTTTTCACATAGAAGACATATCGACCAATTACAAAAAAGACGGGTTGAGGAGCCAAGCTCGTCACCTGCAGAAAACGACGATTCTATGGATGCAATCTACGAAGCGTTTGAGATCCAAAGACCGCAGGAAGACACAGAAATGAGAAGGTCAAACAGGAAGAGAAAATTTACCGAACCCCTGATTATCAACCATAAGAGAAAAAATACTAACTCCCCCCAAAAGGGATCTAAGGAGGGGGGTTTATGGGGTCTACCCCTTTTTCATACAAGTGGACTCGAGCAGTGTGTATTTGAACTGCTGCCGGTGAATACCCGAGAAATAGAGTGAGTAAGAGTGTGAGGTAACCTCTTTGTAGGAGTCACAGTTGCGAACACGTAGACTCAGAAGGAAGTCCTACTTCGATACTGAATTTCCCAGACAGTATATATATATATATTACTATTTCTACTAACCGCATATCTGGATCTACTAACCGTATTACTTTCTTAAAAGCGGCCATCTTCTTTATTTTAAGAAGTTTGTAAACAAAACAAGTTTTTCTATTTTAAAATTAATTCAAAAAATAAATATATATTTCTGACATATTATTTTAGTAAAAATAAAATTAGTAAATATTTAGCGAAATAGTAATTGAAAAAAGTAAAACATAATTTAAGCTTTAAACTTTTAAAGCTGAATAAAAATTTTGAAAACCTGTTGAAATGTAACTGAAGCGACATAATAAAAGGACAAGACTTTTAGATCATATTAGGTTGGTGCAAAAATAATGTCGTTTTTCTTTTGAGGTTGAAAGTTAAAAAACGATATTATTTTTGTACCAACCTAATAATAATGGAAATTTCAGTCTACCGCACATGAAAATAATGAACGTATTAAGTAAAAAAATACAAAATAAAAAATTATTTTAAAAATAGAATAGCGCAACTAAGTTGATTAATCTTTTCAATTTTGGATTTGTAAATTTTGTTTCCATTTAATTACTATATCACATCCAGGAAATAGCCCAATACAGAATTTTACACGATTTTGAACTATTATAAATTATTAAAAAAAATGAAAATATTCTTGTAAAACATCATTATTCTTCAGAAATATTTTTATTTCTTCAGATAATAATGCCTTTAATTTTATTGGATTCATTATTTTTCTATTCAGGGCAGATTTTCAGTTAGATAGCTCAAATTTGAAAAAAAAGTAGGTGATTTACAATCTCCAAAGAACCCTACTTTTAACAAAACAAATTTCAGGAAATAGAAAGTTTTTGTGCGAAATTTCATGAAATTAAGTAAGTGGGGGGTAACATATTTAAAAAAACATAATTTCATTCATTTGTGAATAAGTCCTAAAAATTTCATTAAAATCGGATAATTACTTGATGTTTACAAGAATTTCCAAATCAATGTGTTTTCAACGGGAAAAAAGCGCAAAAAAATGTTATTTTCATGTCAACGCGACGACGTAAACAAAAGACTTTAACCAAAATTTCGAACCTGTTAGAAAGGATTAAAAATTTCAAAATATAATTAAAAAATATTTTGGTTTTTCATCTTAATAATAACATAAACATTTTGACGATAAACTTTATTTTCGTTAAGTTTGTGGCCTTTTTCCTTACGCTATCTGTTTTCCCGCGAAAAACCGGAGGTACCTATTAAACCAACGTAGCGAGCTTATCTTTAAATGTAGGCATAAAGACAAAGTTAAAGTCCAAAGTCACATCGAGAAAGTTGATCACTTCAGCATTGGTGGTAGTGGTAATATTTAGCTAGAGATCTTTCGAAATTTTTATCAGTTCCTTTCTCAATCGTTCTATATTTTGTGAACTTGTTTTACGGAGGAGAATTACACAGTTATCTCTATAGAGTCCGGTGTCCTTAATGTTGAAAATAATAAGATTCCAACTAATTCACATGTCTGAATCATATGTTCCCATAGCAATATTGAATCCTGGATTACTTCTTTTGGTCCACATATAGCCATTATTGAATAATATAGGTTTTTGTTCCAGCTTCATGATTTTGATTTGCCATCACTAATAGGACAGTAATCTTTTGTTAAATTGATGGCAGAAATTAGTAGATTCTCGGTGATGAAGAGTGAAGGTCACAAATATCGAATTGTATCAACGTACATTCTTTCTTCTTTTTGATATTCGAAAAACAGCTTCTGCAGTTTTATGCATCTAGTTAATACCTACTTTCATGTATTTGCACGATCTTTCAATGATGCTTTTGCTGATTTTACAATATAATTTTAGTTAGGTTGAGTAATCGGCATTGAAACTTGATTGGGAAATTTACTTCGTGTTTTTTTTATCTGAGATGAATGCTTGTGCTTATGGAATTTGTAATTCATATCATCAATTTTTAATTCATTATCTTTTATCTTGGCTTCACTATTAATGTTACTTTCCCCGTTGCCTTTTTATAAAACTTGTTAACTTCTTTGTTAATAGCTTTATGATACATATCCACATTGATTAACCCTCTTATCTGCTTTGATAATTACTTTATCTGATTATTTGATCATAAAAATGTCTTTTAGAAATTTTTAGTGTAGAACATTGTTAGTTTTATCGAATTTAATTTTGTCTATTACCGAATCTGGATCGTGCTATCAGTGAGGGGTAATATGTATATTTATCAATATATACTTAATAGGACTGCTGTATTACATCGAGCGCTGTTTTATTAACACCACCGCTGTATGTACGATACACACACACACACACACACACACATATATATATATATATATATATATATATATATATATATATAAATATATATATAGGGAGAGAGATAGAGAATGAGTACGTGAGAGAGACACATTGTGGGAAAGTTTAAAATGAATTATACTTCTAACGAAAGAGAACTCATTACTGGAGAGAAAGCATTTATAAATATGGAGAGATGGTACAAAAATAGGAATCAAAATTGTATACTGTCATTCTGTTTCATGACGGCCTGAAGATTTTGCTCAAGCATAAAACAGACCGTCGTATTCCCATCTCTCTCTCTCTCTCTCTCTCTCTCTCTCCCTATATATATATATGTGTGTGTATATATATATATATATATATATATATATATATATATATATATATATATATATATATATATATATATATATATATTGGTCTGAAGACTGCACTGAAAAAATTCAAACCAATTTCATCTACTCAAATACGTGGGCTCACTAAATATAACATTCGAAATAATAAAAAAACGTCTTTATTTACGTTTCAATTAGAAAAATAAAGTTAGTAGATATAGTCTTCGAAAATTCCCAACTGATAAAATCAGAAGCGATGCTTTATTTGAAGGTTGTTTTCTATATTAAAATGAGTAGGCAGGTTCGATCTCTGTCTAGGGCACATTCTCTTTAGTATGTCTTTACTTGACATTGTTAATCGGAGACCCGATTCCAATTCCTGTTGGGCTTACAAGAAAACAACCTTGGGAAAGATATGAATCCACATTTTCTCGCTCAGCTATGAGTAAATTAGTACGACTTTTACCATTGAAACCATAATTATCTCCCCGAAAATTCTTAGAATTTAAAAACATTTTCTGACTTTACATAACCTGCAACAAGTCGATAATCTCTAATATATATATATATATATATATATATATATATATATATATATATATATATATATATATATATATATATATATATATATATGAGAACGAGGCCGAGTGGTTACAACGTTCACTTTTCGGCCTTGGTTCAAATCTCAAAATGGTCGATTTATTAGAAAGATCACTATTGGTGTGGAGGAGGCAATCCCAGCAGCGGCGTCTTTGGAAAGTGCCTGAAAACCATACCACATGTTGACAATCTTTGTGAGCGAAATTGACTACACAGCATCCTTGTGGGTCGTCGGTGCTTGTGCTAACACAAGGGTTTGAGCGTTCTGCTTTTGTTCACATTGTTGTTCACGCTAGATAACACGCTTCTTTCCCAGAAACTGTAACTAAGCTGCTCGGCATAATTATAGTATAAGCTACAGGTGGGTTCTGTGGGTGTTGAACAAAATGCGCCTGAGTCTTCAATAGCGATTAGTAGACGGATATCCTCGAATACGAGTGGCCGGCCACTATACTACATATATATATATATATATATATATATATATATATATATATATATATATGTGTGTGTGTGTGTGTGTGATAAAAAATAGTTTTAAGGTATGCTATATTTATGGACAAACGTTCTTAATATCACGGATGTAAAAATAAAAATGTAAATGACACTAAGGTCAACACTGTGGTGCAAGAGTCTTCAACAGGTTGCCTAAGGTTATTGCATCCAATCTGTCCCAGTATTTACTCACAGCTGGTGTAGGTTGAGAAGAGATCGATACATAACTTTCACTAGAATATTTGCACGTAAATGAATGTAATAATCTTGACTAAGAATTCGAAATTCGATTCCTCAATCCGGACTGATATCCATTACTCCAGCGTGCCTCCACATATATACTGGATGTGAATAAAATAATTTCCACATTGGAAATCCAAAATAGAATCAAAGCAAAATGAGAACAATAGCAAAGTATGTCTGATATTTTTGTATTGGGTAAAAACAGAGGAATAGTGCCAGAATACTTTCACAAATACCTCTACATGTACAACAGTAAATCAGTGCATCTTTAGCCCAATGTTGAAAAAACACTTATTTTATAGACTAAATATGTATTCTTCAATCTAATCTACTTCCGTCTTAATATGTTTAGCGGTCAACAGTTAATCATATATTCTTCTTCTTTCATCCACAACTTCCTCTAATTTGTTGTTTCAAGTAATTCTTTTACTGTTTACCACCATACTGTGACGTCAATTCAATCAAGCTCGTTAAATATGTCTCCCCTGCTAATCTTGCCTTCACTAGATCACGTGGTTGCCAAATTCTCTTGTACATCTTTCTTCATTGTGTGCTCCAGCATTTCTACTGTTTCTTTGTGATTGTAAATATCAGTATTGCTGTAGTTCATATTTTCTCTAAAACTTCCTCGACGCTTACATGTCCTCTTCATGTTATTCATATAATTCGTTAGAAGTACTATATCTTTATCGCTGTACGTCTTTTCTTTTTCAGTGAGCATGTAGTCCAGCATTCACTACCATACAGAATATTACAAATGAACTTTCATCTTTAGTTCCTAGACTTTCTGAATTTAAGCGCAGTACTAAATTTGCAGGAAGGTCTCATCATTTTACAGTTGAAATGGCTGGATGTAATATTAAGTCATATGCTAACAATTTCTTCTCTTGCACTTTTCGCTAGTAGGACTCTCTTTGGACTCGTTGCCTTCCGATTAACTTTGTTTTTCAATAATTTAAATGCAGTTATCTTATTCCTATTCTTTTATTGTTCTTTCTCCTTAATAATATTTTTCTCCATACATCCTCACATTCAGTAACCCCTTGCATCTTAGGGGCTTTATTGCATTGTGTGGAGCGAAATGATTTTCAAAAATGTCACATATCCGTCCAGTACACTTCCATTTGTTTTTAAGGACATTTTTCTCTCACTTAATATAGTATTTATTATCTGTAAGGGATGTTTTTACTATTCCTTTGTGCCTTAGGATTTCTGAGTCACACTTTTCTTCGTCTGTTACTACACAACGTACGATTATCTATTTAATTTTGACAACAAGTAATAGATTTTATGATGCCTACTTCTCAGGACTAGGTTGAAATTCTGTTATACTTAAGAATCACTTGCTTGAAGACGTTTGTTTTATTTGCGATAATTAATATGTATCTGATCTCTTTTTCATACACTTCCATGATTTCATTGTTTTAATTTTGGTTCTTACAACAAAATGCCTTTATTCCATTTGGCTTCTCAAATAAATAGCTAGAATGTCACCTTGTACTTAAAATTTAATTTTCTAATTTTAATCGCCTGAAATAAAGTTTAGTGCATATCAATTGAGTAAATGATTTTTCTCGTCACCTGATTCGACAATAAAAATCAGTTTCTCTAAAGTAATTTAACGAACGTATATTGTGCAGAATATTTAACGAAGACGTCAAGTTGTATTACGGGTTCGTGTGGTTATTTTGTTGAAATCAGGTTGACTGTATAGATGATAGATGCGAGAACAGTTTGCATACGATTATTTTTGTTTCATCTTCAGGTCTTTTTCCCATGATTTACTCTGACTTTTAGGTCATTTTGTCATCTTTCGAGTAACTAAGCAATAAAACTGCCCAATATATATCAGTCTGATTTAACGATACATCTTTCCATATTAATTATTATAAGTAGTAGCAGTTGTTGTATAATTAATACTAGTGATATAATCTACCGACATAGTTGGTGGTTATTATTAAGATTGAAGTGACGGCCATTGAATTTCCAGTAATCTCATAAATATTCCCAACAATTTCTGAAACTTAATACTTTGAAGTGACTGCGCTTTTCTGGATATCTATCTGATCCTTTAAATTTGTAAGGAGCGATCTCAGCACCGCAATGGTTCTTTTGATCAATTTCAGATATTCTATAATTGCTGTAACTCTTGCCCATTATTATTATTATTGTTATTATTATTCCTACTTTTTGATTTGTTTTTTGATACGATCATTTACCAAATCTCTCACTTGAGATATAATGTTAAGTTTTATTTGAAAGTTCTTAAAATAGATTTTTACCTAATTATTTATATTATATGCAGACAGACTAATGCCCTCCTCTCATTAGTAAGTTTCAGACATTGTATGCTTTGGCCTTCTTCAGGTGAATGTCCATTCGGTAACCATCATGGAATTTCACACCGAACCTTCTTTAATCAACGGGGTAGAATGTTCCCGTTTTGCTGCCTGTGTCTAAAGATATTTTGTCTCGTCCTTTTTTCTAAGGGTCTGAGCAATACACTTTAACACAATCATATTATCATCCTCAAGTATATTAATTATCCCAAGTAGCACAACGTCTATCAAGATCTAGTCATAGTTCTGCTTGTGCACAAGTGCGATATCAGAGCGATTGTCCTCCAAACGCTTTTCACTTATTATTATTATTATTATTGAATTTAACTTTGAACATTATGTGATGATCCTTCTAGAGTTTGTTATTAATCACTCAATATGCCAAGCTCTGATTCGGTATTATTTTTAGCGATGATGTTTTGGCTTGTTTTTTTAATCGAATTCACCCCAAGTAAGACTGCGCGGAAAGTCACTGAAGCGAAATAGATTTAGGAACAAGAACAGTATTAGGGAGCGATAACAGAGAAAGAACAATCAGGATGACATTAGATAGCGATTGGCATTGCATTTAAAAAACAAAACCCAAAATACGAAAGTCGTCCCACATCCACCAGAGAACTGACATCCTTGGTTAACTAACGGGGGAGGTTATTAAAGAAAGTTGGGACAGAAATAAAATGGGCTAATAAGCATACATCCTATAGCTATGTTAACTTTGAAGGAAGGAACTAAAAACAAAAACATCCCTAAACTAAACGAATTTCGGGCGGGGTTACCGATGCTCAATACAGTTCGAACAATATTCTTATGCCTAACCGGCATCAAAGTGCCACTCTAAATCAGCCCCTCTTACTCGACACAAACACTCAAGACTTACCCACCTTTTGCCAAATTCTGATGTAGGGAGTCGTCCCCTTTTTTTTATTTTGACCTTTACTTTAAGCTGATGCTTAAAGAACAAGATCAAATAGGAAGAGATGAAGTTCACGCCCACATAGAATTCCTTCTGGCGTGTCGTCCAAATCACGACACTTATAACTCCTAACAAACAAAAGAACACATAGTGTTCAGTCTTCGTCAACGGCGGCACCACATTTCTACATATAGAACTGGCCTCGAGGACGAAAAACTTTCCGCGAAGCATGCGAACTGAAATACGTTCAATAAATTGCCCAACGGGACTATAACTCTGCAATGAAAGAAGGTGTGATCCAGGGTCTCCAACTACCCATCACAGCGAACGCAATACCATTTCCCGACCAAGAGGTCACTACAAATCACCAGTTAAGAGAGTGATGGCTCATCATTATTGAGGCATTTCAACCCGGGCGCACAAGGCCATGTTGAGCGAATCTCCTGCTTTGTAAAACCAAGCTCGTCTATCTCGAGCCAACCCCTTAACTAACACGTAATATAATGACCTTCGCGACAATGCCTAGCCGTCGCCTTTAAGAGGTGTTTAAGAACAATCCGACATTTATGATAGAAGGAGCACTCTCCTCAAAGTAAAATGGACAACTTCCAGAAATAGATGCTCCGCCTCAACGAAAGCCTTTAAATTTAATTTTAATTGATCAGTACGGCTTCACTTTGGACTTACTCGATGATCAAGCCTACCATATGGAGGTTGTCCTGAATAGTCCTGCCAATCTTGAAGCGGGGAAAGTCGACCGAAAAGGCGTCAAATTGATCAATGATACGACCTGGCTCCCTGGTGAGTAGATCTGAAAGTAGGCCCGAAAAGCCTCACATATGCCTACATTTGTAGCCACAGTCCGATTAACCGGCAATGTGACGCACGCGACATGTCAATAAGATGCATTCCTAACTTACTCTACACGCAATTCAGCGATCATATTCGTTACCACGCAAAACACACATTTTAACCTAGCCCTGAATACCAGAGCTTGATCCTTCTTCTACGTCCTCACTATCACTGGACTTAATAGCCCGACCTACTTTTCCTCATATGCCGTTTGCGCTGCTAATCTCTCTAGATTGAGTTGCCGACTATACTCAGCCAAAAACGACCTATTTTTTTTTTATTTTAACTCGACCCACCACATATTACCAACCGCATCTTCCGTCAATTCCCGCTGTAGAATTAGTAGCAGTTAGTCCCAGAAATCTTGCTCACTAAAACATGATGAGTATAATTTCCAGTAGCTATCCATCTTAACCTTAGGTTTATCTAAGTTTCACGAAGCTGGACGAGCCTATCATCCGAGTAAACTATATAATGAAATCTTGGACACCCTAAGAGCACTACATAGACTCTCTTAACTAAGATTTGGTCGAGGTGGTTAGAACGCACGTCTATAGCCGATACCACGCACTACCTCCCGGGGGTACTCATTGTGATACTTATTCACAAAATGAAACTTGTAGATAAAATCCCGAAATAGTTTCATGTACCGGTTATTAGTATCCGAATTTGGTCCTATACGATCTGTGTCGCGGTAAAGACGTCATTCCAATCCTCCGCTGAAATTAACCGACGAGATGTCGTCAAAATTAGGTCGTCTAGAATGGACATTGGGCGCATTATGGTAACATCGAGCATGCAAAGCCTGTGCGCCAAATCTGCAAGATTCATTCCCCGAGGTGAAGGAGCAATACTCCTCTCTCGGGTCACTGTAATATTCGGGCCCTTTTTGAGCCTTTCGGTTCATAATAAACATCCAGAAAGTTTTCTTTAGCACGAGAGCTCCGTCCAAAAGCATGTTGTCCAAGTCTTCAGTCTTCCAGTCTGAACCCGACTCAGTTCGACACCTATTTAGTTGACTTTCCTCAACTCGAGGCAACTGAAGTGGCTGGGGGCGAGTGTTCAATCACAGAGGAAGAAATCTGGGATGCGTTGAAGCATGTCGGTAGAGACAAGACTCCGTTATCGATAGACTTCCCTATGAGGTGTACTTGAGGCAGTGGAACGTGTTTGTCTCTTTGCTGGCACTAGTCTTTAACCAATGGATGAAGACCGGGAGTATTCACGAAAGCTTTACCAGAGGTGTGATCATGTTTGAAGGTGTGATCAAGAATAAACACGGAAGAGATGGGATTAATAATTTCCCGCCCTTACCTATATTGTATACAGAGTTAAAGATTTTGGCTAAGGTCTTAGCCAACCGTTTGCAGGCTGTCCTGCCTAGTCTGATTGGCCCCCAGCAGACTATTCAGGAGAACCTTCATCTGGTACACTTGATCTTAGAACAATTCGAAAGTTAAGCCGCGCTGATCAATTTAGATCACTCAAGGCATTTGATAGAGTTGACTCTCCTTTATTCGGGACTGTCATCGAGTCGGCCTGCTTCGGGTCATACTTTCAGATCTGAATCCATCTCTTGTATCAGTTTCCGTTGTGATGGTGGAAGTGACTGGCGTAATTTCGCAACCGTTCATGTCCAGATCTATTCGGCAGTGTTGTCCGCTTTTGCCGATGCTGTAAATTCTTACGTTGAGGCCCTTCCTTCGCAAGTAAAAGATGAAGACGCTACATAGAATTACTCTCTCTGGTACGACCACCCAGGCCAGATATAGTGCCTATGCCGACGACGTTAGCGCTTTCGTGAAAAGCAAGGGCGAGAATGACGAAGTCAGCAAGGAAATCAGCTGGTATGAAGAGGTAACGAGAGCCAAAATCAACGGAGACGAGTCCTTGGCTTGTGGTTGGGTGTGTGGAAGGGAGTCTTTCTTCCCAGACCCTTCATTTGGACAGATGGGCCTCTCAAGAGTTTGTGTTGGCTCCGACCTTCAGTTGGAGAAGAATTCGTTGGAGGTCCGAGAAAAGGCAGTTCGTCTTTCGTCTCGGAGGAGGATTTCCTTAAAGGGGAGGGCGAATGTTTGTGAATCGCACATCTGATCCATTTTTCTTTACCGGCTCTCGATATTTCCGGTCCTGTGTAGCAAGCGAAATTTATTGGTTCTAGACTTGTTTCATTTCTTATGGGGTATGTCTCGTAAGGTGCGTTTCGAGGTCTGTTGCTTCTACCCGTCTGTGTGCGGTCTAGGAATGCATGACTTTGAGATTCTTCAACAGACATTTGATTTTTTTTTTTAAATCAGCATTAAAGAGACAAAAATGTGATTCACGATAAGCATCTGGACAATGATTTTCACTTTGAATAAATCGTCTTATTTATTTATTTATTCGGATATTCATTTCTTCAAGGCTTTTGTGTCCCACATTGTTTCAGTAGTAATTTACTAAGAACAAGCAATAAACTGAAACAGCGCGTATTGTGATATCGTCGGGATTTACTGTAATTTATTAAGTGTCATAGCTTAAGTGGATTTAGCGAATTATCATTAGAACTGGATAATTAATTAAAATAAAGTGATGCTACTGGCTTAATGGCGGCAAACAGTCAATATCATAACCTAACATGGGCCTATATTTAAGGAAAGTTTTCTTCTTTTAGTGGTAGGATTCGTTATGTTTCAACCAAACAATTTTACAGTTTCAGCAGACAAATCAGTATTTCATGTGTTGAAATACTTTTGAAGGCATAAAAGTTAAGGCTATGGTGTCCCATCATAAGGTCCTATAATGCAAGGAACTAATTTGAAAAAGGGTTAGAAAAAATTCCCTAAGTCTTTATTCTGCAGGTCTTCAACCGATTATTACGTATTTTTGTATTTACACAATTATGCTTATGAACTAGTACTTAAAAAATAACGAAACGTAAAAACACCTATCTAAATTTTTTCCTCCAAGCAAAAGCCTTTTTAAAAAACGATATTAGTATCCTTGCTTATCGAGACAAGGAAGTTACTGATAATGAATAAACATGAATTTGTGATATTATATTGCTATCAATTCAGATATTACTTACGTGGTGTAAATTACATTAATGGTTATTTGTGAACCTCATTATCCCCGTGACGTATAACAAACAGAAAAATCTAACAGTAAAAAATATTAAGCCTCTGAAAAATGCTAAGAATATCGACCTGTCATTCAAGAAACTACCTTGCTAAAAAGATAATAAATTAGAAAATTCAGTATAAAAAGACAACGTGAATATTAAATATTGATGTCTTACTAAGCTTTCACACAGTTGTTTGAAATCAAGTAAATCTCCTAATACTTGAATATTCTCCTTAGTATTCTACCGATTTTCAGTAATACTTTCGTTTTGATAGTTTCGAGTCTTTCTTCACATTTTAACGATTCTTCAAACAGACTCTTCGTGACCGTCACCAATGACGATAGGCTCAACTGTCACAATGATTTCTTTTTAGTTTTCTTAAAAACCTTTATATATGTCCAGCCTTACATCTTTGTTCTATTCAGTTTTGTGACTTGTTTGAACAGCAAAATCTATTATCTGATAAATCTTCTATTATGCTTATGACTAAATCTAATCTTCTGGTCTGAACTGGGTAATCCTTTCGCATTTTAAAAACCAAAATAATTTTTTTTTTTTTTTTCAAAAAAGATTATTATTTTTCATATACTATTGTTTTCTTAAATATCAGTTCTATCATCTATTTATTTACTTAACATATCTGATGGTCATCGTCGAGGAATGAGTGTCAACAAGTCGCCTCAACTCTGCAGCACTTTCCTTGGTATGCTCAAAGATCCGTGTCTCTATGGTTTGTACGGTCTGAAATCTTCTTCACATTTCTAACTCATCCAACATTTTTCCCTAGTGCACCTTCTGTTATGGATACAATTCCAAAATACATATCACATTTCACTCTCATCTATCTTGAATGTCCTGATATTTCTCAAATTTCTAACTCTGGTATTAGCATTATTAGTAGTATAATAGTATAATGCTGTTGCTTTAGTAGTAGCAGTAGTTGTAGTAGTTGTTGCTGAAGTATTATTATTAGTAGTAGTAGAAAAATAGATGAGTTGCAGTTTTTTTTTAAATATTACCGGCGCACACATGCGTAGATTCACACAGACGGGAACAATAGATAAAATATTGTCATGAATAATCTTTATTTTATTACTTCGATTTAAAAGACGAAAAGCGAAAATTAGTTCAGATAATAAAATTAAGCTTATGCATTCATTTTTGACAAACTAGTTTGGTAAGTCGGACCAACGTTTCTGATTATGTGTCGTCTACATAATAATCAGAACCGTGGGAGACAGTTTGAAAGTCTAAATGTTTTATCAGATTCATGATGTACAGTATGTGTAGTGCCTAAGTTATGGTTTCTACAACAAAACACTTGTATAAAAATCAATTTAACAACAAATGGTCTATGAGTTTCTTTTTCATGAAAAACTGGTTAATGCATTGAATAATGTCTCTCTGTATCATATACCTTTTGTCAGAAACAAGCTACCAATGTGAATGGCAATCCCCACTGATACTTCTACTATTAGCCAGTTATTTTCCTTCATATATGAGTTCGAAATTCTGATGCATAATACGTAAGAGTAATGCATATCTTGAGAATATGTATTCAGTTATACTAACATTAAAAGCAATGATTTTTATTTATATCAAGATAACCTTTTGGATTTTACAAGCACAGGCCCTATATCGAAAGGCGAAAATGTGTATTTTTAATAAAGGGGTGAAATTTTTTAGAGCGTGCATAAAATTAAATGTCATTTAACTTGTGTAATTAACTGAATCTAAGAAATATTTCTCCCATATGAATTTATTATTGATAAAATAAAATAATCTTCATCATTAGCTTCATTTTTAATTTTTTACGTATTTGTCTGCTAATGTTTTGTCTTTCAAAATAACTTTATTGCCCTAATTCTCTCCTTGAATTGAGAATGTTATCTAAGGAAAAAAAACTATATTTAAAAATTAACTCATATATATTCCATTATTGACTTTATTCTGAGTTTGTCAATTATTTCATCAGACATGAATCCCCAACGAAAGTACCGTATAATAATTTCAGTGATCATCGGAATGTTAATACTAAAAACAACCGTTTCCATACAATAAACTTTTAGCATTCATTGACCCAAAATTGAGTGTTGTTGTCAGATGAAATTCATTAAATATTCAGTATCTGTCTATATATCTGAGATGAGGTATTATGTACATTATTTACATTATTCGGAATAGTGTCTTGATCTTTTCGCCATGTTTATTACAACGTTTCGGCCGTTGTACGCTCCGGCCTTCTTCAGGTGGTTGGAATATCGAACTTAACTCTTTATTACCCTCACTGGGGTAGACTGTTCTCGTTCCACGTGTCATGTTTAATGGATGTCAGTCATCAGTTATCTCCTGTTAATTTCCCTCTGAAAGTTCTCCACTGCCTTAACCGGGTATTGAACTCACATTCTTTGTGTCCTGTCACTGAATCTAACCAACGCCTGTATCCACTGTGCTATGTGTCCTCAAATCGCTGAAATTATTATACGGTACTTTTGTTGGGTATTCATGTCGGATGAAATAATTGACAAATAACAAATATAACATTATTTGAGGGCTTTCAACAATTACAGCAACTAAAATGGAAAATTCATGTAAATCGAAGAAAGAATAAGGACATAAGGTTGACATTCGACACTACTTTAAGCATCAGTTTAGTTAGAAAGCGCTCATAAATAAGAGAAAGAACGATAACGTCTACTGGACTTAAGAAACCTATTTTCGTGAAAAGTTGTTTCAAGTGAAAGTTTTATAAATGTAGCATTCTCTGTTTTGTCAATGACTGCCGAATGATTCCATATAAGGAAGCGGCTAATATTACAATTAGCAATAACGAATTGAGAATTTCATTAGGGTAATAGAATATTTGAGGGTGATCGCCCCCTTCAGCATATTAAAACTGAATTGACAACCCAGAATTATAAATGCCGAGTTATCGTACAGTATATATATGATAAATATGCTTTAACATCGAAATACGTTTAAAAATTAAATTTTCACTGCATATTTGATAGAATTAAAATCTAGAATCGTAAAGTATAAAAATTTAGCGTATTGTTTACATATATTTTGTAGAATTTAAATCAGATTATGTTAATTGCGGGAATGCTAAAATTATTGCTTGATATAATTAAAAATTCCTTCATAGTAAGAAACATTAAATTTGAATGTGTGTAAATAAAATTTCTAAAACATGGAGAATTTCATGATGCGTATTCAATGAGAAATTATTCAAAAAGTTATAAAATTAAATGCAAAACTGAAGAGAATATTTATTCATCACTTATAGAAAAAGTAAATATTGAAAACTGGAGGCTTGAAATGTTGGTCCGTGGGAAAGTGTCTGCAGATTGGAAAACAAGTCATCACCCACACAAACGATTTTGAACTCTGTCAAGGCTGGAAAGTGAGGATTGAGCAGCTCCAGTCCATATATCGCTTGTATGAGTGTTATGACTCTGAGTTAATAATTATAAAACCCTAACATTTATATATAAACAAAAATACTGAAAGTATTATTTATTATCTGGTTATGTAGTGCTGGGGAAACGAGAAATAATAATACTGAGTAAAATTATGAGTTTGGGCATAAATGTAGATCCAATATGGATCGGAATCCGATAGAAGGATAAAATAAAGAATAAACAAAGTGTATACAGTTTTCTCGTATGTTTCTTTATATGATATGTCTACTGAGTGTCCAGAAAATTTAGTTGGAAAAAGAAGTGTGGGATTTTCTTACCTCGAATCTTATTGACTGCTAAAAGATAAATCTTACAGTTAAGGCCTGAAAAAGGAAAAAGGAACCGAAATTTTTGTTGGTGTCTGTGTTGGGGAGCTTTCCGAGTGAACTGGTTGTACGATGGCTAGAATTTCACGTGTGAGTGTGCGTGTGTGTGTGTGTGCGCGCGCGCGTGTGCGTGTGTGTGTGTAAAGGAGACAAGCGGGGTCGATTCTATATAGTTTAGAATGAGTGAATTATTGACAATTATAATTGTTATAATTATTTCATTATAATTATTTTTTGACATTAAAATTAATTTTTATTTATTATTTTTTATAGAATCGACAGCTTTTAATGCCGCATCTGAGTCTTCTAAAGATAGAAACTCTCAGAAAGATTAATCGTTATTGGTGCAACGAAGTGGTAATGCTCAATAGGGTTTGTGGTATGAATGAAAGATAAATTAGTAAGAAATTACTAGTATGACGAAAGGATGAAAGCTGACGATTGACTATTCATTTGAAGAGGTAAAAATTAAATAATTCAGAGAAGCAACTAGAGTCTGCTAAAAAAGAAAAAAAAAACTGGCAGATCTTAGGAAAAGGCTAAGTACATCATTCTCACATTTGAGAAACGGAAGAAATGAAGAAAATTCGACTCCTTAGATGTCCAAGGGAATTCTTACAGCAAAGCTTGGAATCCGTGAGACTAGAAAATGCAGCTCATGTGAAATTTTGCAATAGAAAGAGCAATACAGCAAAAGCAGACTTGCAATTTTGTGTCAATGGGAAAGAGATTTCAGAGTGGGAAACAAGGTCTCATCCTCACAAAAGATTTTTAACAATTTCCTGTGAAAAACTGAAGATTGAGCAACTCCAGCGCAGATAGGGGAGCAATACGCCTTGTTTGATCTACTGTGACTCTTGTAAAGAATCAGACAGAACCAGTCAGAAAGGTCCGTCCTTACTGGAGTGAGAGAATCGTAAACTATTATCTGTTTTGATAACGTCGGGTGATTTTAGCTTCTCAAAACTGTTACTTTTTTGTTTTGAGGTCAATTCCCTGAGATGTGTCGATATTTCTTAGTTCAACCAGTTCAGACCGTTACTCCTCAAACCTGCCGTGATGCGCACATAATCATCGAATCATCCTCATTCGTATTCAATTCGCATTCCATAATTGTATTCCATTCAATTCAGCCATCTTCTTTCCATGAGCGGATGGTATGAGAAAGATTCGCAAGAGGTTGCTTTATCAACAACTAAAATCTTAACCTCCTTTAAGTCTAGAGTCAGCAGTTATCTAACTTACATATCCTTATAATCTACACCCCACCCCACTTACGTCCATAAAACAATCACAGTAATCGTCTAGATTGAGCGGTTTTGAACCTTGTTCATTAATAGTGCAAATAGTTTACCTGTTAGGGGGAGTCGCCGAGATTTGCAAGTGAGGTCCGCTGAAACATCTTCGAAAAGTGTATTCTAGTAGCTGTATTTACATCTTCAAGTGAATGAAAAACTTAAGATTTATTAGTGTGAAATTACCTCACTTTTCAGATGCGTGTTAATTTAGGATGTGCGAGTGGTGTAACGGATAACGGTTCGGAATGATCAATCGAAGAACTGAGTTCTAATCCCAGTCAGATTCGTTACATCCCCTTACGGTCAAATACCCTTGGGAAACGTATGAGGCCAGCTTCTTTCACCAGCCCTGAATTAAATAGTAAGAATTGTATCTGGAAACATCATTGTTATTCTCATATAAATTTAATGTAATATTTCCTCACAAAAAATATTCTTACAATCCCAAAATATAATTAGGCTTTAAATAACTTGCAAACGGTTGATAAGCCGTAAGAAAAAATCAATCGAAAGCGTGAAATTGAAACGATTATCCCGACTGGAGAGCTCTCTTCCCATATCTGTATATATATATATATATATATATATATATATATATATATATATATATATATATATATATATATATATATATATATATTGGCTGCTGAAATAAAATTTGATTCCAGTTGAGCTCTCTAGGGAGGAGGTATGTGTTTGTAAACAGTGACTATTATAGCTATATAGCGAGACTCTTCGCAAAAGCGAATTGAGTCACTGTCACTGGGCGTATTTCTAAAAAATAAATACGCTAAAAATCCACCTACGCCTTAGTGGTAGAATCTTCGACTGACACCAATTCAGTCGAGTTTCGATCCTAGCTAGAGGCAACCGGATGTCTAGCCACACTGATGAGCTGCGAAACAGTCTGTCTGTGGATGATGTGGATGACGTTATATATATATATATATATATATATATATATAACGTCATCCACAGACAGACTGTTTCGCAGCTCATCAGTATATATATATAGAGAGAGGATATATATATATGTGTGTGCGTGCATACTTAGGCAGCATATCTTCATTCAAATATGTCTCTTTTATTTTTATAATAATCCTTTCTAGTTCTTGATCAGTTTCTTTATGTGAAAATGAAATTCCTCAAAGGAGCGCTGTAGTTTTTTCTTACCCAAGTTCTTTCGAAAAAAAAATCATTACGAGTGTAGCAACAACGTTTGAAATGCATTTAAACAAACATTTAATGCCATCCTTCACACACACAAACACACACACACACATCACCATCACATCGATTACAAATACAATAAATTTATTATCTTTTTATTTCAGCCGTGAGGATGATCCCAGAGGAAATCGAATGTGCTTAGGTAAGAAAAAACTACGGCGCCGTCTGAATTTCATCTTAACATCAAGAAACTGTTTAGAGAACTAGAAAGGACTATTATAAAATACGATATGTCTATATTATTCAAGGAAACATATTTGAATATATATATATATATATATATATATATATATATATATATATATATATAGGGTTCAATTATAATTATCTACTTCCATGTCAATATTTATAAGTCTGACGCTAACCAGATGCCACGTTGATAAGACAATATCCAGATATAACTCGAATCATTCCAATCATACATGCACGAAAAGCAGTTCCAAAGCTTTATCTTCTGACACTTGGGTGGATGTCGATTTGCTGTTTAAGTTGATTTTAACGTAGCCAAACATTATGTAACTTTATATGTCTCCTGTATTGGTGGAATTAAATTTTCCTGATTGGCATTCAATGCTATATGATTGATTTGATCACGTTCTCTATAGAAATATGTTCATTATTCTCGAGCCTGAAAAACTAAGGAAGTAATGCAAATTGTTCATAATGCCTGAACGAAAAGTTGCTATTAGTTCTTCCCCTTGTGCACTACCAATTTATAAGTCAGACCTTAAAATTTTACATTAAATTTTGTTCTTAAGAACTTGACTTATACATGAGATCGCAGTCATAAAAATCATAAATATATAAATAATTTTCCAGAATAAAACTGTCGATGAGAAAAATATACTTCACATCGACCGAAGAGATTTTTTCACACAAAAAATTAATTTAGGAAATACTCACTTTCTCTCTGTCTTTTTGTCTCTCTCGCTTTCTCTCTCTTTCTCTCTCTCTCTCTCACACACACACACACACACTTTCTCTCTATTTAATTATTTTCTTTCTTTTACAGAAGGATAGCTAGAGAAACACCCAACCCATCAAATGAGTGCATGCAATTTATGGATTTGGGTGTTCCACAAACAGTTTTTAGACTAGATATGAAAGTGGTTAAGATTTTAACGATCGAGGAAGCAACCTTGCTGGAGTTTCTTTCTCAAAGCGGTCGCTTATAAGAAGAAGATGGCTGAATTAAACTTCCTTCTTACCAATGGAATACGAAAGGAATGAACATAATTCGATCCCATGTATACGTATTATGGGAGGTCTTAGGAGTAAAAGGATTAACTTATTGAACTAAGAAATATTCAGTGATTCTGCCTACAAACTCAAACCTGCGAGAGTAAATCAATAACAACTAATTTTATGAATTGCACGGATCAAGTCATGGAAATTGTTGTTAAATGTTCATCATCCGGATATAACTGTGCGATTAATTTTAGGTACTATAAATAACAGATGGAAATTGTGACACAGAAATCTGAAAGCGCATAGCAATAGTAAATGAGGTTATTCCGAAACTAAACAATGTATTACAATATAGAAAGATATCCTTAGAAAAAAAACATAATGCTGGACTGCTATGTGATGTATACTTTCTGATACAACAGTAACAGAGCTTGGTAGCTGATCTTTCTTTTGACCTAGCTCTAGCAGCTCAGTGGAGGAAATAATAGCTGGTCACATTCGATGCTTCGAAATCCAAACGAGTGACCTTCCACCATCACCGATCAGACCCAGAACTTTCACCAATCCTAATGAACGGGTGTTCCCTAGGGAAGACATCGTGCCTTGAGCGACTATTAGGATTTAAACTCAACCCAGACCCTAAGTGGAAATCCTACATACGACCCATCAGATACTGGGAAAGTGGTTGGTTCGCTGGTCACTCCTCCTACTACATTTTATCTTTACAACAACCAGATCAGGCTGAAAATGAATTACTGCTGCCATATATGGGTGAGAGCTGTCCAATCGTCACTTTCCTCTTTCGATAAAATCCAAAAGCGTCGACGCTTCCTTGCAGGCGACAAATTATTTTCCACACTTTCTCACAGACGAAACGTCGCAAGCCTCTCAATGTTCTATTCCAATTTCCAGGGTAGTATTCAGGTGAACTACACTGCTTAGTTCCACCATGCCACGCACACTGTAGCGAACCACCCTCATTCTTTTATATTCCCCTAGTGAGATGTAAGTTTCACTCAAGCAGCATCTTTCCTCAGATACTGCTTTTTGGAAACGACTCCCACAAGGTTGCTTCTCCGATCACTGCATTTTTAACCTGTTCAATTCTAGAATTAACTTTCATCTTCCACACATATCCGTATAAACTGAGCCTCATACTCTGTAACCCTCTACTTCGAGTGCACGTTATGTTAAAGAAATTTGAAACCGATTTCAAATACATAGAAAAATCGAATAGAATAAACGCATTTGAGTCAATCACAATTAAAAACGACAAGTACAAAACTTTCTACTTATATCTAAAATTAATTATTTGTTTATCAGAAAGGTATTTTCTCCTGGACACGCGTAAATTTAGATTCACGAGCGTCCAGAATTCCATATAGATATATACACACAAGATACATAAATACAAACATACGAGCACAATTACACTCTTTCTTTCTTTCTTTCTTTCTTTCTTTCTTTCTTTCTTTCTCCGTCTCTCAAATTTAAAAAAAAAAATTAACATATAACTAAACCTCTGATACTGACATAAAATCCGACATTTAACTATATTTAATGCTATATCCCCTCAGGATGAAATTATCATTCTCTACTGATTTCCTTTCTTTAGTATCTTCTTCATTCTTTCCCTCCGTTTTCTCTCCCCCTTCCTCTCTCTCTCTCTCTGTACACACACACACACACACACACACACACATACACACACACACACACACATATATATATATATATATATATATATATATATATAAGCAATGTGTACCCAGAATTGAACAGCATTGAACGGACTGTTGCTGTAACAGTGCATTGGCCCTGTTTAGACGTTTAAATTAATCAAATTATAGGATGGTGATTTGGAGAGACTACTAATTGGATAATAGTTATAAAAATTCTCAGGATAGTAGGTAGAATGAAAGGAAAAGAAATTAAAAACGAAAAGAGGTTAAAATTTATGTTTTAAAATAATATAAAGAAATTAAGAATAGTTCCAAGTTTAAGACAGAGAAGATTCTCTAATATTGAGCAAAACCAAGAATCTCAAACCTGATGTGCAGTTCAAATTTCTTAGGTACTAGAATGCAGACGTTTGTTTACACTACGCTATTTGCAGAAAATGTGTATAATCACAGAAAATAACGATGTAAATTATTTTAAACAAATAACAAAACATGTTTTGTGTTAAGCCACTAGAGTTGGGATTTATTTATGTTGATTCTCAAAGAACCCAATTATCTTTTCAGAAAGATATTTAAGGATATTTTAAACGTACAAAAGAAATACAAGATCGCCTAAGATTAAAATGTTTCTTGTCTATGGAAATCGGCTTCAATTTTTATAGTTATTATTCTGAGCGGAGAGCATTTGTCAGACACAAGAAATCCAGCCGCATTTTAATGGCTTGAACGAACACACAGACACATGCATGACAGAAGAATGGAGGAAGTGTCGATTGGCGGGTTATTTCTTTAGAGGTTCCGACTACAACTTTTATATCGTCACCCAGCAGTATAGAACTTGATTTTGCAGTAGATAATAGATTAATTTTATTCAACCAGTTTTTCTTTATATTCAGTAAACCTTTTGTTACATTTATCTGCAGTGTTGTATGTTTTATTGAAGGAATTCTTATTGTGATGTTCTTTGTGATGTCACTGTTGAAAAAATAAGACAGATTGTGATGTCACTGTTGAGACAGATTATCGGGGGAGAGTTACATTCAGCACTTAATAGACTATTTAGTATCCTGGTTAGCCCCACAGAAGTAATGCGAGCGTTGACAGGGGATTGTTGTTGAGGATGGAAACATTAGCGAAGGTAACATTCCCCAAATTTAGGACGTAGATCCAACCCGATCTTCCAGTATCAGGTGGTAGATTATTTTATCGATTCTCTCGGAAATCCTCAATTAAGGGAAGCTATGTTTAGGAGGTAGCCAGTGACTTTGAAGGAGGCATTTGAAGAGGCGAGTGCGAGCGAGAGCATATTCGCTCTACTGGGACGAATAACCATTATCGGTGAGTTATGAAAAGAGTACCCCACTTTATTGTTGCAAGTATATCATGGGTGTGGAAAAAGGGGGCATGTTAAGTCAAATTGTACTTTGGAATATGAAGATTAAGAAAAAGAGGCACCCAAAAGGGCGTGTTAGACATTGTGGGATGGAAGGGACATACATAGCATGAAATATTCAGGATTGGTATATTTTGAGTGTAATGGAGATGGACATAGGGCTAAGGACTGTCCCACTTTCGAAGTTTGCCTCCGGAAGCAATGGATTGGGGGTAAATCCAAGTGTAGTAAATGCGAGATATTGAGTCATGGTGGCAGAAAGTGCATGTATATAGGTAGATGCTGAGATGGGAGAAGATTACCCTATCCGTGAAATAAAAGCCTCCAAACTCCAGGGAGAAAATCTAAGGTTCTGCCTAAGAAAATTTTAAACTACCAAAGGCTGCCCCAGTGTGTAGGATGGAAGGTAGAATAGCCCAGTTGAACGAGTCGAGGGCTAAGCCAAATGTGAAATATTGGAGATATAGAAGGATTGGTCATATGATGAGAAGATGTAGGGAAGAAGTGTGTTACGAGTGTGGTGGAAGGACACACGTAAATGTTGGACTTGTGGTAGAGAGGGCCACGTAATGAGAGAATGCACGAAGACTCTTTGCAATAGTTGTTAAAAAGGGTGCCCATCCGAACGAATTTCTGGACAAACCACAGCTTAGCAACAATTCCGAGAGGAGAGGGTGACAGTAATAAGAAATATATAGATTCTCACAATTAGATAGGGAAATCATCCTCGGTGGAGAATGGCTTATGGGAAATGACGCGGTGTTCTCGTTTGATCCTCCTACCTTAACATTGAGTGGGGAGAATATGCTAATGGGGAGGGATCCAGTGGTCTAGATGAGGGTGTTATCAGAGAAAGACATAACGATACCTCCTCGTATGGAAATAACCAGTTTAGAAAGACGAGATGCCCCTAGCGGTGAAGTAGGAAGGTTGCATCAGGTGATCTTTCTAATGGAGTTTTATTTGCAGGACGAAGAGGTAGCTGAGAATAAGGAAGTATGCCTGCCTGTAATGATAACTAATTTCTTACAGAAAACAATACAAATTCAACCGTGATTTTACTAAGGCGGCAATGATAAATACTGGAAATCCAGCCAAGCGCACAAGCATGGATAACAAAAAGGGAATGGGTATTACGAAGATTGAGGATAGAGAGATCGAAGAATCAGAAAAGTATTGAGAGAGAATATCCCAAATATTTAGGAGAAATATGGATGTAGTAGAAAATTCAGATAAGGAGTTGCGGAGAACCCAGATGGTTAAAATGAAAATACACACAGGTGATCGCCCACCTATAGGAGGCCTATAAGAGAGAGCTAATGGATTAAGCTGTGTGAGAAATTCTGGAAGAAGGAATTGTGGAGAGATCACAATCACCGTGGAGTTTCCCCCATAGTAGTGGTAGATAAGGACGAAGGTCATTGATTTTGTATCGACTTCCGAACTTTAAACAAAATCTCCACACCTTTAGCTTACCCATTATCACTCATAGACGACATTTTGGCATTGTTTGGAAAGGCTACCTATTTTTGTTTTGTTGTTTTTATCTTAGAGCAGCTTATTGGCAGGTAGAGGTGGATGAATCAGATAGAGAGAAAATGGCCTTTGTTTCTTATTCCAGCCATTATCAATTCACGGTCAAGCCATTTGGTTTGGCTGGAGCTCCGGTAATCTTCCAACAACTAATGTCAATAGGTTTGAGTGGATTGTAAGAACTTGCAATGGCTTATAATGATGACATACTGTTATTTTCCAGGGACCCAAGTGGGCACATCCAGCATGTGCAGATTGTGTTTGACTTCTTGAAAAAGAATGGGTTACATTTTCCAAAATGCCATTTTCTTTAGAACGAAAACAATTATTTGGGTTTCGTCATCAATAACAGCGGAGTAAAATCCAACAAAAAAAAGATGATAATATCCATGCCGGAACCCCGTACAGTTAAGGAACTTAAAGGATTCATTGGAGCTATTGGATACTATAGTAATTCTGGAATTCTGGAGAATAGCCATGCCTCTAATAAAACTAACGAAGAAATATGCCCGATTTGAATGGACTACAGAGTGCCTGTGGAAAGAACTCCGGATTGATGACACTCCTGTTATATTTCAAGGACGACTTGATTGGGAACAATAATACGATGATGCTCTTCATGAACGCGGTGTAAACACAAAAGCTGGACCATACGCAGAACACTATAAGAAATACAGCGAAGTAACTATCACCAGATCTAAATGTATGATCACTTTTAGGATTGATTTAAAAACTTTATTAGGTGTTATTGAAGAATTTGGGAAATGGAATACGTGCAGGCACGAAGTACGGGTGACAAAATAGAAGATAGCTAGCTAGGTATGGATGAAGGGAGCTATTCAATGTTATTCCTTGTTCTCAGGAGAACTCGATGCTAATTAAACAATATAAGATGAATGATTATTTGAAAGTGATACGATTGTTACGAAAGAGAGAGAACCAAGCAGTGATATCTATAGTGGAGAAGGTATTCGGTGAACTGTGTAGAACGGTAGCAGTTAAGGGTAATTAAGAGGAAACTGGTAATGTCAGAAGATAACCAGAAAAATGGCCCAAGTCATATTGGCCCAAGTTAATATGTCGATATCAAATGTGACTAGAATCGATTTAGCTAAGAACAGGCAAGGTATCAGTTAACTGATAGAAGCTGTCTAAAGTTTGGGATTGGAACTTGGTAACATAAATTGGAAATGTTGCGAACGTTTATTAAGCAATACGTACAATTATTAGCTGTAAACGATCGTTTACGTCGGGCTTCGTAGTCATTTGTTACCATTAGAACATTTACGAGCCCAGCTTGATATGTTGACTTTGGGACACTTGTCTCCAAGCAAAGTGACCTTCAATATCAGATCTTTTCCAAGCGAAACTGACTCACTATTTAAGGCTGCCAGCTGATCTGACCGGTAGTCTTTGGCACTACTACGGGTCATTGGGGTGTGTCACCTTGATGGATGGAGATAAATTACTGGTATTAGTCTCCCTAACCATATTGGACAGAGAGAACATCTTTGAAGTATTTACAGTAGTAAACCTACTCATTCCTTATCCATGTTGAGATGAGAGAGGAGAAGTAGCCAGGTATAAAGTTAGAAGCAGAGAACATGGCATTAAATGTTGTTAGATCCAATATCCATAATATTAACACCTGAAGAAGCTAAGGAATGTGAATCAAATATGCCAGGAGCATGTCTGTCCAGAAGCCCAAAGTTATGTGCGAAGTAGTCATAAGTTATGCATATTGGGGTTTTTAAGGGGATATGGAAACAATGAAAAGAAATTACGAGCTAGAGGTGATGACTGAGGAGATGATGCCGCAAGAGCTGGGCTATTCAGATGGAATATAGGCAGTGGCACTGGAGAAAAAATGGAATTATCTTGGCTTTAAAAGTAATGATCATTCAGTGAGAATCGAACTTACTATTCTGTCGTCATTGATCTAGCGAGGCAAGCTTGCTAATCATTACACCACGCCGAAGTTCATAAGGTATTTTCACAAGCAATCTATGATATTCAGCTCTGCTATTTAATCCATAGAGAGCAGGAGAAGAGATGGAGGCATACTTTTCCCAATGGATATTTATGCGAAAGTGAACGTAAGGTACTCGAATTGAATATAGAACTCGGCTCGCCGATTTCTCTTTCGGAGTCCTTAACCCTAACCCATCCACACTAACTGGCACCATACCCCAGTACCGTTACACTCATAATGTATACTACCGTATATATATGTTTTTTTAACTTTCGTAATTGCCCATTTTTTACACAGTATCCCGTAAGAAAGATAATGAAATGCTGTTTTGCTGAACAAAAGAATCTCTGTATCTTTTGCTTAAAATAGACGTTACAAGAAAAACTTATTCTGCGGAATATGTTCGGATAATTGAACATAGTTGCCGTTTGTTTTATAACAAATATTCAGTATTGAGTATAAAGGAAATGCAGTCTAATTTCCGAATTGCAACAATTGAGAAAACATGTTCGAAACGCGTATTTAGATATACTAATAAAAGAAAATGAAAAGAAAATTTAGAATTATCATTTGCATTCATCATATGAATATATTTTCGCATCAATGGAACATTGTGAATTATTTCCTGAATACACGGCATCTTGACAATGTAATTCCTTCGACTGTTTCTTCAGATTTTTACTTTTACAAACTTTATATCTGATTGTCTCTTCAATTGTAGAAACAGTGTAAATATAGGTAATGTTAATATTATCCGTTTATAAGTAAATATTCGATATTCATTGACAGAGCAGTCAATGTTACTTTTGGTCGAAATCTATAAAATCTTTTATTTAAAACTGTTTTACGAAAAAAAGTTTTAAAAGCCAACTATTATTGACCTTTCCAGTACTAATGGAAGCTTCCTTCGTAACGTTTTCTTTGAAGTAGAGTAAATGTTAACCTTTTGATTGTGTCATTATCCCATCTTCGTGTTACATGTGCCTTCAGTTTTAGTTAAAGTTGTTGTAAGTCTTTGGTTCTTTTATTCGACACAGTTCTTCGTTTGGGATTCTGTAGCGCCAGTCCACAAATTTCGAAGAAGGATGGTGCTCTCTAGGAGCGCCAAGTTTTATTCGCTTCAAGCCATTTTTAACCATCAATATGAAAAAAATCAGTTGTATACAGCTGACAGTTTAAATATTTCTGAACCTGTCTGGCGTCATGAAAGACATCCATGTGAATGTTTCGAACATGACTCAAGGTCTTAACAATTTCCAGTATTGGGTGAAAGAAACTACACCTAGCACAGCCTGTTCTATGATCAATTTCATTATTTCCTACGCTACATTTTGTCATAAATGATCCATACACTGAAGTATTTGAAGTGTTTATCACTTGTTTTCCAATATAAAATTTTTATTATTATCATTTCAATCTTAATTTAATCTACCTTTATCGCGACTACTTAGATCGGCAGGTGTTAAACAATTACGGATTAGAAATGACCAATAAGTTTTTAACAAACCACAAACTTACATCCTTTTTCCTTTCGGAAGTTCATCTGACTGTGTTAATTGCTAGTAGCTCTTGAACACCAACAGCATTACGGCTGGCAAAAGACCAATCTAGCCGTTTAACATTAATCTCTAGTTTCCGCCCCTCATCCCGCGGTGTTGGTGTTTGTTTTTCTTTTTTACCTTGCAGGCTGAAATTGTTGACACCACTGAATATTGTTAACAAAAGAATAATTGCTTGTTTGCCCAAAATTAATATCACGAAAAAAATAATAGTCAGTTATGTACCCACACACACACACACACACACACACACACACACACACATATATATATATATATATATATATATATATATAATTAATTAATTAAGTTATAAGGAGCTTGGTAAACCGAATTGGTAAATCCAAAGAGGATGAAATCCTGAGAGCTCAATGTGAGGACAGAGCTAATATGTAATGAAAAACAAACCACTTTAAGGTACCATTACGATAATTTATTTCACCCAAAATCCTTTTTCAAGGATTCAGGATCATCAGGTAAAACTTCCAACAACGAATTGAGAGGAAAAATGGGATTAGAAATTGGTGGGTAGTGTAATTTTTGTAATTTAATAGAGGGGTTTGAGAGTGGCAGTTAGACAGTATAAAGTATAGGGAGGGGTTAATTTTATATCTCTCTTAAGTATGTTTTATATTGGAGTAGGAGGAGTGACATAACCTTGACCTATTTAGATGGTTAACAAAACGGAAGTGAAATGTAGAATTAACCCCTCCCTATACTTTATATTGTCTGTTTAACTTGCAGAATATTTAGTTTACCTTCTTTTACACGTGTTTTGCTTTTAGTTTTCATCTGGATTTAGGGTGGGACTTTGTGAAACTAAGATAAATTTATTTGCAACAACATTTCCAATATTGAATTTTAGAATGATTTTTCGATCAGTGTAATTAGTCTGGAAATGTTCTCATATCCATTTAGCTAGATTTAGTTTGAAAATGCCATCAGGTCTGATTTGTAGGCCCGATAAGCAAAGCAAATTAAAATGAAATTTAGTAATTTTTGACAATTCTTCATCGTATAAACATTTAAGATAATGTTAATGAACAATGTTGATTTTCTCTTTTCCAAATCTTCCATAATCAGCTTCGCTCAGTAATAAGAATAAGCCTTTTACTATACTTGATATTTTCTATCAAAATTATTTCTATTTTTTCCTATCTTCAATACTGTAAGCATACTTTTTGTTTTTGATAAATATTTTCTCCTTTAAAAGCCTTCATTATATGTTAATGATCTTCAATCCACTATATATATATATATATATATATATATATATGTATATATATATATATATATATATATATATATATATATATATATTTCTATCACCCAAACATCATAATATTATAATTTACCCAATGATTATTATGTAAGGATCACTTCAAAAATTGACATAAATATACCACAATTGCAACGAATTACGGCGAAATCTTATTTGGTGCGTAATTACTAATGCCAAGTCAGATCTCGAAGGAGACAGATGTCTTTAGGTGACTCTGGGGTACGGCACACAAACCAGTGACGGCCGTGAAGGTTCGCTTCTCTAGAGAAGATATGAACATTCGAACATTTGAACATTCCAGATGGTCCCAAGACAAACAACCTTTGTTTGAATGACAGATAAGTGTAACAAACTATTTCTAACTTAAATATATTGGAATCGAACCTATATTCGACTATATTGGCTAAAAGCACGTTTTTAACAACTCTGTAATTTCACGTTTTTGATGTATATAAATACCTTTTAAACTATTCAATTGTTTCATCTACCCGACTTGATGTGTAAGTCGTTAAAATTACTATAATTATCAAGAACTGAATGTTTAATAATACCCTACAAGTTGTGGCGATGGTTGAATTAGATCGTATTTATATGTGCAGTTCCTTTGTACCGGTAGGCAGCAGATATATCCATAACATTGAAGAAAATTAAATATGGAGAGATTTATGCCCATGTCACTATCGAAGGAATTCTGTGTTAATTGCTAAAGGGGGATAACTGTTATAGTTAATATTGCATGTTTGAAAAGAATAATGCTTTTTAATGTTTGGGACTTTAATTTTAGAAGAAATCCAGTTGTTGTTGAGCTAATTTACACTGGTTCAATCTCCACAGTAAACAGAATAAAACTGAAACATTATAACAAAACTAAATTTTGTTGTAAAAATAGCGATGTTTCCTCTGCAGGGACAGGATCGAAAATCTTATTCTTGTTTGATTTTCATTGATTCAAATTTATTAATTTCAAATTTTATATAGTCTTTTAGCCGGAATTAATAAGCGTTTTTGATAGAAATATGATTTGCGTTATTTTGAAAGCAATCTGTGATGCAAAATTAAATAAGCAAACGTAGATAGTAGTCAACAAATAATCGGATAACTTTTATAGAAATGTTTGAATTTCAAAATACGATTTTGAACTTTTGTCTTCCCGGTTTGAACAATAAAAATTATAACCATTAATTTGAAAGAAATCATTCTAAAGGCATGTGAACCAATTAATCAGTAACTGAATTTTAAATTTTAATGTTCTTTTATCGTCACCCATTTTATTTTAAGTTATTAACACACACACACACACACACACACACACACACACACATATATATATATATATATATATATATATATATATATATATATATATATATATATATATATATATATATATATTACCTATCTTTACTCAGAGTATCAGGCGACAAAAGTAGTTTTGATTAAATTTCATATATCATTTGCTTAATTATAATGAAATGATTTTATGTAAAGACTTAGCGTATCTTAAGGACATATTTAATATGAAAAAAAACAACTTTTTTTCTTCTGAGTTGTGAATTTTAGAATCCTCGAAACTTCGAATAGAGGTAATTCTGTATTTTATTGAATATTGATATTATTATTAATAAAAATTTTCTAGTGGGAATACTTTTTAAGTTTGCATGCGCACAAACACATACACGCACACACACACACACACACACATATATATATATTCATATATATATATATATGTATATGCGTATATATATATAAGTAAAACTTTATCACTTAGCTGATTGATGTTATCTGCAGCATCCCGTCACCAGATTCGCAGACATATATATATATATATATATATATATATATATATATATATATATATATATATATATATATATATATATATATATTCGTTCAATACAAATAAAATTTGTCACTTAGATTATTAATATTATATTCAGCATTCGACACCAGAGCTTCGTGGATTAACTTTTTGGAAATTATTCAGTCCACACTTTAGGAGATTTCAGAAATCGACTGCCGTTTTTCTCAATTTTCGTTATCTTTATACTAAGTTTTGTGTAATTAATTTATGCACTTTTTGAAATTCTAAGATTACTGATGTTAGGTTGATAATTTTTTTCTTTTGTGTGTGCGTGTGTATATCGCGACAAATTCCGTTTGTTTGTTCTACTCAAGCAACTGATTATTTATTAACGCTTTGATACGGACAACTTTCTCTAAAAACCAGATTCAAGAATTCGTTGAAAACTTTTCGGAATTTGTAGGTGTCAGATATCTACCTGATAAGTAGGAACAAACCATTGCAAATAATGATGAATATATAATTGAATAAAATGCATTTAACTTTCCTTTATGTTGGTGTTTTTTTAAGAATAAAGTTGATAAACATAAACGGAAATTATTTAAGATTCGACGTAATAACATATATGTATTATTTGCTTTGCAATTTTATTTCAAAAAATAAAACTAATTAATATTTAGGATTTATATAGAACGTGTACGTTGTCTAATACGTTGTTGAGGTATGTATTTTAAGGCCGACTTTTGATAGTGGTTCCAACTCAGGTTAAAAACAAAGAAAATATTCTAATGAAAATTACTAGACATATAGGAAGGTATACTTCAATGGTTGCTGTAGCGCAATCCTTTTAACCAATTCTTTCCCGTCGAGAGTAAAATAATTTTAATTAGTGCTTAGGGGAGGCAATTTACTTACAAGCTTTCTTTTATTTTCATGATTTTGTTTTTAATTGATTGAAGGGGAATAACCTATACTAAAACGTTTTATAATTTTTGCCATGAATTCAGAATTTAAAGTTTCTTTACGCACGTTTCAAAAGATTCCCATTTTAAATCTTTTTGAAAACTTAAATTTTTAAAACTTATAATAAAATAAAAAAATTTAGAAAAATTTAAAATTAGATTATAAAATTTAATGAAGATTAATTAATTATTAAAAATATATAAATAAAAAAAGATAATTACAGTGATGCTTTCATTTCGAATGCTTTGCTAGTATTTTGTTTAAAAATGAAAACAGACATAAATGGAAAATGCATTTGTGTATTTCTTCTTTCGATTAAAGAGATCGTTAAAGTTACTATAGTGAACACGCTTCCTGAGGTTTGACATTTTTTTTTTATTCATGTTATTTCAACGGAATTAATTCTATGGAGATTCCCAATTTCATATCTAAGCAGCTTTCAGAGAGTTGCTTAGAATACCTGACATGACGACAAACACGCCAGATAAAATATTAAGATTTCTGGCAAGAGTATATATTTTGTCTTCCTGGTTTTCTGAAGAGATTTAGTCCTATGAACTGTCTAAAAAATGTGACATTTGCTCCCTGAGTTTGTTTGCTTTTTTTTTTTTAAGATAACATCTTCGAACTTCTAAAAATGTCTTTGACTCACGTTCTACTTTATGCTTCCAAGAATCATCGAAGGAATAGAATTATTGCAAACTTTTATCAACTTAAAAATGAGTGTATGCTGTCACAGTTCCTTGACATAAGAAGGGCCTCTCTTGTACTGAATTCATTATACTAAAATGCACCGAGTATAAAGCGCGAGAGCCATTCAAGGTAGACGCTTACTAAATGAGATGTGTGAGGAAGTAAAGGATAAGGAGGATATATCAAGATGGACCATTCACCTGGAGATTGTAGTGTTCGGGAGAGTATTCAAGCGGAAGTCTGTTCCAGGAAGTAGCATTTCTTAGGAAAAATGAGTTTTAATGGACCTTTCTTGTTGCACGGGGGAGATTAGGGTGATCCGACTCCGTAGAAGTAACATATCGTGTCTTAGTTATAGAGGTCGGAACTGAGATAAAAAAAAAACAAAAAAACGGAGCTCATCTGAATATTTACCATGAAGATAACTATACAATAGCCTCAGACTTACGGCGTTGCTGTCGTGGAAAAGAGGTTGCAAAGTGAATAATATGTCTTCCTCTCCAAGACTGTATAAATGATCTAAACATCTGTTAAGAATGGAAAGTTAGGACTTAGCAGCTCCAACACACAGATGGCAGCATTCTTGGTCTTATTTGACTATTATAAAGATAATTCCAACGGTTGAATTAAAAATAGAGTAAATTATATGTATAGACTAAGAAAAAATCTGCAATCATGATATTCATTTAAAACCTATACTAAATTAGGTGGCAATATGTTGTCCATTGAACTTATTCAATCTTGTTTTAATACAAATTTTGACCCAGTACAAATCCTAAGAAGCAGTCAACATTATGCAAGAAAGATAACGGTTAATCCAAAACTTAGGCCAACATTGTAGTGACTGCGAAAAAAAATCCATTCGGGTGTCTATTCCACAAGGCAGAAGTTCTTGGGAAGAAACTGCAGAACTTATTTCTTGCTAATAAAATACAAAGGGAATGGGGAATTATTCCCACTTGTGTACGTGACATGGTGAGTTCCATTTGCAAAGGTCAAGGCTGGTAGCAGAAAGGAATGTAGCTCGTTGGAATACATGTCATGGAAATAGCGATAGAGTAGGGATAGAGCAACGAGTATCTCGCGACCTATCGTCTGGGGAAAGGAGTTGTAGGGCGGAAAATACCTGATCCTCCACAAGGTCACCTAGAGGCTTTTGAATTCTTTCAAGACAGACAAGTAAGGACTGAGCAGCTCCAGCCCAGATATGGCAGCAATACCTAATTTTTGGCCTGATCGGTTTTTGTAAAGATAGAGTATAACAGGTGGAGTAAGAGACTTACTGGCATTTTACAATGAACAGGCCAGTTTTCCAGCATCTTTAGCAACTTATCGCATATATGAATTCCACTTGATGTCTGAGGTGAGCTTGAGTTACAATAGCTGTTCAAGGCAAAAAGCCCCCTCGAGAGAAGACACACATTCAAGCCCCTAAGAGATAAATCACCACCTTATTTACAAAGTTCTGCCTATTTTGTAAAGAGAGAGTTAGTTCCATTCATTCAAATCATATGGTAAGTTTTACTACGGTTTGTCTTTCTCACATTAGATGCATATCAGAAAGAGTTTAGAAGATAAAACATCAGGATCGATTCCAAAACAGTTCTATTTGTCGGAGTCACCTGCCGTGGATCAAACTTCTGTAAAGTGGGGAAAATGGCCAAAACTCAGTAGTCCATGTAGCGTTGGTACGATATACAAGAGCGAGATCGACAGCTCTCTAAAAGTAAAACTGGAATAAACTCCCAAATGTGTAACCCAAATAGAAACTATAAAGTCAGATCTGATTAGTTATATGTGGTGGGAAGATTTGATTAGTTATGTGTGGTGGGAAGATTTGAGGTCACCGACTTCTATTCGACGAAGTTAGAACACATAAAACCAACATTGGTTAGTATGAAAATTGAAAATATCAGTGCACCTGCTAGGCTATGATAACATTCTCAGAACTGAAAACCTAATGGGAGTTTTTGATTAGACAAAAAAGGCATTGTTTAAACCTAAAATACTATTAGGTTGGTGCAAAAATAATGTCGTTTTCTCACATGTGAGAAAACGACATTATTTTTGCACCAACCTAACATTTCACCTGACTGTCCAAATGCCAATAAGCATTGATTACGTATATACAGATTGTCTAATGATCCTTGGTTCAAACCCTGAGAGTAGTAGCGAAATCCATAAATAAAATGGTTTGGGTTGAAATTCCAAGAATGCCATCAAATACGACGAAGAAGGCAGGAGTCTAAGCAAACGACAGATTATAACTAAAACAACCAAGAGATCGAATAAATTAATGGATAATTTAGGTTTTTATCTCTGTTTTTTACCATCTCAGTTATTACAAGAAGGGAAAGAAACTCAATTCAGCGTTCTAAAATATATAAAATAACAGTTGTTTACAGGATTATCTCAATTGCGACACTTAAATAAAATTTGAAAACATACAAGATATACTCTTTTCTATTTTTATTAATCAGTTTCTTTTATATAAAGTTTGTAAACATAATACCCGTTTGATATATTAAGGCTTCAAAAGATACTGAATCAAATTTCTAAACACAAAAAAGAGTCTAATGTGTTATGTCTGGTAATCGTAATGGCCACTCAATTGCTCCTTGTCGTCCTTTCCACTTCAACTCAAAATTAAGATTTAACCATTCCCTAATTAATCTTAAGCCATTTCACACTTCTGTTGTTTATTTTTCTTCAATAAAAGTTGATAAATAATAAAGCGCTTTATTTTTGTCGCACGATGTATATACAAAATACTTTTACAAACGTTAGGGGCGGGTTCCACACACCATAACAATGACAAAAGTCTATATAAATATATGTCCACAAATTCTTTGTTTTTAAGTTATTAGGTTTAAAGAAAGTTTGCGGTAGATGGCACTGTGTTGCTATGTAAACTAGGTTATATTTGTCATTTGTGTACATTTGTGGCTAGTCTGTCTTCAATGTTTAACGTGTGTAGTGGTGAATTAACTGAGAAGTGTACCGTTTAGCAATGGCAGAATATTCATATTGTGAACAGGCAGATATGATTTTTACACACGACCGAGCGAATGATAATCAGATTATCAGATTACTTTTCCAAATCGAAGGCAACCGAGTATCCAACCTTTGTTGCTATTTATCATCGTGTTGCTGAGACAAAATACGCGGCACCACAAACTAGAGATCAAGGAAAACTGAAATCCGCTTGTACACCTGACAACAAATAACACATTCTACAGGCTGTTGGAGACGATCAGGTATCAGCACAAATCGTGCATCTCCTAGTACCTCATGAAGAGTACTTCAAGGACTGCTTTTGTATCCGTTATCATTTGCAACTTGTGCGGGGGTCCTTCGCCATCTGATCACTCACTTCGAGAGAACTTTTACTGATGGTTTATTACACACAAATTGCCGATCCGTTGTTTGTCTCTTCAGTCTTGTTTACAGATGAGGCAACATTTCGAAGAGACTGAATAACAAATTTACGCAACTAATATTTGTGGGCGGATTAGAATCCCCATGGTGCAATACAGGCAAGGCATCAGCATCAGCATCAGTTTACGATTAATGTGTGGGATGGAATTGAAGGTGACTGACTGGTAGATCCTTATGTTCTTCTAGCACATCTTATAGGATCTATCTACAGGGTCTTTATTTTAAACACACTTCCAAACCTACTAGAGGATGCACCCTGCTAATACGAAGATGCGTGTGGTTCATGCATAATGGAGCTGCAGCACATTTTAGTAACATTGTCCACGGTGCACTGGCTGGCATATAACATGACAGATAGCTAGCTAGGGGAGGACGTTTCTTCGACCTTAATCCTTAGCCAACTAAAACAATTCGTTTATGTAGCAGACATTAATTTATGCAGAGACACTCCATCAACTTGTCAGGGGCGTCTGCGAAACTATTCGAGACTGTGTGAGAGTATATGAAAGCGAATGATCCGAATGGTGCATGTGTGGGTAAAAGCAAGCAGAGGATATTTTGAACATTTGTTATGAATTGCTATGTTGGGGTACAACGATGGCCTTTTGGGCATACGTCTATATGGACATTTTACTTTGTTTTGCTGCCCATAACCCGTTTGTACGTTTAACAGCGTCTACCACAAATTAATATTTATTATTTCATATTTATTATTTCATATATATATATATATATATATATATATATATATATATGTAATAAAAAGGCTTAAACACTAATATTCCATATTTAAAATATATAAAATTAAACACTAATATTTCATATTTACCATTAATATTATCTCTCTCTCTCTCTCTCTCTCTCTCTCTCTATATATATATATATATATATATATATATATATATATATATATATATATATATATATTGTAAAATTTTAGTACTCCCTTATAAAACGGCTAAAAGTAAGGATGCTGGAAAAATTTAATAAGAAAATTAATTAAATCTGCCTTGACGGCTGTATTTAATGAAAGTTTCTGCCCAAATATACATTAATTAAATTGCATGATCCGGTAGCCAGCCAGGAACATAACACCAGCACATTCAGGGAAAAAACTAGTGGAACGGCAACTAACAATATCCAAAGAGAAATTACTGCGTCTTAAAACCGAAATTCAAAAATACAAGGAGATTCTCAAAAATATAAGGAGATTCTCAAAAATACAACGAGCACAAAAGAACACACAAATACTGAACACCATCCCAACCACTTCAGTAGTACGCTAGAAATCAACCAACATCACAGCATTGCTAAGAAAGTTCTGCAACTTATAAAATGGAAGTATGGTACTACTCAATGGTAAATGTAACTTTTTAAACTAGTCCAACCTCGAACTCACGGTCAACAAAATAGAATTCTTGCATATCGGCCCGGATTGCCAACTCCAACCTACATACGAGCCAATCCAAAAGAAAACCGAAATGTCAATACTCTACCAATCAATCCAAAAACTGAAAAGGAAAAATGAATTAAGGTGCACCTAAATCTGAGAGATCTTTAAAAATTTTGGTTCTCTACACAAAAAAAATACAATAATATCCTCACAATTCAGCTGTAAAAATGTTACACAACAGCCTCAATATCATCATCAGATTCTCTAACAAAGCCAATAATTATGTAGTTCGCAACCTGCAAGATTACAACCAAAAATTACAATCTATCTTAGATGACACAACAAAATTTACATAATTAATGAAAATCTTACAGAATCATTAAAAAAAAAGTTCGTAAATAAACTGAGAACAGCGAAAAACGCTGAGATTGTAGCTTAAAAATCAAGAAGATTGTCGTGAATTGCCAGACAGGATATCTGTACGGTAATGTAAAAACCAATAAAGTAGGTTTTTCCGCTCTGACCTGTTATATCCTAAATATCTACACCTGTATACCAGCTATTAAAAACACTCAATCACATACTTTTTTCCATAAACGCAAAATAATTACAGCATCGCATCAACAAATGAATTCCTTCAAATCTTAAAAGCAACAAATCCCACAGGTAGTACACTAGCTTCGTTCGATGTTGAAAATCTTTTTAATAATGTCCTAGTTTAAGAAAAAATCATCATAATTAGCGACTGTATCTACAAACAGCAGTCAATCTTTCCTCCAAAAATTCGACCAGGAACTCTTCGGAGACTACTACTCACATGTACCAGGAAAGCCCCAATTTCATAATCATAATGGCATCACCTACATCCAAACTAAAGGCGTCATCATAGGGAACCAATTAGATCCTGCTTTCTCTAACGTTTACATGCCTTATTTTGAAAACAAAGTATTTAAAACAACTGGCAAAGCGCAAATCTACATAAGATACGTTGGCGACATTTTTGTTTTGATAAAAACACAACGCTAAAATTTACACATGATCTCATGCTTAATAACAAATTCCCATTCATTGACGTCGATATAAATTAAAATCCAAAGTATTTACCACGTACCCATACGAGCTCTCCTCTTCTAAACTACGGAAAGATATAAAAATAGCAGTGATAACAAACTTCCTAAATTAGAGTACACCAAAATTCCTCTTCGTAAAGAATATTTCTGAGAGAACTATTAAGACCTTGAATAAGTTCTCGCCGATGTTTCATGAAAAGTAATGTTTAATTTACAAAAATTAGCAAGAAATATGTCATTGAAATATTGTCCATCGCTAGCCACTACTTTTCTAATCTTTCTAGCAGAATTTGAATTCCACATCGGAAAAACGACATGTCTATTGAGGCTGACTACGAGTCGACCCATTTTTGGCCTCTTCATAATAATGAAAGTGCTACTCAGACAGGACATGTAACATCGATCGAAACAAGTGATAATCAGACTGGGCAATATCGGATGAACACGGCGGGTGAAGTAGGACTTCCCATTTAAGCGATTTTAATTAGGTATTCACCCGCTTTGTAACATGTGCCCTAGCGTTGTCATGTTGCAAAATTACTTTGTTGTGCCTCTGCACGTATAGCGGCCCTTTTTTCTTCAATACTCGGCTCAAGCGCATCAACTGTAGTCGATAACGATCTCGCGTGATTGTTTCGGTCAGCTTGAGCAGCACATCAATAAACTACACCCAGCTGATGCCACCAAATTCAGAATAGAAGCTTCTAACCATTGATATTCGGCTTTTATCACGATCTTCTACGCTTACCGTTATCGTAGTGTATCCACGTTTCATCGTTGGTTACTATACGATGCAAAAAACTTTCCTTTTCTGCCGTTGAAGCAGCTGTTCACACGTGACAAGACGCCGTTCGACGTATCTCGGCTTCCACTCGTACAGCACCTAATGTCCTTGCTTGTGAATCATTCCTGGTGCTTTCAAAAGTTTCAAAACTGTTGTGTGATCAAATCCTAATGTTTATGCAAGTTCAGCTTGCGCCTGACATGAGTCTTCATGAAGTAATGCCTCCAATTCTTCGTCTTCAAACTTTTTCGGTGCGCCAGAGCGTTCTTTATCTTAAACATCAAAATCGTTATTTTTAAAGCGTCTAAAGCAATGTCTGCATATTGTCTCTGACAGAGCATGGTCACCGTAAATCTCAGCAAGAATTCTATATTCTTCAGCTGCAGATTTCTTTATAATAAATTAGTACAGTAAATTTCCCCGCAAATACACTTTCTTTGGCACGAAATCCAACATATTTAATGCAATGAAAACAAAGTTGTTTACAATTCGGCGAAATGACGTACACTGTATTCCAGGCTTGCTTATAGTACTTCCTTATAGATGCGTTAACATCTGAAACTACACGCACGTAGTTCTGGGAACGCCATCTGTTGGAAAACAGCGATAACTTATTCATGGTCCTAATAAAACAAACAAAACAAACGTTATTCAAGAATAATTTTCACAACTACATTATTGATAAACAAATAAACATATTCTTCCAAAAAATACACGGCACCACAAATAAAAATGACACACAAGAAACATCAACATATTTTACTGCACCCAAATGCACATTAATTATAAACATGACGAATTCGCTATACGAAGAAGCATGAAACGCCATATTTCTGCCTTAAATCTCGAAAACATGTAAACTTTAAAATGTCAGGTGCCCAAAAATGTTCTGGCGATTTTTGTTAACTTATGTCTGGCTCAGCTGTTTAGTTACTAACAAGCATAAGTATACAGGAAGCAACTTGTATTGACAAGTACATTGTTGAATGATTCAGTTATTTTATTACATAACTAATATCATTTTATTTCTCATTTCAGAGACCTGAAAATGAATAATAAAAAATTGGTAATTCGTGATTGTCTGTTGTATGAGTTTAAACTTGATACAAGTGCATCATGTGCTTCTCGTAAGCTATGCACAGCCTTTGAACGAACTGCACGTAATTGGTTTCAGAAGTTTCGTTGTGGCAATGAAACCCTCGAAGATGAAACTCGAGCGAGACGACCAATATCCCTAAGTAATGAAGATTTAAAGACAGCCATATAATCAGATTCAGGTTTAACATGTTATGAACTAGCTTCGAGGTTTAATGTAAGCGCTGAAACTATAAGAATGCATTTGCATCAACTGGGAAAAAAATGAAAATTAAGCAAATTGGTACCATATGACTTAACACCAGCAAACAAACAGCAGAGGCTTACAATATGCTCTTCTCATCGCAGCAGATTAACAAAAGAACCCATTTTTGATCGAATTATGACATGTGATGAAAAGTGGATCATGTATACAAACTCTAAGAGGAAACATCATTGGTTATCGCCGGGTGATCCTTTGCCACAAACTCCAAAGTCATCACAAATTCCCCCCCCCCAAAAAAAAATTGCTATGTGTTTGGTGGACATGTAAAGGAATAATTCATGATGAGTTTTAAAAACGGGTGAAAGCATTCTAACATCTATTGCGAGCAACTAGAACAAGTTCAGGAAAATTTGTTGAAGAAACAGTCTGCATTAGTAAACAGAAACCAAATTTTGTATCTCCAGGACAATGCTCGCCCACACGTTGCAAAAATGATCCTTGCCAAGATAGCAGTGATAAAGTGGGAGATTATGCTTCATCCACCGTATTCCCCAGACCTCTCCCCAACAGATTTTTACTTGTTATTATGCTTAGATAATCATATGAAGAACGGGACATTTAATAATGAAGACGACTTGAAAACGGAAATGCATAACTTTTTCCAAAGTAAAACTAAGGGCTTTTACAAAAATAGTACAGTCACAGAATGTGATGGTTCATATTTTGATGAATAAATACATGTAATACTTTAAATATGTATCTTTAATTTCCTTTATAAAAATCGGCAAAAACTTTTTTGGGCACCTGATATATTACATAAAATGGAAAACCGCAAATCTTGCTGCCACTAATCAAAATAATCTCATTAAATCTCAACTAGCGATGGCCAATATAGTGTATCAGATTCACTGCCCAGTACTAGACTGACTTTCTTGTCACAAATTGATTACCTGTATCGGACATACTAGCACCTCCCTGAGTAGATGCTTCACATATGACTTATCAGATCAAGGCAAAATAAAAAAAAATGTATAAATACATAATTTACAAGAAACGTTAAGAAAAATTCTGGTCGGAAACAGTAGAATTCTATATAAATCACATTATCAGAAACATTTCGTCATTAGTGAGGCACTGTATATCAAACATTTCTCTCCTACTATCACCTTTACATTAATTAACAGTGGAAGTGGAGTGTTAAAATATTTTTTAAAAACATAGAAATATGCCCTCACATATTCTAGGCGCACGCGACACGTAAAGGCTCGGAATGAACGCTCCTATTCAAAACAAAACAAAAATAAATTACAACTTAATAGTCAAAACAGGAAGATACAATACCAGAGAAAAGACATCCTTGAAAATGGCTATGGAAGTGGCCAAAAGCTCTTGAGAAAATAAAAATATGTAAAAATTTTGTACTCCGTTACTCCTACAGAACGGTAATACCGGTAATGCAGGAAAAAATTAATAAAAAATTAATTAAACCTTCCTCGTCGGCCGTATTTAATGAAGGATGTTTGAAAAAAAGGTTCCTCCCTTATTATATATATATATATATATATATATATATATATATATATATATATATACTGTGTAACGAATTATTAATGAGGTGACAATTTTCCATTTTGTCCAAAAATTACACGTTGGAAATTAACGAAACTTTCACAGAATGATGGCAACAGTTATCTGCCCGTGCTGTGTAAAATACGTACGTTTCTACGCAAGTGTAAAGAAATCGCGTCCAATTGCATGAAAAAGACGAGTGTTCAGTGCTCCAAATTATTAATGAGTGACTGCATGTTCGTGTAATTATGGATCGCAAACGTGACTAAACCACTTCTGAGAAGTCTGTTATAACATAGGAATTTGCAAAAGGTAAATCAACATTAGAAATATCCAAAATGATTGGATGATATCACCGAACCGTGAAAAGGTTTGTTGCAGCTCCTACAAAGGTACATGAGAGCCGATAAGGGTCACTCGAGGGGTGTTTCTCAACGTTCCCCGTTGCGAATTAAAGGTGGACCTACAAATAACCGCGGCCTGACCAGCAGAGAAGTTTTCAGGTGCACTGGTGAAACAACTGTGTCCAGAACTACTCGATGTCGTCTTCTGAAAAAGGTTGGGAAATCATTGAGACCGGTGGCAACATCTCCACTGACAAAAAGACACGTACAAACGCGTCTGAAATGGGCAGAAGATAGCATGAAGGTTGACTTCTTGAAGGTTTTGCTCACGGATGAATCTCGTGCTACCACTGTTGGCCCTGTCAGTTGGAACAAAGGTTGATTCGTAAACAGACGACATCGTCATCAACTCTTGAGATGCCAAGAAGGAGCAGAGGTTTATCATGATTTGGGCTGGTATTACTGGAGACATGGTTGGTCCTTGGAAAAACCCTAAAAATGAGTGCAGATGCTTATATAACTTTCCTGAGAGAGAATCTTGAACCTTGGTTAAAAAAGCAAAGAATCATGTTCAGGAGAACCATCATATTTATGCAAGATAATGCTGTCTCATATTGTACTTGTACCTGCAACCATTAGGTTTCTATAAACCCCTGGACCGCCAATTCTCCAGACTTAACCCAATCGAAAACTTGTGGACATTCTGATGCGACTAGTTTACGAGAATGGGCGCCAATTTAGAAGCAAGGTTGGACTTGTGGCAGACAATAGTGAATGTATCACGTGGACTCAGAGGATATCCAGAAATTGACATGTATCATGGACTAGCGCCTTATCTAGGTCATTTTAAAAAGACGGTCACGTATCACTTATTACCCAGCCCAATTATTACATTTTAACTCTGCGTACTTATTGATTTCTATTTATTTTATGTCACTTAGTGCATGTATCCATAACAATCAGTATTAAGCAAGTCAACCGTTATTTTCTTTACATGAGTTTTAATTAAACATCCCTAATAATTTGGAACATTTATAATTTAAGTAAATTAGTTAAATGCACTTATGTATTTTTGCGGAAGTTTACACTTTTTATTTTTTCATTTTTACAAGGTACATGTATATAACTATTGCCATAATTCTGTGATATATATATATATATATATATATATATATATATATATATATATATATATATATATGTATGTATGTATGTGTGTGTGTGTGTATATATATTTGGGCAGAAACCTTTCTTTCAAACATCTTTAATTAAATACGGCAGACGAAGAAGATTTAATTAATTGTTAATTAAGAGTTTTCAGCATTCTTACGTTTTTACCTAAACATAAGGATGATGAGATATCAAAATTTAAGAAATTATGACATGTCTTTCTCAGATCCCTGACCTCTCCTATCGAATTAGCACGGGATGAATTGTATAGTAGAGTTTGAATAGAATACTCAAAAGTGTGGTTTTCAAGTGCTTCAAGAATTCTTGAGTAGGTTGTCAACTACTTCTTGTCAAAAACTGTTGAAAAAATGTCAAGAATTTGTAATGCACTAAGATGGTTTTATTGACACAAACAAAATATGATGCTGTTGTTTGGTAATTTTTATACTTAAGTCCTTAATTTTAGTTAAAATAAAAGCAAATACATTATAATTACCGAGATTTCTTCATATATATATATATATATATATATATATATATATATATATATGCATATATATGTTTTATAATGGTTATATATATATATATATATATATATATATATATATATATATATATATATATATATATATATATATATATTCTTTGTTGAAAATTGAGTCATTACTTTTGTAGTATTTTTTTATAATGAAATTAGTAATATAATTTTTCGACAATCCAATTTTAAACGGAGGCTAAGATCTGTCAGTTGTGGATCGAATAGTTTGAATTTGGATAAATTTATTTGCACTATTTACATTGTTCAGACTGTTGTCCTCATCTTTGTTGTCATATTCACAGCGTTTTTCAATTCATTTTGTCAGAAACTATTTTTATCACTAGGTGAAATTAGAACCATTTTAACTAGATTCGAATTTTGGATTGTTTTGTGACACTTGTCAAATATCTTTGTTGAAAATTACATAAAATTGTTTATTGATCCTAATAAAAAAATAACAAGACACGCAGCGTTTTCAGCATATTTCGCTATTTTATATGACGCGAAAAAAGATTCATAAAAGAAAATATATAGGAGGTTTACGGAGAACGTAATGTAGATGTTAGGAACGGTTCGAAAGCAAATTTTGTATTTGAGATATCTCCCTGTACGACGGTCCAATTGAGGTTGAAAGCAATCAAATGAAGGCATAACTTATAAATAAACAAAGTGGATATTTTATGATAACGTATGGAGCAAATAATTGTAAAGCAAGAGAAAATGTATACTATAAACTGTACTGTTCATAATCCTAAAATATTAATGCTGTGTAAACAGTGGGATAGTAAAAGAATCATTTTCTAATGAGCATTTTCCAGAGAAGCAAGCGAGTACTGCTTCTAAATGGATAACTGAAGGCAGCTGATGACGATTAGCATGCATCCAGAATTAGCCTAAATGTTATCGTATTCCATCAGGATTACATTATTTTGTATGCTTCTTTTTTAACAAGGATAAAAATCTTTACAGTTTACCAGTGCAAGTTTCACTCATACGCCACATTCAACAAATATGTTATCTTCTGATTAGAATTTATTTAGATTTACTTTAACGAAAAAAATGTACTTTCTTTTGAATATTGCAAAAACGTCTTGATTTTTTCTTTGTTCAGAAACAAACATTTATGAGAATTTGAAATTATGAAATTGTCTGAAAGATTTCGGGAAGACAAACCTAGACAAAATGTCTAGTAAAGTCCATAAATAGAAACGAAATATCTTCCATTTTAATTAGACTGAACGAAATGTTTGCAATATACAGATGCATTACATATTTTTCGACAATTGGAGATTTAGCACCTCTTTTAATTCAGAGCGGACGTTTGGATTTCATGCGATTGCAAAATTTAATTGTGCAAGATTATTTTAAAATGGTTTATGAATATGTAAAGATGAGAAATTTATATAATTAATACGTTATATGTGTATTATTGATTTATTATTTCATGACTTCTGTTGGTCAGGCGAAACAAATAAATCGAAACGGATCAATAACTAAAAATAACCGAAAAATCAGTTGTGTACTTAGACAATAGATATTCTTATGCAATTTATTATTATTCGGATAGTATGCCATTCACATTCATGTAATAACCGTTATTAATCGTATATATATATATATATATATATATATATATATATATATATATATATATATATATATGAACAAAAATATACAGAAAAACAAACGAAAATCTTAATAAGTAATTATGCTGTTTTTCTGTATATTTTTCTTCATATTGTCGGATCTATATCCATATATTTGCTTATATATATATATATATATGTGTGTGTGTGTGTGTGTGTGTGTGTGTGTAGAAAGTTTCACTATTTCTTGGCATTAATATGCCGATTATTTTTTTTTCTTTTAATATGAGGCAAATCAGAAATTATTATTAAATACAATTCAACTGTAAAATGGAACCGATAATATGGAAATCGCTTTGTGTTTTAAATGATTAGAAAAATATTTTCAGAAAATAGATTGGAGATGAGTAAATGCATGGAGACAAAATAACGAAAACACAATATGATTGTTTTGTCAATTTCAATGAAATAAATCTCCTAGAAAAATTAATCTTGCTTATCGCAGAAAATATCTAACCAAGCTTTTGAAATGAATGTTACCAATAAGAAAAAAAGGAGAAACGTAGATAGCGTATTTTTAAAGAATTTAAGGGGAGTTATCACAAGTATAATCATAAAAGATTTATTTTCTATGTTCCGTTAGTACTACAAAAATTAAAAAAATAAAATAACCACTCTAAGGAATAATTAATGAGACAATTCAGTGGATTAGTTCGATGCAATTAATTATGTGAAAGTGTCTGTCGATAATTTTAATATTTTCACAAGAACGTAATATTAATGAGAGAAAAAATACGTTCTGAAGACAAATTAGAGTTGAAAGAATCATAAGAATATTTGAAATGTCTTTAAATATTTATATGATTATTATTTGTCTTTATTTTCCTCTCGTTATGATCATTCTCACCATACAGGTCACGTCTCTGCTATTGTGGGAAGGTTTTTCCAGTTTTTTCTCATTAAGTACCCAACAGAAAATGCGTATGTGCAAAACAATTATTTTGCTACAAGTGTCCCACCAGTTCAAAGCCGACCTCGATTGATAGTACTAAAAAAAACTGAGGGCACCTAAGGCGGAATTTAGCCAAATTATATTATTAGGAATAATAAGTCCATCAAAAATTTCGCTGGATTTCACCATTGCACCTTATGCCAAAAGCGTACCGGAAATTGGCGCGCATATGGTGATTATAGGCCATTTAATGTTGTTACGAAAACAAATCGTTAACCTCTTCCTCGTGTGCATGATGTATCAAACATTGTGCGAGGAAAAAATATGTTTACTAAATTAGACCTCATTAGGTCTTACCATCAAATCCCTGTCGAACTCGGGTATATTCCGAAGTCTGCGATAAGAAATCCTTTCGTATTTTTCCAGATAATGTGTGTCCCATTACGATTAACAAACACGGTGCAGTCCTTCCAGAGATTTATTGATCATGTATTGCATGGCTAACATTTTACTTGTGCCTACACTGATGATATAGCCATTTTATTTCCATGGAGGAAGATATACAGCAATTACAGCTCTTTTTCGATCAATTTGATAAGTTTGGAGACGCTATCAATCCTGTGAAATGTGAATTTTGAAAGTCAGAAGTGATTTCCTATGACGCCATATCAGCTGGAATCTTTTCATGTGAACTCTTGCATGTTATTAACACAGACAAATGTTTGTCATCTTGTCTGGACATGTTTTAAAGGTTATGGTTCTTTTTATTATACATTGCATGAATATACTTTTTATACTGTAGTTCTATAACGTATATTCCTACATTTCTATTATATTAACAGCAATCGGAATACCAGCAACTCATTGCGGAAGGTTCTAGAATCTGTTTTGGGAGGGGGTAATTGCAGAGATTAAAAAAAAGCGATTGTCTCTCTTTCGTTGCGATAGACACTTGTGTCATGTGAGGGTCGGTGAGTGACATCAGGGGATAGAGAAACGAAGGGAGTTGTGATGTAGAGCCTGTAGAAAAAGAACGTGCCTAGTCCACAGCGTTAGGTCCTACAGGAAAACCACATGGCCTCATCAGATTCGTAGAGAAACTGACGTAACTCCAGTTCTTTAAACACCTTCTGTTGCGGTATTTATGTTATACTTTTTCTGCGTGGAACACGTGTATATATGTATTTATTTTTTGTGTACGACGTAGCACTATAAAACTCTCACTGAAAACAAAGCATGTTTGTCATTGTTTTTCCACTCAGCTATTCCATTCCGTCCGTGTTATTATATTACGGATATAATAATACCCATATCGAGAGAAGTGTAAATGGGAGAATTTCATCACAGCTCCCTCCTGTTATAAAAGTATCACGTGGTCTGAATTTATCCTTTAAAAAAACAAATTTTTAGCTGTAAGAAACATTGGCAAACATTTTAATTCGAAACCTAATTTATTTAAATATTGCCAAGCATTTTTCTTAGAAGATGATTATCGTTTGGCATTGGATGATAATTAATATTCTTTTTAACTTATAAATATTAATGCTAACATAAATGGTATTTTTCGGAATTATCACATAAAGATAAATATATAGGGAAAATTTTACAAATATCAATAACAATTTTATTGTGAAAATATTTATTTACATAATAAAACCTGACAGTGGATAATAAATATTCTCGGGGATATTTTAATGATAATAAATGATGACAATCGAAGATAAGCCTCCATAAATGCCATCTTTTACATAAGTCTATTGAAATTATAGCAAACCATTGTTATTGTGGATTACATTAAAGCCTTTGAAATCTAATCACTACTTTTCAAGAGCAGTAGAGTAGAAAGAATAAAACAGTTTGATTCTTCTCAGAATAAAACAGTTTGATTCTTCTCAGTTTTCTAAATTTTAGAAAGTCTTTATGAGATATTTAGTGTTAATATGTATTCTAGTTACAGACCATAAATCTAAACTATAATTTAAACAAATTTAAGAAGTTATCAAATATAAAAAAATATAAAAAAAAAAACGATTTTAGATTTTTAGAATATTGATAGAAGTTTGATAGGTTTTGAGAGTGACCAAGCATTCATAGAGCATTCATTGCTCTATTTTATAAGTAGAGTATATGTATTAAGGGAACTTATTCAGGTAATTATTTAAGTGGAAATCATATAATAAATAAATAAAAAAGATTCTTCGTGTGAATAGTGAAGTGTTTATTAAATTCTAATTGTTGAATTTCCGTATATTTTTGTTACGAGGACTTTGAATAAGTTCTCACTGTTTTCCAACAGATGGTGTTCCCAGAACTACGTGCATGTAGTTTCAGATGTTATTCATCTATAAGGAAGTACTATAAGCAAGCTTGAAATTCAGTGTATGTCATTTCGTCGAAGTGTAAACAACTTTGTTTTTCATAGCGTTAAATATGCCGGATTACGCTCGAAAGAAAGTTTATTTGTGGGGAATTTTACTGCACTAATTTATTCAAAAGAATTTCTTCACCTGAAGCGCACAGAATTCTTGTTGAGACTTACGGCGACCATGATCTGTCGGAAGAGATTGGTTTAGACGCTTCGAAATAATGATTTTGATGTTGAAGATAAAGAACGATCTGGCGCACCAAAAATGTTTGAAGACGAAGAATAGGAGAAATTACGTCTTAAAGACTCATGTCAGGCGCATGTTTAACTTACAAAATCAATAGGATTTGATCACACAACAGTTTTGAAACTTTTGAAAGCATTAGGAGTGATTCAAATACAAGGACATTGGGTGCAGTACGAGTTGAAGACGAGATACGTCGAACTGCGTCTTGTCACGTGTGAACAGCTGCTTCAACGGCAGAAAGTTTTTTGCATCGTATAATGACCGTCGATAAAAAGAGGATACACTACAATAACCGTAAGTGTAGAAGATCATGAGGTAAGGCCGGCCATGCATCAACATCGGCGGCAAAGCGGAATATCAATGGTTAGAAGCTTCTGCTCTGGATTTGGTGGGATCAGCTGGGTGTAGTTTATTATGAGCTTCTCAAACCGAACGAAACCATCATGGGAGATCGCTATCGGATACAATTGATGCGGTTGAGCTGAGCATTGAAGAAAAAACGGCCGCTATACAAGCAGAGAGGCGACAAATTGATTTCTCAACATGACAACGCTAGACCACATATTGCAAAACGGGTGAAAATCTACTTAGAAAACGCTTAAATGGTAAGTCCTACCCAACCCGCAGTATTCACCTGATATTACCACGTCCGATTAGCGCTTGTTCCAATCGATGTCACATTGTCTGGCTGAGCAGCACTTTCATATTTATGAAGATGTCAAAAAATATGTTGACACGTGGTTAGCCTCAAAAGAAGTATCGTTTTTGCGACGTGGAATTGAAATGCTTCCAGAAAGGTCCTAATATATCATTAAAAAGTCCATATACCCTTCCCCAATTTGTAAACAAATTCATATTAGGAAAACAGTAATAGGATAGTCCATAAAACAGGACTAAGTACATATATATATATATATATATATATATATATATATATATATATATATATATATATATATATATATATATATATATATATATGTATGTATGTATGTACACACGGGTGCGATAGATAAATTTTCGTCTAAGTTACGAAAAATGAAAATAATTCTGACATCTCATTTTAACAGATATATTTACCAAAATTGCACAAAAATATCTTGAATTACTAATGATTAAAGGCATTCAATAAAATAGCCATTGTCTTCAGCCACTGCCTTCAGGCGAATTCGGAATAACCTGCAAGTTTTCTGAATGGTTTCCTTGTTTTATCTGGTGAATGCTGCCAAAATCCTTGCGTTCAATTCATCATTGGTTTGACTAGGAGTTTTGTTGGTCTCTCGCTCAACTGCAAAAAACACATAATAATCAAGTCTGGGAAGTTATGTGGCCAGATGTAAGGATTGATGTAGTTGCAGATATTCTCCTGACTGGTGCTATGGTGAAGAGTCGGGCTGTCAGACATAGGGTCATCTAGCAGACAACCTTTTGATCAAAGACAGCACAACTTCCTCGAGGCACTTTATGTAGGCCTCGGTGTTGAGTCTGAGGCCCCGTGGAAAATTATATGGAGGCATGACGTCGCTACCACTAGTGAAGCCCCCCAAAACCATGATGTTGACTGGATATATCTCTTTCCAAATGCTCTGCACTGTCTTTAAATTTATATCCAGACACTGAAATTTCGTGTTGGACTTTTGGGCGCCGATGCCAAGCAGTATAGCATGCCGTTTCCAATTTTCTGGCGGAGTAAATTGCGTCATGGTGCTTTTTCTTTCTCACAGAAGGTATACAACTGATCTTACCTATACTGTGAAGTCCTCAAAATCAAAAACAAATAACGTGCATGCACGAAATGAAAAATAAAATGGCGATAACTAACAATTTCAGATAGTATATATGTAAAATGAGAATATGAATAGAGATGTGTTTCGTCCTCTATTGAGCATAACTGCTCAGTTTCGTTGCCTAACCTAAACAAAACAATTTCCAAAGAAATAGATTAACAGATTTTAATGCTTAAAAGTTTTTTTTTTCAGTGGGTACTGGTATTTGCATAAAATCTGTGTTTAAACGTAATATATTCAACTTTACTTGACCATCAATGTAAATTGTAGCCGTGAGTATCCCCTAGGGCGACGCAGGTTCGATATATGATATCTAGAAATTTCAGACAGGTAGACGAAAATAAATGAATATACTGTTTAATAAATAAACAGACCGTCTACTCAATTACGAGTAATAAAATCTGTAGGATTAATAAATAGAAAATCTATCCATTCCTTTAGAAATAAATAAATATATAACTATATGCTACATGTATGGGTAAAGGTGCTCAAAGATTGAGCGTATGTAAATATAAAAGTGGACACTAGGTTCAAGCAAGAAAAATGAAAAGGACCATCGCTGCTCGATATTGACCCCAGTATATATATATATATATATATATATATATATATATATAATTCACAATATTTATATATGGACTAGTGTCCTCATCCACTTATCGAAAACTTATGGAGCATGTTGCTCAACTGCTTTCTCGAGAGCCTGTACTTTATAATGCTCCATAAGTTTTCTATGGGTTTGAGGTCAGGAGATTGGGGCGGCCATGTCATAACACTCACCTGCTTCTCATCAAAATATTCCTTCATCAATTTTCATTTGTCACAGGGAACATTATCCTGCATAAAAAGCTTGGTGGGATCGATTTCCACCCTTTCAGCAGAAGGGAGCAGACAAGACTGTAAAATTCTCTTGAACTGCTCGCTCCTGAAGGTCTTTTCAATAGGTTTCAAGAAACCAGCTCCATGAACAGAAAAGCATCCCCAGAACATTATACTGAACGGATGCTTGACAGTACTTACTGCTAAATTCAAAGAGCTTTCAATGCTTCTTCCGATTTTATATTGCATATCCTTTGAATTTAGCTCAACTTTCGTTTCATCGAAGACAACATTTAGTAAAAAAAAAATCAGGTGAGCCACTTTTATCGAACAGAACTGTATATATATATATATATATATATATATATATATATATATATATATATATATGTGTGTGTGTGTGTGTGTGTGAGTATGTGTGTGTGTGATTTTTATATATTTATAGATGTTGAGTGTTCAATATCAAAGATATAAATATCGACAGTGCGTACATAAGAAACTGCAAACAGTTTCACACCTCAATCCAATCTTCAGATCAGCCCCTACTACTGTTATGGACGTTCTATATAAGTCATTTGGGAATTAAGGAAGAATCGTTTGTGGGTGAGGGGTCTAATGCTTAGGGTTATTTCAGGTCATGAACTCTAGACTGATATTTATTTATTTTATTATTTAAATGAAATTTATAAATAAATTGGCAGTTTATACTTATCAAAGACGATGAGTTACAGACACAACAAGAATTATTGAAATCATCTGAAAAGTGGTAAATCTGCAATTAATGAAGGCGTTGTTGTATTCATATGCAAATCACGACCATGTAAATAGCAGTTGGTACAGCTGGAGTCTAAACAAGTCGTAAATTTTTGTTGAGATTGGTATTCTTTGAATATTAGCCCAAACTTCAGGGCGCTTTCCTCGCAGGAAGTCCCTCTCAATTTCACTGAAACTTACTTCATTGATTTAGTCATCAAAATACCATGAGATGCGAATATAATTTGTCTTCGCAACAGATCATACGGGGGTTCTTGCTTATTTTTTGCACCTAAGTGAAAATCAAATCTACGAAGGAAGACCCACTACTTAAGGATTATATAATCACGAAAACATTTTCATGAAAACTTTTAATATTGCTATAGGTTCTTGATGGTATAGTTGGTAGAAAAAGAAAGCAATTATCAATGCAATAGTCCCTGGCTTGCGAATGCGGACAATGGAATAGACTGGTTTACGTTTGACTGAAAGTGAGAAATACCAAGCTCTTCTTGAAATATTTCATTTTCTGATATTTGGTTGGAACGTTTCCAGCTTGCTTTACGAATAGTTAAACAATTGTTTTTCCCAAAATTCTATCCCTGTTTGACATTAACAAATCACTTTTGTTTTTTTTAATATATACTTATAGCGCAGTATAGACAGTAAAACCTGTATCGGCGAATATAATTTTGTGAAGCTAAATGGAAATTTTGTATCTTTTCATCACTTTGTGTGATATTCATTTATTAGATATGAGTATTGGCAAAAGCTTGACTATTTACAGTGAAAGTTGTCAGCCTTCATAACTACATAACACAAAATATCAAATAATCTTTTCACTTTGCCAAACGAAAAATACCTGAGACACACTTATTAACAACAAATATCAGAAAGTACGAAGTCCGTTCCAGAAATATTCAGCCTTTTTTAGAAGAAAAATTTATTATTTTTAAAGAGGTACAAAACTCTAATCTCTTTCAAAGTAGGGTCCTTTGACTTCCATGAACTTGTAGCGCTCCAGCTAGTTCGTAAAGGCCCCATGAAAGTTTTTCAATGTGAAGATTCCCAGTGCTGTTGACGCTGCTTCCTTCATCTTCTATTTTATACTTTTTTTGATCTTTAAAACATTTCAGTCTTCTTTATCTTAGATAAATAGATAACAGAACAGTCTGAGATAGATAGATATATATAGATAGATAGATAGATAGATAGATAGATAGGAAAAAAGATAGACAGGGACAGATGTTTGCTTGTTTTTTTGATGAGTCAATCCTTGCTGCTCTGTTCTATTTCTACTCATTGTGCACTTTAATTACAAATACTGTTTCTAAAAAGAAACAAATATCTTCCAAAAGCAGACATGTCGAACAATTTTAGGCCGCTGAATAGATCTTATATATATATATATATATATATATATATATATATATATATAAGCATAAACTTAGGCACAGAGTGAGAGAGAGAGAGAGAGAGAGAGAGAGAGATGACTGACAAGGTACTGTGACTGAGGTTTTTATTTAATTTTTATTGTGGCCGTACAAGTGTTTTCTTTTCTGGATACAATATGTGTAAGAACTGTCCAAATGTTCTGCATATCCGTTCGCTTTCGGCTCTTCTTTTATCCATTATCAAGGGTGATTTTTTTTTTCGTATTTTAAACTAAATATGTGGGTTTTTTTTATGTATGTGTCTAAAGTTATAGGAATGTTTTATTGTACGAACAAGGACCGCACATTGTGGCCCTGTTCATAGTTAATGTTACTGAGTGTTGCCTTTTCCTTTTTATAATTAAGACTACCGTATTTTTTAATCTTTTTACGTGTAGATGAGGGTATTATACTTGTATTTTCTACCAGGATGTTTCGCATCTAGTCTGGTAGGTTTTTGTGTGTGTTCAAATGAGTCATAATGGAGCTATGGTTTGGTAGATCTAATGTAAATCGTCTAGATAGGCATGTAGTAGTGTGATCAATGTGATTATTTATGAGTTTGGTTTGACCGGGAATACAATTCCGTAAGGGACATTTAAACACGTAAATAATGTTGGTTCTTTGTAGTTTTCATTTTTCAGATGTGTTGTTATTTTTTATGATAAGGTTAGCTGTTTTAAAGTTTTTGTAATAGATAATTTAATTTTCTTGTTCGGGTCGACTGAGGTTGTGTATTTCTTTATGATATTTCTCAGATAAAAATTCATCTTGCTTATAGTTTACATCTAGTTAGCTTTTGTAGATGTTAAGGACATTGTTTTTAGCTGCTTGTTTAGTAGAAAGAAATAGTCGAATCTGGTGGTCGATGAGGTAGTTAAGAAAACCATTTTTAACTAGTGTCTGTTTTACATTATTGAGTATGAATTCTCGTGTGCTCTCTTTAGGAAATTTTTTTATGACTGCTGGTTTATATCTTAAAATTAAGGTTGCAAGAGTTTCTGCTAGTGTTTTTTACATAATAAATTGGTGAGTATGTTATTACACTATTTTTTAACAATTGGAATGGGTCGACAATAGATCTTCATGCGAGATGAATAAATTGGGCGAGAGTGGTTCGCGTGAAAAGAGCCAGAGTTGAAAGAGCTTTTTGAGTTTTGAAGTGTCAGTGAAGGGGAGAAATTCGCTTTGGCACCCACCACAGATTAGTCTTGCTACTCTCAGCTTAGTTATTTATTATATTATTCTGGGATCAAAGCTTTATTTTCTGCCCTTTGCAAGAATCCCACTCTTGTTTTTACTCTTTTTTTATCTTGCTGACAGACTTTTGTATTCCACGCTAAAACTATTCGTTGTATCACTCACCCATTTATGTATTGCTTGTCCCGGATGGAAAAGTGTACTTCTCCAGAAAAAAAGTAGTAATTTTTTCCCTATGTATAGATATGGCGCGTTACATACTAGCTTCTTCTTGCTTTTATTTATGTTATTCAAATATTGGGTACTATTGTCCCCTTCCCAACAAGAAACTGTGAATATTCCTTTTGCTTTCTTTTTTCATTATATTGTCAATCCAGTACAATTTTTGAAAAATTATGCTTTTATTCTATTTTGATTGGCGCCATTCACATTTGAATATTAAATGGTATAGAAGTCGAAGCTAGTGGTTTAATTCCATTACAACATAACATACTCAAAACAACAAGATTCCATTGAAAGATGATCGAATCAGAGAAATGTGCCGGTACTATAAGGGAAATTATTACGAAATATGCGGATGTATGCATGACAAAAGGAACCGGAGGATATGTAAACTTCAGGGTTTCAAGTTAGATCGTAAAACTACCCCCACCAAAAAGCAGGAAGATGATATTCAAAAAATCTTGCCATACGTAATAACTAGTGTACTTTCTCGCAAATATTCTTTGTGTAATATTTTGTGCCCATTTAAATCCAGAACCAACAAAATAAATGAATTTGCGAAAAAATCGACATAATTTTAGAATATATAACACCGAACTTCATTTTAAGAGTGAAAATTTGTATTCATCCAAGAATAGTATCGATTCCGTTTTAGATTCTTGTTCTATATAAAGAAAACAAAATAAGTATCATGCAAAATGTTTACTTATCCAATTACTTCTTTTATATAAGTAGATGCAGGTGGAAATTACAGAGACATCTGAAAGGCGTAGTGAAGGATACTTTTTCGAAAATGTACATGATATTAAGGAATCGAAAATAAATAAATTGAGTAAAGAGTGCTTGACTGCTATGTAATATCTAATCCCCTATATGATAGTGAAGGATGGACAATTTCGTCACAGATGATGAAAAGACGTGTGGTCCTACCAGTGAATTTCAGTGATAGAATGTGTGAAAAAATTTTCAGGAAAATAAGAACTGCAAGCAAGCGAAACTGCGATCAGAGCAGGAGAAGCAGAGGAATGTCAAATCAAGAAAAAGGAGAAAGAATAAATGTGAAATTATTTAGCGCCAAAAAGATAGGATTCTACAGAGAGGCACGATTGCCAACGTATTGAAAGAACATGCTCAAAGGAAGAGAAATCGCAGAAGGGCGCCTGATTCCAAACATACACAAACTAATAAACCTTACCATTAATTAACTAGTCTCGTGGACAGAGAAAGAAGATTGACAAATATGGTAAGCAAGTTTCACCAACATTAATATACCTTTAACACGTTGACTGCCGAAGGTCAATAACAAAATCTGACTTCAAAGGCCAACTTTATAATAGCGAGCTTAGGCAATAGATTTTTTATTTATAGCTTCGGCTGAAGTCGTATCATTATTTAAACTCTAAAAGTATCACTGCGAATAAACTAGTTTTTGTGTCTGCTTATGAAAATAAATGAGAAAATGGCATGCACGAAATAACTCGTTGTTAGTACGAGATATCTCGTAGTCGGCGTTATAATAAAAACTGGCATTTACAAGTTAACTCGTGGTTGGCATTCAATAAGTCTATAAAAATTACAACTTTGTAAAGCATTAAAATAAGGCACTACTAAAAGTAATAAAAAATTGATTCTATTCATTGTAAATGACTTATTTTATTGACGTATAGTAAATTTTAGCGAGGTTGTAAAGCAATTGATTAAAACAGTTCTTATTTTGTTTGCCTCCAGAATCCATTAAAATTGGGCTTTATAAATCGCTAGTTAGACCCGATAATTAATAGGCACAAATGAGTTTAGTTAAGACGCTGTTCAGATGCTAAAAACAGAATCCCTAATTTAAATTCCTCCTTATCAATACAAAATATGACGGAGATTATATAATTGTACTTAAATATAATAGATATTGCCTTCTCATGCAGTGTACGAGTATATATTTGACGATTAGATTAAACGGAAAGAGATTACTACATTTTTTTCTCAATTAAATCTATATCATGAAAAAAGAAAGAACCTACCGGAGAGGAACAGGTAATAACAGCTGAATCCGGTGACTACTTAATAAAGTAACAAATCAGAGGCTTTTGTAAGAAAGATTTTGCACAAGCAACGACACCAAACGCCTTCGAAGTTTTTGTTAAATAATAAAAAATATCTTTACACTGTGGGAATAGCATTGTTTGACAGAATTTCCATAACTTTAACCCTATTTTTCTCGCATTGCAGACAATCATAAATTCACATTTGTTCCATTTTCCCATGATTGAAACTGACATATAAAATGAGAAGACAAACAAGAATTCAAATTTTATATATATATATATATATATATATATGTGTGTGTGTGTGTGTGTGTGTGTGAGCACGCGCGCAAAGAAGAAGAAGAAGAAAAGACAAATTAGGGATTATTTTTTCGTCTAAAGTAAAATAATATTCTGGTTTCTTGAAAATATTATTCGGATAATGATTTGAAATAACTTGTGACGCTATCTATTAACTCTAGGCAACCTTCTATTTGTGAGCAGAAGGAATGATTGCTGGGCCTTAATGTATTCTGACTGCAATTTATATTGACGATTCTCTGGCGGTGTTTGTTCTTAACCTATTTTTTCGAAGCGACAATTCTTATTCAAATCTCCGATTCTTCCAGTTCTTTCAACACAACATTGGAGCAGCTTTCATCTTGATATATTATGGATTTTTAGTTCGTAGTCAAAGGGGTTGTAATAATTGAGTTTTTCGTTTTATTTTATTTTCCCATTGCTGACTTAATATATATTCTATTACTTGATTTACTATAAATTTAGATCTCTTTGCATGAACTTCTCCCACCACGAAACATCAGCGTTAGTCTGATTTCAAATGTACATTTTACTTTCTAAAAAAATTATGGTAAAGTATTATCTCTTAACTATTCCGTTTACTTGGTCTGCTTCGATAAATTAGGCTATAATTTCTTAAGTTATTTGTAGTTTTCTTTGACGTTTCTATTAGGTTGGTGCAAAAATAATGACGTAATAATGTCGTTTTTTGACGCATTTTTAACGTCAAAAAACGACATTATTACGTCATTATTTTTGCACCAACCTAATAATTTATCGAATATTTCAGTGCGTTTTACTGCTATTCGGAAAATTACCTTCCCATATAGATACTATAAATGCTAACATTTTGTATTCTCTTTTAACGTTTTATTTTCTTATTTGATAGCATCCACATATACATCTAACAGTTCATAATTTGTATTTAGGGTTGGTGAAAATTTATCCAATTTTGGGTTGTAATATTAATTTGCTTTACTGTTGTGTCGGTAAATAATTCCCTGTGACATGTTTTATCTGTAATTTATTGGATAGATTTTTTTCTTGTTATGCTCAAATGTATTGTATAGAGAGAGGACCGACCTTCACTCCACTAAATTATTGAACATAGACTATTTCATTCACTATGAGAGGAACGTCAATTCATAGGGCCATGACTCGCAAATTGAGTCCCACGCATCGCCGAACTAACTATAGTATTCGCTATGATTGTATTATTAATCCATGTGATTAAACTGTTTCTTTAATAATCTTTTATTCTAGTGCTTTCCTTGGAATATTATTAACTATAGCTACGAGCATATACAAGCATTAGAACAAAATGAAATATCCCGTTCATCATAGAATTACACAATTTTTATAAGCAACAGTGACCAATATTCGTGTTACTGAATTTGTGCGCATGAATTAGCAGTCATGTTGTTTAAATGATTGTATTTTTATACATAAATTGTTTATAAACGATTGTACGCAGATTTGCCTAATTTTTCAGCAACTAATGGTAAGCAGCTGCAACACTAACACCAGTGTAGCTTAATAAAGAAAGCAAGAAAAAGAAACAAAAAGAAAGAATTATCTTAACTGTTTGTCTTTAGTTTTACTTTTTTTTTTCTTCATCTTTTATATTTTGTGGGTGTTGCTTAAATAAAACAGTTGAGGTTTTTTTAAGATTTAGCTAATGTTAAGTATAATGACTTATAAATGAGTTGCTTATTTTAAAAAAGTAAATTTTTAAGCGCCTATTGACCTTTATATACACATTTACTTCATCATTTAGAAGCGGACCGAAGTTTCTTTGGAAATCTAGTTTTTTACCGATTTTTATAGTCACTAGAAATGTATTATATTTCTTCAACCAAAAGTCATATATTCTATCAGAACATACAATATTATTGTTGGCAATTTTTCGGATAACTGCACAAATGTCGAATGTTTCTCGATCGAATCATGGATAATGATATCGAGCATGGAAAATAGATATACTGTTCCACGTGTTAACTCCACGGTTCAACACACTTAGAATGTTTCATGAATTATTTCTTTATACCTTTCAAAGAAATTTTGTTTGGTCAATCCAATACTAATTTTGGTAAGGTGGTCTCACGAAGAACATATTTGTTACTGCCTAGCAAATCATTAATAACTTTTCTGCTCTGCTCTGCTCTTGTGAAGAGAATCAACCCTATCCTGAAATCGGCGTGACTTTATAGGAAAAAAAACAGTTGTTTTGATAAATTTAACTGGAAACATCATGATTGCAGCTTTTGCATTATGATGCCTTTTGTCAAAGCGAAACTGGCTTTTAAGTATAATTCTCATATATATATATATATATATATATATATATATATATATATATATATATATATATATATATATATATGGGTGTTAACTTCAATTTCCACTTTTATATTTACATACGCTCTATCCCTGATATTAAGCACTTTAAGCCATAAATATAGCACACTTTAACACTATATTTTATCACACACACACATATATATATATATATATATATATATATATATATATATATATATATACTATCTAATTATACAAATAGTTTAAAATTTACTGTATTTATCGAGCACGAATGCTCAGTTTCTTAGAGCGTTTATAGATATACACAGTGTGGACATAGGTATCAACACTGCCTGGTGATTGGCAGTTTCATGTTTCAGTGCCGGCCCTGACTATGATGGTAAACTATATCCGGCAGCAAGGCTTCTGGGTGGAATGTTTTAGGGAGCGTGGAGCCACCTCTTAATAGCAATTGTTCCCAGTTCCACCCTGACCCGGGGTGGTAGCACCTGTTAGGGTCCCAATTATGAGCAAATAGTTTACACCCAAACTGGGGTCAAAACACTATGATAGTATAGCAATACATATGCAAAACGTTACCAGCAATACATTGATAAAAAAGATTACCAGCAATCATTTTTTGGGGAAAAATTAACAGCACGACTTAATTGTAAATGAAATTACTAATGATCCCCAGAAAATTAGATGTCGGCATTAAATAAGTCATAAGGTGTTGATATGCTGCAAAATAAACAAACAGACAAACAAACAAACGCCCCAGTGCTTTCTTCAAACGAAAACGCATTGATTCCTATGTCCTAGACCATAGAAAGGTATATTTTTATTTCCTCTTTAGTCTACTGAATTGACACCGTGTATTAATTTGCTAAACTTTATAGCTTTTGCTTAAATATAGCCCTGCAAATCCAAAGCAATTGATGAACAAAGACCATGCGTGGTGTGGCTAAACACTGTGGCACCGGGATAGTGCCATCCTCAATAATCGCTTCCAGGGGATGAGTCACATTACTTACGGAAGCTCCAAAAGGATAGTTTCTACTGCAGCTTTCAAACAGTCGACTGAGACACCAGACCGAGCCGTACATTGATAAATATGCACCATACCGTCGATATCTTTTCCAAACTCCTGAAATATTTGCAAAATATGTCAATAGCGACAACAGTTGAAAAGAATTTGCATAAACCTAATAAAAACACCATGTAAAGAAATACTGATTTTATCAGTTATTTCTTATGTATTTTTTTCAAAAGGAAAAAAGTAAAAGAAATTCAAAATGTATATCAAACAAAAAAGAAAGAGTTCCTAACCGTGTCGGTTGGAAGGTAAGGATAACTTATTTCTTTGATACGATCAATACAGTTATATTTGTAACATAACAATATCTATAATCAGAATTGGTTCTATTTAGAACACATTTTCATCTTCCAATAATTTGAACTAACAGTATCTGTTTTAAGAAATTCAATGTGCTCTTTTCTATATATATCTTTAATTACTTCAATACGACACCTATTGAAAAGTAAATAATCTCTCTTACACACACACGCACACACTTTCTCTTTCTATATGATTTGTTTCTTTAGGATTTGAGTGACAATGGTTCTTCACAGCAACCTGTAATTCTTGCTCCTTTATGGCCCCTATTATTCTTTATGATCCTTGGTCAGTTATCCATTTAATCATATTTAAGGGTTTGGCATGATATTCTTCACTTTATACTCACACAGGGCAGCAAGTGGTTGTCCGCTTTCTTCCTCATGATGGCAAGTGAATGTTCGGCTTAGCTTAGGTCCAAGCATCGACCTGGTGGAGGGGGGGAATCAACGGCCAACCCTCCGCCCTCACCAAATAGTGAGCTTAGGAGGCATGTTTTCAATACAGTTGAGAACAACAGGAGAAAGAAACGGCGAAAACAATTCCAAGTTCAGACAATATATCAAGCAAGAAGAAGCGGCCACTACATCATGAGAATACTGACGAGACACTTTCGCATCTAGCCAAAGACTTTCAATTTTCCATTTTTTCTGATTTTTCTTTCAAACCGGGATTTCTAACTAAACCATCAAATAAGTTAGAATGATTGGGACAAAATTTCTGCAGTATGGAATCTTTCCTCACTGCAAACTGCCCGGATATACTGGCTCTCTGTGAGACCAGCCTTTTATCTCGTCTATCCCCTCCTCTGATCTATCGATCCCAGGCTACCTTCCTCTCCTCAGAAAAGACTCTCTAACCCACATGCATGGCCTTGGTGTCGACGTCAAGGAACATCTCCCTCTGGCCAGAGAATACTCTCTCGAATCACCAGACCAGTCGTACATGTGTCTCCGACTATCTCTCCTCAATGCGGTAAACTTTCTCTTCTTCCTTTACCGCTCTCCATCCTCTCAAGACTGTGCGATACTCGATAGCATTTCTGACAGCATAAACAAGGCTCTCTCTCCACCACCCGTTTGCTCACATATTTGTGTTTGGCGACTTAACGCCCATCATACCTTGTGGTTTAAGAATGCTACTACTGATTACGCAGGCATTCAAACGCTCAATTTTTCAGTCTCCCAATCCCTCACGCAGATAGTTAACTTCCCCACTCGTTTTACCTTCAACCGGGAAGGTAAAGCCTCTCTTCTCGATCTGTGTTTTACCTCCATCCCCGAGTCTTGCAGCGCCTCGCAACTATGCCCTTTGGTAACTCTGATCATGCGGTAGTATCTGTTAACATCTCCTTCAACTCCACCCCCTATAAAGAACCTCCTACCACTAGAACTTCGTTCTACTATCAACGAGCTGACTGCGACGCGTTCCTTGATTTCCTCCGCGATGTCCCCTGGGATGGAGTCTTTACGCTCCTCGTCCAAGAATGTGCTTCTGAGGTCTCATCCTGGGTTAAAGCTGGAATCGACGCTTTCATCTCATCAAGGAAATATAGGGTCATGTCGCGCTCCCCCCCTGGTTCTCCGCTGATTGATCAGCCGCCATGGCCCATAGGAACCACTACTTCCACCTATTCCGTAGCGACATGTCTGACTGCAATAAACGTCTCTTTGCCTCCGCCCGTAACGAGTATAAGCGTGTCCTCAACGATGCTAAGTCACTATTTGCGGCTCGGATGAAGGAGCGTATTGCATCTCGCAAATTTGGCTCCAAAGATTACTGGCGTCTCTGCAAGAGCGTATTGAACAATTGCAAACCCTCTATACCTCCTTTATTCAACCAGTTCGAAGTCCTGACCTCCTCTGCCGACAAGGCTGAATGCTTTGCTCGGAAATTTTCCTTCAACTCGACGCTCGACTCTTCCGGTGTGCCCATACCCGACTTCCCTCTTAGAACTGAGGCTCTATTGAGTGGACTACATATAACCCCGTCTTTGGTATTGGGCGTTATCTCCAATTTAGACCCCAACAAGGCTAGTGGTGGAGGTGGGATACCAGCCATTGTCTTGAAAAAATGCGCGCCTGAACTAGCGCCCGCCCTTTCTAAACTATACAACTCCTGCCTCAAGGAATCTTGTTTTCCGGACTGCTGGAAGTCCTCTTCGATTGTTCAAGACCTCTGGCGACCCCTCTGACCCTTCTAACTACCGTCCTATCAGTCTCCTACCCCTCTTCGGCAAAGTCTTCGAAGCTCTAATAAATACTGAGGTGGTTGACCACCTCGCATCCCATGATCTGCTCTCAGACAAACAATATGGCTTCCGCTTTGCCCAAAATACAGCCGATGTGCTTACGGCCATCACTGAAACTGTCTACCGAGCTCTTCAAAATAACGGGGAAGCTCGTGCCGTGGCACTAGACATCTCCAAAGCATTTGATAGAGTTTGGCATGCCGGCCTTCTTCGTAAGCTCCAGGGTTATGGCATTACGGTCGATTGTTTGACCTAATACAATCATTCCTGTCAAACCGTGAATTGAAGGTCGTTCTCAACGGATTCTCCTCCAGTTCCTATCCCACGAACGCAGGTGTTCCTCAAGGCTCCATCCTAGGGCCCACTCTATTCCTTATCTACATAAACGACCTCCCTGATGCCATAAATTCCCGAGTTGGCATCTACGCGGATGACACCACAATTTATTCCTGCCTCAAAAACAAATCTAGTGTCACTGACAAAACTAACCTGGCCGTGCGTCTCGAAAAGGACCTCTAATTGGTTGTGAACTGGGGCAGAAATTGGCTGGTCAACTTTAACGCTTCAAAAACAAAACTGCTCTCTATTAATCACCAAAGAGATCATTCCTTCCGCTCCATTAGAATGTCTGACGTTCAACTTCTCGAGAGCAACTCTCTGCTGCTGCTCGGTCTCACGTTGACTGCTCACCTGAGATGGAACAAATACATTGAGTCAATTGCCTCGTCCACCGCAAGGAAAGTTGGCTCCCTGTGCCGCGCCAGGAAATATTTCTCCGCGGAATCGATCCTCCAGATCTACAAATCAACAATTCGCCCTTGCATGGAGTATTGCTGCCATATATGGTCTGGTGCCCCTTCTGTTTGCCTCGGGGTTCTTGATATGGCGGATGTGCAATATAATTGGCCCTGCTCTGGCATCTCGTCTACAGTCACTTTCTCACAGACGCGCCGTCGCCTCTCTCTGTCTGTTCTACAAATATTTTCATGGTAATTGCTCCGAGGAGCTGCATTCGCTGGTTCCCTGATTTCATGAGTTCAAGCGCCCTCTCAACCCTTCACTGTCGAAACTCCTAAATGTAGCTGTCTCTTCTACTGTAATAGCTTCATGTCTCGCACCTCCCGCCTGTGGAACTCCCTTCCCTATTCCAGTTTCTCTGTGAGCTATAATCTTCAGCTATTCAAGTGTTATGTCAATCGACATCTCCAGTTGCCTTGATCTATCCACTACCCTTCTCCTCATACTCTCTTCTATCAATCCTATCTGATCTCGCTCTATATTTTCTGTAACCCCTTGCGTCCTAGTGGCTTCCCGCCTTGCTTGGGGTGAAATGCTTAAAAAAAAAAAACTTCATTTCATAGTACATCAAGGGTTTGGCATGACCTTGTTCACTCCATTTCATAGTACATCTTCGCCTATCTCAAATCACCTTCTAATAGAAGCGAAGATTTTTCGTTTCGGCTGAATTTGCGACATTTCGATACGGTATTTGTTTTAAGAAATTCAAAAAAGATTAATAGCATAATTAATTTGACTCGAAAAGTTACTCCTCTTTATTTTGGTATATTTTTCTTTGCTAAACGTTTTATTATAATATATATATTTTTTTGGCGAATCTTTGGATCCACCGCTTATCACCCAGTTAATAAGGATGTACGAAATGTTATATGCATTTTAATCTTTGAATAATTATCCACGTTAAAACAGTTTTAATGAAACAAAACCATATGGAAACTATGAATTCTAGAACAAAAATATGACATGGAATAATATAAACATTAAAATGGCTTTTTATTTTATTGTTTAGAAATAAAGTAACTGTTGTTATGCTGACTTGTTTTGTCATAAATATACTTTTATTTTATGATTATAGAAGTGCTTAGAAAAAATAACTTTTAAAAAAGTAGAAAAATTAACGTTTTGTACATCTCGTTTACAATAATTAATAATACTGGATTAAGTTTATTAAATTTAATTATGACTTTAATTGTATATAACAGTGTTCTTAATAAATTATTTTTCATCAATTTTGTAGTATATTTTGCTCCTTATTTATGTTTTTAATGGTAAACTAAACTAATATCCAACACACTTTTTAACAAATACTATTTACAGAAAAAATTACGTCTGAAAAAATTAAATTTTATTATCAATATATTTGTTGTCATGAATAATAATATCATTAACTTTCTCTACCAAATAATAGCTTTTTTAAGATACATTTTGCAAGGTATAAACAGAAAAGAAAAAAATCTTCAGAAGAAAAGTCTTATTTTAAAAATTAAACATAACAAAACATTATGAAAATTAACTTTCTTGGGAGAGGATTTCAAACATTTGTAATAAGAAAGACAAGAAAAAATAGGTTTAACAATTTTTTTCTTTTAGACAAGTAAAATTAATATCTTACATTTCGGTATAAGAAGTGAGATCGAAATTCCACATAATTCTTTTATTTTTAGAAACGGAAATATAGATTATGCAAAAAACAAACATATGAATGAAAATTTCACAAAGAAAAATATTGAATTAATTTCACCTGAAAAATGTTAAATTAACTTCCAAGTAGCAAAGCCAACTTTCCTAAATTATGTTTCTTTAGTGAATTTCGCACAAAAATTTTTATTGCAATGAAAGCATAAAATAATATAGCAAATCTGAAGAAAATAATATAAATTAATTTGATACTTACGTCAATTAAATAAGTTGAAGTTATTTGAAATGTAAAAAGCCAAATGATTTAAACCAACAACAGCAGCGAATTACCGCAAAGCCAAATTGAAACTACTTCCAGTGGAACGATGAGATTTCACATAGGCCTCCAGTTCTTGTCGATACTTGTACGATATCATGACCTAAAGAATGACATGAAATATGGGTGACTATGGTTCTCCAAAACTTTCTGCCTTTTGCAGCTCCTTTATGGTTTCTCCTTGTCTTTATGACTCTCGGTCACCATACAGTTAACCACACTTAAGTATATGGGCGACCATAGCTCTACATAACTTCCTGTCTTTTTTTAATCCAAATAATTCTTGTTCCTTTACAGTCCTCCTTTGTCTTTGTGGTCTCTGGTCAGCCATATATTTAATCACACTTTTCTAGATGGTTAATCGTTCTTTTTTCTTGTTTCTATTGCTTTTAATTTGTCATGGGAATCTTAAATTATCCGAGTCCTCTTTCCTCATTATATGCCCATACGATTTAAACCGTCACTTTTTTATTCTTTGCATTTCCCATTCTCCTTAAAGCTTTCTCGTTGCTTATATTCTATGTCCCTGATACACTTCGCAATGGTCGGTAGAAGCACATCTCTGATAATTCATTGGAAATTAAACATTATATAGCAGTCCAACATTCTTTTCTTTGATTTAAATGACACTTTTAGATGAGTTAATATCTTAGTTTCTGAAAAGCAGGCATCGCTATTCTCATGTACTTTCGGATTTTTGTCTCACACTTTTCTTTGTCGCTGACTATACTACCAACACAGTTAAGTTAAATCTAACCTTGAGTTGTCTCTTTTGATGATGATCATACATTCTGTCATCATCATCAACATCGTCTTTTCTTCTTCTTCTTCTTCTTCTTCTTCTTCTTCTTCTTCTTCTTCTTCTTCTATGTCTCATACCACTTCAAGGCATGAGTGATCATTGCTCTTCATAACTTCCTATCTTTTGTAGCTCTTAGTAAGATTTGTCTTTTCACTATCCCACTATTTACCTTTTCTACAATTCATTTGCACAAGCTCGTTAGCTAGATCATCCGCTATTTCCCTCTATCATTCTTACCTTAAATATGTCCTGTAAGTATGAAATTTCCAAAGCTTTATTTCATCGTTATGTGTGATAGAGATTTCAACTGTCTCTTTATGATTCCAAATATAAGCATCCTTTTTTTTTACTGTTTTCTTCAAAACTTCCTCGTTACTCACATGTTTAGCCCATGATATGCTTCTATGGAACCACATCATCTGTGAATAAACTGTCAAGATTCATTTCCATAGTGGAGGACAGATATGAAATCGAAATTGAGTACTATTTTTTTTTTTTTGGTTACTAACGAATTTTTTCTGTTTCCTAATTGTTTGCTTAACTTTTTGAAGGTATCTTTTGCTATTCCGATCTAACTTCGGATTTCGCTGTCTCATTGACCGCTTTTAAAATTCCTTCTAATTGATGTTTCCGGTTTCCTTTGTCTTAATGTATTTTCAGTTTTACTGCGATAAACACATTTTCATAGCATATGATGTTGAGGTTACGTCCGCTGATACGTCGCGTATATATTTTTTCTATTTTGTTTTGCATATAATTCCCTCACACTCTATCCTCATAGAAATCGTTTGTTTCCAGTACTGGTTACAGATTATTTGAAGATATTTTCCGTATAGATCATCCTTTTCTAATATTTTAAGAAGCTCTTTTTGTTGTACTGTATCAAATTCCTTTGTGTAATCGACGAAAAAAAACTACAGATACTCTTACGCTTCTATAGATTGGTCTGATAGCATTCTGATAATGAAAGTTGTTTCTGGTTCAGTATCATAAACAAAGCATTCTCTTCTTGTGTTGTCTCTTTGTCTAATCTACTCTGTGTTGTCTTCATTAGAATTGTTATTAATAATTTCGTTATGTGGCTCATCAAGCTTATTGTTTGATGAAGCTTGCATTCATTTGCAACTGATTTTTTTTTTTTTTTTTTTTTTGACAGTGTTATAAAGATTGATCTGATTAGCTCCCCCGGCGCAGAGTTTGAAAGATATATTTGTTCGATTCTTACTTCTGAAAAGAAATATTTCATAAAATATAAAACCCAAAAATTCTCATTACACGATGCTTGCATAACCTTGTCTCGTAAAAAAATTTAAATAAAAAAAACAATGTGAAATATTATTATATATGCAATCATTCGTTCTCCAAGCGACGAAAAATGTAATGCGGGGAAGACTATCGAACTTTTTCTTCGGTGTGGACTTAACATAACTTGCTTTTCAGTGAATGTATATGCGTTTCACTGATACAATAACCTATATATTCTGGTTACTTGAACAATGAATGAAGGATCCCAAACAACGAATTTAACTTGTTTTATATTGACCACTGGCCACTGTTTTATACTCTTTATGATTTCTGCTATTTAATTGTTATGTGATTGTCGGTTTAATTTCGTTTCCCTATGTAGATATTATTATTATTATTATTATTATTATTATTATTATTATTATTGTTGTTGTTGTTGTTGTTGTTGCTAGTAGCTCGCCAAAAATTGACGTTGGGTTAAAAATATATGAAGCCGAATATACTCATTATTACAGGCAGTCTAATAAAATACATCACCCTGTTGCATCAAAGCCAAATGTGTGCAATCTGGCGACAGTGCATAACTGTGCAGGTTTGGCCAAGTTAGAAATACCTTCAAGTCGCATAGCCAAACCCTCTCAGGTGATCTTGATCGAGCATGTTCTCAAGTATCTACATATAACTACTAAGTCGCTTGACTGATACATCTTTCAAACTTAAACAATACTTTCGACACCTAGCTAGATGCACCCCTCACCCTACTATTCCGGCTCATGCACAGAGATGTGAAGTGCATAAGCCCCTAGAGATTATGCCCATATGTTTAAAGTCAGCGGGTAAGTAGCACGCACATGTGTAGTGACACATAACTGTCTTTCTGTATATCTTGATATCCAACCTAAAAACAAAGCAAAAAAAAAAAACAGTTGTTGACATCAGTGCAACCTGGAGGAGACCTTAAATACGTCATAAATAAAAGATTATTAATTTTATTTATTTAATAGTTTAAATTAATTCGGTTTTTATTTTCTAACTCTAAACACAATTTTCAAAAAACCGACGCAGGAGACAAATTTTATTAACTGATAAGAAGCAATTTATCCTCATATTTAAATGTTAGACTTCTGCCTCAAATAAACATGTCTTTTCAAGCAAAGTTCAGTACGTGAAGACAAAATATCTAACTCTCTTATTATTAGCTGTCAAACAAAATATTGAATATATTTTACCACGAATGAAATGCTTCTAAATAAAAACATCTAAATGTATAGTAGATATTTATCAGTGCACTCACATCGGAACCGAATGTTAAACAAGATTTGTTTAAATTTGTTTAAATAGCGACAATACCGTGAGAAAATTACTCAAGCTCCCTCGGCACTTCCCCTTTTCGGCACGACTCATGTACCGGCTAATGACTGCAGTCCTCCTCCCAAAGGAGATTTATTACCTGCGAGGATGGCCACCAGAGACTTGAACTAATATTATTTTGAAACTTTCCCGGTAAAAACCAGTTTAAATATATAAATGATTTTCCAAGCGTGGCTTAGTTGTGGCACAAGACCGAAAGTGTGGAGTCCCCAGTGAAGATCGAACTCAATCCTCAGTGATCTAGTGAGATAAACTTGCTAACCATTACACCACGTAGAAGTGCACAAACGATTTCTAAGCGTAGCTTAAATGTGGCACAGGTCCGAAAGTGTCGAACACATAAAAAGGATCGTACACACTAATCAATCGTGTTTGATTTAGAGAGAGAAATTGCTAGCCATTACAACACATTGAAGTACGCCCAAATTTATAGCAATGATGATTTTCTAAGCGTAGCTCACATGTGACACAAGGCTGAAAGTATGGGGCACCCAGTGCCCCTATATATAGTACTGTTTAACAAGTTGATCGCGCAGACTATTAATACTCTGTAGTAATTTCAGTCGTAACAGTTACCTTAAAATTATGGCTATGTTCTATATTGAGCTGAGTTCATTGATATTTTAACCAGCTACTTGTAGTTGAATCGTAAACAAACTGGCTTCTGTCATCCTTCATAACATAGCGTGTATATAAACTTCACTGTTCCGTTACTTGTGTACATGTGCCAAAACTAACTTATCAAAACTGTTAGGTGTATACGAAAGATTACAGCGAAAAATATATTTATAAATTCTGTAGTTCCCGAAAAAAAATGATAACTCTTTTACACACGTAATACCCACGAGTTTGCGTCTCAAACACAATCAACCAGACATATATTTGACTATTTCGTATATGGACAAACAATGGTTAATTTGTTTTCCAAAAAGCAATATCAAGAAAAAATGAAGTTACCAGAGATAGCCAAATGAGCAGCTGAATCCGGAGACGAGCAACTGAAATTAGGAGCCGGACGCTTTTTTATAAGGCAGACATGCGCAACTTCTCAAATCAAAAGCAGAGAGAACTCCTTTGAAGTTCAAACAAATTTCTCTTCACTGTGGGAATCACATTGTTTAAAGGATTTCCAATAATATTTACCCTGTTTTTCCTCTATTTTTGGCAGATAATAAACAATACATTTAATACAAATATTTTAGTTTTCCCACGTCTCCAGTTCTTATATCTATCTATCTATCTATATATATATATATATATATATATATATATATATATATATATATATATATATATATATATATATATATATATATACATATATATAATAAATCTAACGAAAACTTATACTTTTACAAAAGTGCACACAAAAAGTGCTAATTATTTGTCTGAGGGTGAGGCTATTATAAATTTAAATAGAAAACAAAATAAAATATAAAATAAATATTTCTTGCATATGCCCATTGATGAAGTTGAATAATATTATTTTGTAGTAACTTGTCAATGTACTTAATACGCAACTACTCTTTTAATAACATAGACCGAATATTATATAGTAAATACTTACTCAAATTAAATTAATGACTAGGTCAGACAAAGGAATATTTGCCACCTCCCCTGCGCACTTAGGGTCACGTTTTCCAGTTATTATTATTATTATTATTATTATTATTATTATTATTATTATTATTATTGTTGTTGTTGTTGTTGTATAGAAGATCAACAAAGTGATGCTGATGTACAATTATACGGAGCCTTACTTTGTGATCGTAATAAGGGTATACCAATGGTGTTCCCAAGTATCTAGATCCGACTCCTAGGTTCCTTGGCTTCCTCATTCTTAAAAACTTAAAGAAAAACTATGCTACCCAAAGAGAAATATAGTACGTTAGCCCCTAATGGTCATGGCTAACCAGTTATAGTCAGACAACTGACAACTGTGGTATTGAACGGGATATTTTCTGTAGCCCAAGACAAAATATGTGCATGCTAATATCTTCATTCAATTAAAATCAGAAGCCATGAAAGCCATGTCCTGTCTAACATCATATTATTGTTATCATTGGTGTATGTTATGTTTCTCGTTTTGTATCCTGCAGAGAAGGGTTCGATCTATGACCCTTAAACCCTATAGAACTGTCATTTAATTGATAGCACTCTTCTTAGTATATAGGATGTTTCTAGCAAGGCGATCTTCTGGGCAACTTGTATGTTAATTTTACCTGAGACACTGTTAGTAAAATTGTCCATTCCTTTTCTCACAAGGCCGAGAGCTTCGATTACTATTGGTACAGTCTCAGTCTTCATTCCCTACATCCTGTTAATCTCGATCTCCAAGTCCTTATATTTGAACAATTTCTCGATAATTTTCATGGAGGTGTTTCTATCAGATGGTACTGCGATGCCATTATTATTAGTAGTAGTATTAGTATTAGTTTTTTTTTATTTCTGATGTGTACTCATTTCTTTCCAGAGACCTAAGGTCAGTAAAGGCATCACGATCTTTTCCAGTGAGCAACTTAAAATAAAATCATACATACTTCATATAGATAAAGTCCTTCGTAAGGTGTGGGCTATACTCGTGAGAAATTATTTTATTTTTTGTATTTCTTTAAGGCATGAGCTACCAGGAATCCCTCCAATGAGGCTATTGGAATCTTTTCCAACGAACTTGAGGGCTCCGACTACAACTGGAATTTTGATGTTCTCATGTGCCACATTTCTGAGATTTCGATTTCAAGGTACTTGTATTTTGGTAGCTTCTTGAAGGTCTTCAAGCTACATTGCAGTCTACAGGGACTGCCATACTAATAAGAAGGCACTTTTTGTCTTTGCGACCTCTAATCACGATGTCTGAGCGATTGTTCTCTCTGTGTGTATTGTGGAGTCCCATAAAATTGTTACAGGTTCTACTTCTGTAACAGTTTTTGGTAGTGTTTATACCAATTTCTTGCAGCTTCCTTTCCGTAGAAATTGCACATTTTTCAGTGCAGATATTACCGAATTTTATATTCAATGGGTGCCAATACCGTGCAACCTGATACAAAATGATTAATTGTTTCTAGACATTTATCACAGAATCTGCATTTTTGGCTAACATAATTTTTCAGTATGTGTGCTTGATAATTTCTAGTTAGTAAGCATTATCTCTGTGCAGAAAGAATAAAACCTTTGGTTTCAGCTTTTAACCCTGCACTACGTATCCACTGATGGGTACAGGATTTGTCTACATTAGCTTGTTTTGTACGAGCAGAGTATTGACCGTGAAACTGTTCATCTTACCATCGTTTCTGTATCTGGTCGATTGCATTTGCCTTCACTTTTTTTTAAAATATTTTGCAGTATCAGTCGGTGTATTGTACTTTATTTATATATCTTCACCCATTTGAAACTCCATTTTGAACATGTTGGCTTCCTTTGTTACTAAATAAAGTCGCTTTCATGTTCTTTGACACGTATCATCATCCAGTCTTCTATAGTTTTCAGGTATCTTTGAAGGCCAATTGTTGTAGTTCTTTAAGGCAGTTCTAGTTGAACTAATCCTCTGCTTCCTTTGATCTGGGTACATACAGACGATCAACATCAGCTTTGGGATTATACGTGAGGTGGCAGGTGAGAAACTTTCTCCTTTTGGCGTCCATTCACTTAATGTCAACTATTGTCCAGGTAAGAATGTTGAAACTGTAATGCACCACGGGGACAGCCAAGGCGTTTATAGTTTTTTTTAAATTCAGCTCGATGTTCAGCACAAGATGCACACACGTGTTGTATTCCTTTCTCACCTTTTCCTTCATTTGGGTATGCTGTATTCCATCTCCTTCGATAATTCCTAGGTACTTATAGGCTTCTTCTTGTACCAGTTCTATAATCTTTGTGACAAAATCTAAATCTATTGAGTATGTTTCTGTAATTCTTCCTTTCTTGAATGTTACTTTTGCACATTTATTTAAGACGAAATCCATACCTATGTCTTCACTGAAACATTTTACAGTATTGAGGAGACCCTTTAACTCATTGTCGTCTAGCAAAGTGTTTGATATCATTCATGTATAGTAGGTGAGTGAATACTTTCTTGTTTAGTTTGTAACCGTAGCTATTATTTTTTAGGTTATGCGTAAGGGCGATTAAGATAACACAGAAGGGGTGACGGGGATTCTCCTTGAATGATTCCGCGTCGGATATTCAGGCGGTTGGAAATGGCAGTGTCTCTGGTGTGATTTAGGTATAATGTGATGTTCCACATTCCCATGCTGTGTTTCTACTTTTCCCACAGATGAAACGTTGCAAACGTCTCACTGTTCTATCGCTATTTCCATGGCAAATGTTCAGACGAGATACATTCCTTAGCTCCTCCAATTCTAACCCTCCCAGCTAAAACCTACAACACCTAGTCCACTCATACGAACCATCTTATTCCTTTCGTATTCTTTTAATAAAGATAACTAGGATAACTTCTTCCCAAGAAATTTTGCTTTGTGGATTAGAATTCAAGGATGACGCTTTCCCAACTACTAGAATGTTAACCTCTTCTAGTCTACGCTCAACCGTTATTTTTCACATAAAGTGCGTCTCTTACCACTCACACAACAAAGACACACACACAGCACAGCACACACACAACACACACACATACACACACAGATATATATATATATATATATATATATATATATATATATATATATATATATATATATATATATATATATGAGTTCCGCTTGAGTAGTTTGTTGGCCATGTATAGGTGAACACTAGCGGAAAAATAAAGAAAGCTACTCGATAGCATAAACTGGCGGAAGTACTTTTTGCTCTTCTATGATATACATCCATTTGAGGGTTATGTTTGTATGGTCGATTGGTATTTTAATGTATTGAACATTAAAAATATATTTGCATATATATTTCTACGTGCTGTGTGCCTCCAGAGCGTAGGTGATCATGGTTCGTAACTCTACTTCCTGTAAGGCTTTTCTCTTTGCTATCGCTCCTAATCTCTGTTGTGCTAACCATTTACGCAAGCTAGGTAAGTTATTCGTTGCTCTCCCCTGTGCCTCTTTCAACATGTTCTGTGAATGTCAAACCTTCCAACCCATCTTTCCAATTTCAACCGACTATTTCTGACCCTAAGTATAAATGAGGGTTTGTTTCCACTTTCCTTAAAAGTTTCTTGTTACTCACTTACTGGTATTGTAGGACAACATTTCTGTTGATTCAAGTCTATTCTTCATTTTTGAAGAGATTGTCCAGCATTCACTGCCTATATGTCACATCCACTGTATAAATTAAGAATTCCAATTAGGATTGAAATATATGTTATTTATTTTTGTCATTATATCCATTCTTTTGTCTCGTTTTCGGATTAATTAAGGATAATAAAAGGGGGATTTGGAATGGTTTCGAACAAAATGATATTCTAATCAATTTTGTTTAGAGTTTAGCATAAACAAGTCAACTTCTATCATGCCGCTATGTTATAATGATTGAAAAATAAAGAAATGAATTGAAGACAAAATTGTTGAAAAACAGGAACAACTGTTACACTGAATTTTCCCAAAATTCGGGAAACCTGCGAACGAAACTCAAACTTCTTTATCAGGCTTTCGGCAAACATTCTAAGTTTGAACTCGACCTTTTCTTTGGGAAAATTACACATATATATATATATATATATATATATATATATATATATATATATATATATATATATATATATATATATATATATATATAAGTGTGTGTTTGTGTAAAGTTGAATAATAATCCTAGGAAATAGTGTACATAAGACAAGATGGAAAACGTTTTACTTTCACATGTTTTGTCAGTTACCTAGCATCATTAAAAAATGGATTTTATTTCACAAGAAAAATATCTACGCAAGTGAAACGATTGAATGTTTGATCACTGCTGTAATTCTACCGTCATAAAAATTATACTTTATCTAATTTCACTTAATATTTTCACCATCCCACATTAGTTTAGTACTAATGTATTAAAAACATTGAAATATTTCGGTCGTAAGTTAATCGTAAAGAATCTCATTGATGCATTGAAAGTGCCATATTATCTACAAGTCATCTACCTAAAGAAATAAATGATTTACATATTACTTATTTTAGATTGATAATGGACATATTCTTCAAGGTTCTCATCAATATGTTGTTATTCTTTTTTCTATTTCTGACGAACCCTCTCCGAAAATTAAAAATTAAAATTATCCTTTTTTCTACACTATTATTTTATAGGGTCGATGGATAAGTTGTCGTCTTAATTACGCAAAAATGACATCACATTTTAACAGATATATTTACCAAAATTACACAATAATATATTGAAATATTAAATAGTAAATGTATTCAATAAAATCACTATAGGTTTTCAGATGACTTCGGAATCTCCTGCATCTCTTCTGGACGGTCTCCTTGTTTAAGTTGGTGAATGCTGTCATAAACCTTGCCTTCACTTCATCTTTTATGTTACAAGTTTTGTTTCTCTCTCGCTCAGCTGCGCCCCACACATGATAATCAAGGAGGTTACAGTCTGGGGATTTAGTTGGGTAGATGTAGGGGTTGTGTGGTCGCGGAAACTGTCTGACAGCCATGACTGAGTTCACCTGCTTGTGCAGCATTGTGCACAGCCTGTTGCCAGATATAGTTTCTTCCAGGAACCAACCCCTTGACACAAGGAAGTACTACCCCTTCAAAGCAATTGATGTAGGCGTCCATGTTGACTCTGAGCCCCTGTGGAAAAATGAATGGCGGCATAACGTCGTCATTACTAGTGATCACTCCAAACACCAACATGTTGACTGTATATATCATCCAGCTCTTTCCGAATCCTCTGAACTGTCCTCAGATTGACACCCAGACACTCTGAATTTTTCCTTGAAGCTTTCACCGCGAATTCCAAGCCGTATAGCATGCCGTTTCTGTCGGAGTGAATTGCGGAATTTTTTTTTTTCTCAAAGACGGTGCCCAACTGACCCTACTATACTGTGCAGTCGACAAAATCAAAAACTAACATAGTGCATACGCGAAATTAAAAATATAAAATGCCGACAATTTACCCATCGCGCCCTGTATAGTGTTAATTTTTAATCTTTTTTACTACGATATTTTTTATTTGTTTTCTTTTATGAAACATACATTGTTTGTTTCCTTGTTTGTTTGAAGAAAATACTTTTGAAAATATCTGCTTCATTAATGATAATTAATTACTACTCAACCATAGAAAATATGTTTTTTAAATTGCAGTTTCTCGACCTTGTGTGCTTTCTATTGTTTATGTCTTACTTCCATTCTTTTTTTAAGAAAATCAAAAGAAAAGAAGAAATCACGCGGATATGGAATATCTTCGGTTTTATCTTTTGTCAAGTTGTCCTATGGACAACATCTTGACCAACAATGTTGTTCCAATCTTGCAAAACCAGTCGTATGAATTGAACCATCGTACCTCCGATTTTCAATTTTATTCATCATTTAAAAGTTCCTTAATATTCCCAGACTTAATTTACCAATACAATTACATATTGAGGGCTAATTTTATCCTTTTGTAATCAATGTATGCGGCAGTTAGTTTAATTACTTTGAAATCTTCGACTGAAGTCGATGCCATGGGAAAAAGACAATTCGTTTTATTTAAACACTATTTTTATGATTAAGCGGAAGGAATAAAATAAAACATTAAATTAAATTCAGACAACTGAGCGACATGTTTCCCACGAGCTTTAGTTATAGCTGTTTTTAATATTTAACATCAAAAGATTATGCTAAACTAGTTTTGCCGAAAATAACCCAGTCATTTTCTCTAAAAGGCTGCTACTCAATCCTCTCTTCGTAGTCTCCGCTTAGATCGTCCATCGTTTGACTATCCATCTCCGGTAAGGCTTTTGACTTTTCGCTTTTGTTTTCAGGTAGATTTTAACTTGTATATCACTTTACTGTCCTCGCAAATGAAATATGCGATTCAACCCTTAGCTCAACTTAGACATTGTCACAAGATTTTATGCAACATTTGTGAATTTATATATACTCTAATATTGCTTAACTACATAAATGAGTTCATAAAGTAAAACAAAAATATGTTATGATTTTACTTTGTTGGTACATATATTTAATTATGATTTTCTCATTAAAGAATCATAAAACATCATTGTTATTTAGTATAAGAAAAGTTCAAAGTTTGACCCACTTTGGATGGATATTTCATTTTATTCAAAATAACCTTTGGGCAAAGTTGTATACTGAGTCCTGATTCTACCTTAATCATAATCTTTTTTATAATATTCTACTATTTTAGTGAAGGTCAATTATCAACCGAATAGTTTCCTTAGTTTTCATTCCTCAGATATTAATTAGCCGTCTGGATTTTTGCCTTAGTTAGTAGTATGTATCCAAAAATAATTCATGTCTCGCCAGACAGTACCTCCTCACTTCAAAAGCAGAATCAGTTTTATTTTCTAATGTTTGCAACAAAGACCAAGAAAGATATTTTGAACATACTAATAGAAGAAAAAAACATTTGTGTTTATGAAACATACTAATTTGGACACTGCTTATTTCACTCGATGAACAATTTAGTTAATGCACAATACTTCGAATTTTCACAAACATACACCAAATACGCTGCAATGCCACTGAAAGAAAAATGTGAACATTTCGTAATAAAACGTCTTCTTTCATATGCCACATTCTTCCATGAAGTGGGCGATTATGGTTCTCTACAGATTCTAATCTTTTTTCTCTGACTGTTTCCCTTTAATATTTCTCTATGCCTTTTGGCCATTGTTCTAAAATACACTTGCAAAATCTCTGTAGATTACGCGATGTTTCTGTCTGCTTCTTTTGCATTTTTATGTCCTGTAAATGCTAACGCCTCTTACTTTTCTTTCTTTATCATATATCGAACATTTTTCAGCTATTGACTTCTCATTGATAGCACCAATTTCCTCGTAGTTCCTATTTTCTTTAGAACTTCTTCATTATTTACATACTCTGTGTGCGGTATTCTCAGCATTCTTTGCTAGTCTTGCAGTTAAATTATACTGCTCTTACTCGTTCGTAAAAATATTTTAATCAACGCAACTAAAAAGCATGGGGTTACTGAATATTAGAGAAAATATGAAAAATATAATATTAAGGAGAGAAGACAATAAAAAAAACAAGAATTATTAGAAAGTAGATAGAGATTGACATTGCATTTACATTTTTGAAGATCAATTTGACAGGGAAGCAAGAACTCAGAAGAAAGTTCCACAAGCAAGATGTACGATAGAAGAAACTGTTAGCGTAGAACTTACCATTAGTTCTATCCATTCCAGCTATAAAATGACGAGAAATACCACCAATCAAGTACTTAAATTCATAAAGTCTGAGTACCATAGAAGAAAGTTATCCAGAAAAATTACCATCAAACTATTTATAGAAAAAGGCAGAGGGAAGCTACATTACGGCGGTGTGAACGTGACTGAAGCCGAGTTGCCAAGTCACGAACAATAATACCACTAATAATAGTGCAGATTATTCTTCATATTTTATCAAGAATCCCCAATTATATAGCAGGAACACCAGACAACATGTGACATCAAGGCAAAGACGTATGATAGATTTATTACAAGACAAGTATAATTGTATTTACTACTGATATATTATATAAAATTCATCACCTCACATCATAATTTCCCTAACCCATTATGTTTTATCGGGCACAAGTACTGTAGCTGCATATACATTGAGTGTATATAGGGAAAACAGTTTGACGAAGTCCCTATCTATTCAAGTTGGTTTTGAATTCAGTATTTCGTTGCTTACTGCCACAGCATGTTGAAACTCCGGTTCCCGTCCAGTCACTGAAGTTAAACAACGTCAAGCCTAATCAGTACCAAGAGGGATTATTGGGTGCTTTAAGATTGGGTGTGAAGGTGGTGTAATGGATAACAGCTGAAAATTGTTGATCGTTGAGCTCGTAATATTAACTTGCGGGCAAATACCAAAGGGAAAATTATGAATACGCCTTTTCTCCCCCAGCTTTGGTTTAATTAAAACTTGTATCGGTAAACGAGCATTACCTCAAAAAGTCTTACAATGTAAAAGTATTTTTAAATAACCTGAAAAGTGTTGATAAACCGTAGGAAACAATCAATCAGCCAGTATTTCTTCTATCTGACTGATTCAATACAAGGCTAGAGAGTTCAGTTTACACTGTTATTTAATTTATCAGTTGTATTTAGACATTTTAGAACTCTTCTTGTGAGAAGGTGAATGCAACAAACTATCATTTTTCACATATCTTACTGTTAGAAGATTTGAACTCAGACCGCTAGTAAAGGGGAGCGCCAAGAGATAGATGGACGCCTTAAAATGGAATTCCTCTCTTGTAAAATGAAAAATCGACATTAGACAAGAGAGGCTGCCAGCAAGAAGACAAAACATCCTAAATGTTTCAATCAAGGAGAAAAAATAGAAAAGCAGAAGTAGACTCATAAAACGCGATTTATGTCCGGTTTCCTCAACCGCTACTAAAAATCCTGTCATGCGAGGCCACAACTGGCCACGGGCAACAGATGTAGCAAACTCTCGTAAATGTTTGTTGGTGAAGCCAAACTTTCCTATTATTTCCCACGTGATCGTTTTTGGAAGGTCGGGGAAAAAAGCAGACTTTTGAATACATGAATTCAACATATTCTTCTAAAACTCGTTCAATATAGGATTTCTATTACTTATCCCTTTTTATATTACTTCATGTTATAGTTAGAAAAGTTCAATAATATCTACTGCAACTACTTGAAACTGGACATTTTGACATTTATTAAGTTCAGCACAAGTCTTGACGAGGTCATTCTGGCGAACAAGAGAATGGGAGTACTATTCCTTCAAAGAAAAGACTAATATTGCTATAATGAAATAGAATTTTAAGCAAAAATTGCCTATGATATGAAAAGACAAACGGTATGCCACGATATTCTTCATTATATCTATTATATACTTAAATGTGTTCGATGTTCGGAACGTTTCCATTTTTTGAGAGATGTAATAAAAGTAAAAACTATTCACCTTTTAAAATGATGACTTTATTTCTTCTTTTAATTAATAGTTCCAATAGATGGTAATCATGGCAACGAAAATTATCACCTTGGTGGCAGGTAAGTAGCACATGATTTATACCAATTTATAGCTAATTACGACAAAAGTAAGATCATTTGTCTTTGATGGAAGTGATTATGAGGATTGATCCTATAGTCACAATGTCAATTCTATAGATAAGACTTATAAGCAAAAAGCGTTGAAACGAAACATTCCTTAAATTGTAATTTCAATATTATTATTATTATTTGCAAATGCATTATTTTTAGAATATATCGGATATTTTATAATATACTGAATTATATTAGCTGTAGTATTAGTAAGGGAATGTAGTAAATATACGCATTCTTTTTGCATGAATTCTTATGTTTAATTACATTTAAGATATGCAGTTTTTATATAGATAATACTCTCCTAAGTAAATGAACAGTGCCACACGGTTCAATTTTTTTAAATCTCTTCTAGACATGGTCAACCAGGGATCTCGTTAATGACTTTTCACCTTTCTTGATAATAACCAGTGTTCCAATTAATACAGGAATAATAATAGATTTAAGGTGCCACATTTTCAGTTACCATCTCAAGATCTGAATATTTGTTTGTGATATTCTTTCATATATATATATTAGTTGATCTCTATATCTATAAAGATGTGTTTTTGTAGATTTCTTAGTATATGGTATGTTCCTAGAACGACGATTTTCAGGGGCAACATATATGTTGATGTTATCTGGGGCACTCTTAGTAAAATTGTCCATTCCTTTTCTCACGAGGCTCAAAGCTCCGATTACTACTGGTAGAGCTAAGTCTTCCTTCCCCACATCCTGTTATTCTCGATGTCCCGGAACTTCTATTTGGACATTTTCTCGATAATTTTCATGATGTTTCTCTCAGATGCTACTGCTATGTACAATAAACATGCATTTCCTGAATATCTTGATTTTTTTAAATATATATATATATCAGGTATGTTGGCTTTTATTCCTCTTTCAGTTTGAATTGGCATGACCCAGAGGATAGTTACATCGTTATTTTGGGTAACTTTTTCTGGATGGTGTTCATACCATCTCTCAGTGGTTCGATTTTGTGCTTCTTGCATATCTTCCAGTTCACATATGTCGCTACTTTGTTATATCTGTGGGTATATTATTATTATTATTATTATTATTATTATTATTATTATTATTATTATTATTACAACAGTTAAGAGAAAGCGCGATTTAAGAAACGATTATTATTATCATTTCATTTGATTTCTGTTGTATACACATTTTCTTCCGGTTTCCAACCAGAGACCTAATGTCAGAAATGGCTTCATGACATTTTTCACTGATAACTTTAAAAAAAATAAAAATAAAATAAAATCACACACATTTCACCTAGATAAATCTCTTCGTAATGCGTGATCTGTACTTGGAATTTTTTTTATTTCTTTAAGGCTTGGGCTACCAGCAATCCGTTCAATGAGTCTATCGGAACCTTTTCCAATCAATCTAACTCCAACTGGAATTATTGACACCCTCATCTACCGCATATATAAAATTTCCATTTCAGCATATTTGTATTGTGATAGATTTTGAAGAGCTTCAAAGATACATTACAATATGTAAGGATGCCATGTCAATAAGGAAGCATTGTTATTATTATTATTATTATTATTATTATTATTATTATTATTATTATTATTATTATTATTATTATTCTGTTAGTAAGTTGCCGTGGACATTACGCATTATCTCGGATTAATAATGGGCATGATTCTGTTTTGTTTATTGATTTATTATTATTATTATTATTATTATTATTATTATTATTATTATTTAGTAGTATTTGTGTTTTTGTTTTTGTGGTTGTTGTTTTTCCTGTTAGAATTCTTTTAAATATTTTCAGTACGAACAGTATTATTAACTTAAAGTATAAATATTTTTAGGATTCGTATAAATCTAACTTTATGCTAAAATTTAGATTATTTATTCATGTAAAAGATTTATCAATCATATTGCATTTCAGTTCATTTTATTTTCATCATTATTATTTGTATCCACTTATTATTAATATAATTCATCACCCGTATAAATCGGACGTTAAAATTTTCAGCATATTCTACCATTAAAAATTGCATTTACTGACATATATATTATTATTACTTACTCATATTTTATTATTGCTTACAGTTATTGCTTTGAGCAACTATGCCTCTGCCATTCCTCTAGGTGAGTATTATCGCTAATTTTATCAGTGAACCTTTTCATTATATACATCCACTCGACAAGGGTCTTGATAGTCAAACTGAATTCCTTTACAGAAAACATTTATTTACTTCTATTTATTTCTTTTTAAGGTATTTAACCTTCAAAAATGGAAAACTCAATTGTCACGTCTGTAGTCTATCTGGGATGAACATCATATACGTTCAAATTGTCGTTCTTCTGACGAGAAGGTTCAATCACTATCTCTATATGCATTCATTTTTGTGGGCGTTTGGCCAAGTAGTTAGAACGTTAACTTTCAGATCTTTCAGACTGGGGTTCGAATCTCAACATGGTCGATTTGTAAGGAAGGTAACTTATTGATGATATCGATCTGGAGAGACGATCCCATCGTGCGACTGCTTTGGAAAATGTCTGAAAACTATTTCATGGCTTGACCCAAGCCTTGTAAGTAAAATTAAGGTAATCGAAGATTCAGAAGATTGAGCTATTGCATTATCATGACCGAGGTTTTGAGCGTAAAGGTCTTGTTCAACCTGCTGATCATGACAAATTTTGCGCTCGACTACCAGAAACTGTAGCTAAACCCGTTCAGCATAGTTGTAGTATAAACAACGAGTGGGTACTTTGGGTGTTGAACGAATACAAAGGTGTCGGGTTTGTTTGGAAAACAAGAGTAGCCGACACTTCCAAATTCAAATCCAGACCCTTTTCAATCCTGTTGGAGGAATCACGAAGAACACTATAGTTGGAGGTTTCGAATTCAGAGTTGTTGTTCTTCTAGACTGGTTGCCACTCAAGACTATAGAATGTTGTCTGCTCTGTTATTTACTGGTAGCTGTGTGTGGAGAAGTGATAGATTCTTACGTTTGCCGCATAAGTGAATGTTACGATCTCGAACAGAATTCGAATTCTGCGATTACTCAATCTGAGCCGTTATCCATTACTACACCATACATTTTTGCCAGCTACGATGTATGCATTTATGCGTGTTAATTGGAGTAGATTTAATATGTAAAAATATACGATGTAAATATATATACTACGCAGGATAAATTTATTAAATGTTACTTGCCCAAAGGGTTTTATCCTTTTTAGTTGATAAACTTAATGTTTAATGAAAATACGATGAATGACAAATTTATGCTTCTTTTGATGTTCATAAAATATTTTATATAAATTTCATTGGAAAACAATTTTACATTAAAGGGAAACTGCCTATGTTCAGATATTTCTACCCGAGTAATAAAGGTTCTTCCCTACTTTTCTTTCAGGTTTGTGGGGTGGTTTTGGCTACCCAGCCTCTACAACTTACAGTCACACTGCTCATGGATATGGAGGTGTCTATGGTGGATGGGGATACCCTGTTGGGGGTGTAAGCACTTATTCCCATGGGTTGCATCACCCAGTGGGATGGGGATTTGGTGGATATGGTCTTAACTACCCATCAGCCACATCTTATAGCCAAACCACTCACCATGCTCCATACGGATTTGGAGGAGTCTATGGTGGATGGGGTCTCCCTGTTGGAGGTGTAAGCACTTATTCCCATGGTTTGAATCACCCAGTGGGATATGGATTTGGTGGATACGGCCTTCACTACCCAGCAGCCACATCTTATAGCCAAACTACACACCATGCACCATACGGATATGGAGGTTTCTATGGTGGATGGGGTCTCCCTGTTGGAGGTGTAAGCACTTATTCCCATGGGTTGAATCACCCAGTGGGATATGGATTTGGCGGATACGGCCTTCACTACCCAGCAGCCACATCTTATAGCCACACAACCCACCATGCACCATACGGATATGGAGGTTTCTCTGGTGGATGGGGTCTCCCTGTTGGAGGTGTAAGCACTTATTCCCATGGGTTGAATCACCCAGTGGGATATGGATTTGGTGGATACGGCCTTCACTACCCAGCAGCCACATCTTATAGCCACACAACCCACCATGCACCATACGGATATGGAGGTTTCTATGGTGGATGGGGTCTCCCTGTTGGAGGTGTAAGCACTTATTCCCATGGGTTGAATCACCCAGTGGGATATGGATTTGGTGGATACGGCCTTCACTACCCAGCAGCCACATCTTATAGCCACACAACCCACCATGCACCATACGGATATGGAGGTTTCTATGGTGGATGGGGTCTCCCTGTTGGAGGTGTAAGCACTTATTCCCATGGGTTGAATCACCCAGTGGGATATGGATTTGGTGGATACGGCCTTCACTACCCAGCAGCCACATCTTATAGCCACACAACCCACCATGCACCATACGGATATGGAGGTTTCTCTGGTGGATGGGGTCTCCCTGTTGGAGGTGTAAGTACTTATTCCCATGGGTTGCATCACTCCGTTGGATTGGGACTTGGTGGATACGGCTTTCACTATCCGGCAGCCACATCCTATAGTCAAACCTACCATCATCCGGTTGGAGCAGTAGGATATGGATTCCACTAAGCGTGGTTTACTGACGGATATACATCAATATTCTACCAGTAAGTAACAGCGTTGATAGATAGATAGATAGATAGATAGATGCGTAAGTGACTATATGTTACTGCATTTATTGGAAATATTATATCAAATTATATGCTCTAGATCAGCTTATTATGTATTTAAAACTAAAACCTTTGCATAATTGCTATGAAATCGTTTGACGATGGTATTGATCATTATTTTTCGTCAGATTCAAATACAATATGCGACAATAATCTTCATAATAAATAGCATTTTTCAAGCTTTCATCATCTCTACAACAGAAGTATACGATAAATCTTTATATCTGTGTGTGTGTGTGTGTAAAACAATCAGATATCAATAAAAGCATATGTGTAATACGAAAATATGAACACATGCAAAAGGAAAAATTTTCGTTACCGTTGCGTTTTGTCCTCTGTTGGAATTTATGATGGCATATGTAAAGATTCTACTTTGCAACATGTATTTATGAAATGAAAAAAACCGTTAGATTTTCAAAATTCTTAAATTTAAAACAACTCAACTTAACGGTGAAAGTCAATTTACCCTGATTAATATTTATATGAGTTCTTAACTTTACAAATGTTGAAAACTTAACGGCATTTTTAATTCTGTCCATGAATACTATTTTCAAAATAGAATTCTTACATTTGCCTTGATAAAGCCCAACGGAGGACGAAACGCATCTGTAACGAAAAGTTTTCCCTTTTTCTTTATTCACACACATACGCACACATCTTGTTTTAAAGTTTTATATATGTATGGGTAAAGTGCTCAATAGCAGATATAAACGTTGACGCTGAGGTCAACACCAAGCGGCGTCAATCTGCTTCATACTTCAACGGAATCTTCAGATCATCATCAAAAATGGGTGAAGAACATGCTGAAGCATGCAAAATCACTCACCGTTGGTGTTGACCTCAGCGCCTACTGATATATATATATATATATATATATATATATATGTCGTGGACTCTCCGTCGTATTGCATGTTTGAGGATCAAGCAGCTCAGTTCCTAGTAACCGACAGCCCAGACACTAGCATATATGATTTCATTATAGTGTTGAAGGATTTTGAAGGACCGAATACAGAGACCTGGTGCACTACATGCCACAAGTTCCCCAAACGACACTCTGTAGGGCTTGAATTCAGTGTTGTTCTTCTCCTAGGCCAGTTGTCACCAAAAGCTATAAAACCCAATCTGCCCTGCTATTTACCCATAGCTGGTGGGAAAATAGGATTAATACCTTTCCCATGGGTATTAGCACGTAAGTGAATGTAATGGATTCCTCAATCTGAGCCGCTATCCACTACTCCACCGTGCCTTATCTCACTCTTTCTCTCTCTCTCTCTCTATATATATATATATAGAGAGAGAGAGAGAGAGAGGGAGGGGGGAGGGAAAGAGAAAAAGAGAGAGACTTCTAGCTGTTGACTATACGTGTAGGTTTTGTAAATGCTGAAACATATAGTTCTTAATCAACTGGTATAACATGTAAAACCGATGACTGCGCCTCTCTTCAAAGACAATCCAATGATGGAAAAAGATCGATTTTCAATATATCATTTCATTGGCTATATTTGATGGGTAAACGGAGAACATTTTAATGAACGACTAGAGAAAATAACCTTCACATGTTGAAAGATCAGTAAGGTGGATATATTGTGGTGTTTGTGGTGGCATTATAGTTGATCCAATGGTGGGTTCCAAGTGTAGTTAAGATGACAGATCAGGCGTAATATAGTTTTGATTTGTGATATCACAATTAAATAAGAAGAAAAATATATAACAATAAGGTGATATTTATTCAAGACAATGACATCACATTCAGCAAAGCATATTCATGAATATCTAAATAAAAATTAACTTGTTTCAAATTTGAGGAAGATTCGTTTACTTTCTTTTGTTACGTGGTCCTTGTCGGAGATGCCAAGGTCTCTTTCGAAACATTTAACTTCCACTTCTTGAATCTTTCTCTGATGCTCTGAATAAATCTTCCAACATTCCATCTATACAGAAAAATAGATAGAACCGCTAAGTTCCGGAAATTCAACATCGTTCGCTGACTGATGATTTGTCTATTCAGACAAGCTCTATTTTTGTTGCATTCTACATAAGTCTTTGCCAGCACATCAGTTTTTGAACCGCCCTTCACTTCAACTTCTTTGGCCTCACATTCAGTAAAGAAATATCTATGAAATAGGCAAAATTAAAACTGGATAATAGTTTTAGAGGCTATGCATAGATAGATAGATTCAATTCGAAAGATTCATATGTTGATTACATTAATTATCTCTAATTTCTAAATTATATAACTTCTAATTATAATCTACGTTTACATTGTTTTTCTTTTCAGAATTTTCGTTCACTCCATAACAGCCATGAGAAAGACCTCTGAACATTACCATACAACAGGGACCAAGAGAAGGAATATTCAAATCTCGATTTACTTTGCCATTTGAAATATTTTAAAATAAAGTTTGACTTTATATATTTGCCTTTGTCAGTTCTTAACAAACATATTTTCCTTTCGTTTTAGACCTTACACAATATGGTGTTGTTTAATACACATCCTTATTTTTTCTTTTCATATATCTAAACTATAATTATAAACGGCAATTTTGGAAAGTGTAAATTCTTCTGATCATAATGAAAACATTCAGACTTTTCATTTGGAATATAGAAAATACGACCTTTACTAACTACAATGTATTTGCTTTTATTTTGACAAAATTAAGCTCTTAAATATACAAAACTTTAAACCCAGGAATCCTTCAGTTAATACTAGCGCCGGGAAGTGTATGCCTTGATCAAAATAAATATAAAAAATCTAAGATTTCAACAAAATAAAGAACGGTTTCTCTAGATTTTATTAATTCTTCCATTATCAAAAATTAGAAAGGATATTTCCAGACAGATTTAGGTATAATGCGGTTAGAAATGTAGACCCTGACACTCAGACTCGAATCTAATCAAGGGCGATTTGTTTGCTAACTTCTTGATAATATTGGCCTGGGGAGAGTATTCTAGTTTGCAGCACTTTTGGAAACGGCCTGAAAATCATACCTCGTAATAACTTGTCAGTGAAACTGAGTAGACGATAATATTTGGAAGCCTTTGATGATCGCTGCCATAAATTATCATAACCGCGACCGAGGATTTGAGGGTACTATGTAGTTTGCATTGATAAAACTACTATTTTCTTTTCAAAGTAAAGCGGTAAAAAAAAAAAATGCATAAAAAATATCGTGAATTATTGAAATCCAGTGATACGTGACCATTGCGAATTTCTATAAGAGTATGGTCATTCTCATATCTGAATGCTATGGTGCATTGGGATAGCGAAAGATGCGTTCTAAAACCTAAACAAAGTATGAAGACCTTGAAGAAACACGTTGGAAACAGAGAATATAATATAACATCAATCCTCCTATTGCAGGATTCTGTGAATCCTATAGAGTGAACTTGTGAGTAACGATGATGCAAGGAAAAAAAAATCGTGCACGCTTGCTTAAAATCAAAAAGAGACGGTTGAAATGTCCCGGATAAATAATGAAAAAAGAGGATCTGGAATATATGACACTCACAGGACATATTGCAGGCAAGAGGGACAGAAGAAAACTGAGAGTAACCTATCAAGTTTGAGTAAATGGTTGAAAGAACAGAAAGTGGAACAGATAACGAAAAAACAAATCTTACTATGTGCTACAAATGATAAGATGTTGTAGAGAGCCTTGATCGCCTACGTCCTGATGGAACATGTTTACAGAGCTTAATGAAAATTGCTACATGAATTTGGAGTGTAAGTTATCTTTAACTTTAGATTCACAATTAATAATTTTATTGATTTTAAACATTATGCAAATCGGTTGCTGGAACGAGGTGATGGGAGCATTACAAATATAAATAATTTCCAGATATCATTGTGATTACGATCTTCCTGGCATTAAATCCCAAGGAAGATTTGGTTGAAAGAACATTTGTAGTGAGTTTTATGACAGTGGTGGGGACGGGTGACACGGAAATGTGATGGTTCGTTGGAATTACGAAAGATACGAGATCTGCTCAAAAGGTTCAGGGTTTTGTGTTATAAATAAAAAATAACAAGGCATATCAATTCGGCATTTAATATTCTTCGAAGTAGTCCTCTTTTGATGCCTCGCAGTTTATACAGTCGTTTCCCTTGGTGGAAGCATTCATTAAACTTCATTTCTAAAATAAGGACCAACTGCCTTGTCGCATTCTCTTGTATTTCCTCGACGTCTTGAAATCTTGTTCTTTTTAAGTGAGATTTGATTTTTGAAAAAGAAAAACGTCGCAAGAGGAATATTGTGGTTGTCGGACGTGGGGAATTGTGTACTTAGCTCAAAACTGCTGCACACGCCATGATCACTTTTCCTGTGGTGTGATGAGACGACCAAAAACTACACACTTTCTCTCTAACTAATAGTATAACGGGATGCGAGGGAACGTTATAACTTAGTATGTTTATATCTTAGTATTTTGGAGTTTAAAATATGACAATAAGACTCCTATGGTGAAATGGAAAATTTTAAATACTACAAGGACCTGTGCTTACATGAAAAACTGGAAATTATCAGATTCAATAAAAAATTCTTATTAAATCAAAGGAATTAATTAACGGTAAATTGTAAACATAGTTTACACACCCTTACAATTTAGTTAAACTTTGGAATTTGATTATGCTTTTTCTTATATTTTAGTTGTACTGCGTTGTACCTTCTATTTGTAAGATTAATTTGAATTTAATATAATTTTGCATTAACCTTCTGGTATTATAAGTAACATCTTGTACAGATGTATTGGTATTTGGTTGGTATTTTTAACATTTTACATTGATTAGTTATTGTTATTAACATCTAACATGAAGAATCTTTTTTCAACAGTTGCATATTAATTCACCAAATAATTCTATACGTTTAAATTATTTACTGGTTTCTTAAAGAAGCTTTATATTCATCAGCTATAAAAAAAAAAAAAAAAAACTTATGTAGGAAACTCACAAAGCATATAAATAGTTCAGCATTTTGTTAAATTACCTCCTAACCCCATTTTTATTTCTTAGGAAATGACATTGTTTAGTTTGTACAATGGCTGTGATACCGTTAGTTGGCAATCTACGGGCCATGACCCATTTATAAAACATTTTATTTAATTTTTCCTTCGTCGCTTAGATTAAATTTAACGTAGGTCAGATTTGATTGGTTGATTAAAGTAAAGCCCACAAATCTTATACCCAACTTTTTCTTTATTCGTAAAAACAGGTGGTATTCTGCTTTTAAATCTAAATAAATAGTTCACTCCCAGGTAATATACAATCCCATGATGAGATATACCGATACACATCGAAACAAGACTGCAGTTGCGTATCGATTCTGACATGTTTTCGGTTTAATATAATACACACACACACACACACACACACATATATATGTGTGTGTGTGTTGTTACGAACCCTCATTATAATTTTATTCAACATTAAAATTTATATTTTAGAAGTATTCTGAATTAGGAGCCAGTATTTTCTGGAAGAGAGAAAAGCAATAATAACAACGAAAAATTGTTGTAATATGAATTCTGGTAAAAACATGAAATGATAACGGCAAAAATCGCAATATTAACACTAGTAAAAAATGGTTAATGAAGACATTTTAAGTCCCAGAAATTCATACACAGTGGATAAATGTGTTAGTCAGACCCAGTGAGAGGATCCAAAAATTGTGAGTTCAATACCTGGTTAAGGCAGTGGAGAACTTGCAGAGAGGAATTAACAGGAGATAACTGATAATTGACATCAATTAGACATGGAACGTGGAACTAGAACAGTCTACCACAGCGAGCGAAAGAAACGGTTCAGTTGGACATTCCAAGAAGTGGCCGAAACGTTGTGATAAATATGTCAAAAAAGATGAGGACAATAGTCCGAATAATGTAAATAGTGTACATAATATCTCATCTCAGAAATATAGACAGATACTGAAAAAGAAATAAAGTGAAATTGACAACGGTTCTTGATCAAACTTACATGCATCCGAGCAAAGATTATGTATCCTATGAAAAGTACACTTTCTCCTTCTTGGTCATATGATGATTTGACCGGATACTATCCAGAGATTAAAGCGACCTTGAATTCTCTAAAACACGGCAGAAAGAGGCAAAGGTACAGTGTCCTCTTTTTGTCTGCACATGTAAAATACAAATTTGGGTCACATGCCAAAATCGAGCCGCAAAAATGAAGACCACCACCAAGTCAGTCCCTCTTCAGAATTTAAACTGTCCAGTTAAACTTACTATGATCTGCTATAAATTCGCGCGGAATTGACAGAAATCTATTAAGTTTTCTGATCTGAAAACACCCAGTAAAGTGTTGATTCAAAGAAATCCATCGTGCTAAAAGTAGCAGATACAACGAAACAAAGAAAGACAAATTATCCTGAGAGCCAAAGAAAATTTAACTTATTCTTCCCCTAACCTGGACAAGACGAAAATGAAAAAGAAAGAAATTAAACCAAAAAGAAGTCCACTTCACAGATAAACTTTCTATCCAGCAAGGAGAAGAGAAAAGAGAAAAAGAAATATAAAAGAAAGAGAAAAATATGAGACACTGAAAGAAAAGGAAGAGAAAAAGAAAAAGGAAGACTTTTTCAAATAACAGATAAATCCTTTGTTTCTATTGCCTGTTTTATCTTTGCTCATTTTGCCTTGTTGTCATTTGTAATTTCATGCAAGTTTGGCACAAGTTCGTTTGTCAATATAATATTTACCTTTCTGAAAAGATAAGTTCCCCTCCCATTGTTTTGTCTCTTAATATTTATTTTTGTCTCATTTTTTGTTTTACACCATTTTTAATATCCTCCCACATATTTAATCCCCATTTGTATATTATAGTAATAAAATGGTTATTTGTTATCCCTATATCAATGCCTTCTGTTCGTTAATTGATTCAATTTTGCTCGGCCGTGTTTGATCAGTCAGGAAAGGATCACTGGGAAAAGAATTCATGATTCTATATTGTATGTTACTTTGGCTCCCACTACTACTATAGCATTAAAAGAGGGCGGTACATAATATATATATATATATATATATATATATATATATATATATAGTAGTCTCTGCCGTCGTCCTCGACGTAAAAGACTCAGCGCCGGGAGTTGAATTATCAAAATACTTCGCAGATTTTTTATTATACCAAACTTTCCAAACCTGAACACAGAGAACTGATTCACATAGTGTACCACGAGATCCCCAAATAAGCCTCCGTAGCTCTCGAATCCAGAGTTATCCTTCTGGACTGTTTGTCAACTAAGGCTAATTAGCTTAATCTACCCCATACTCTAACCTCTCTCTCTCTTTCTCTCTTCCTCTCTCTCTCTCTCTCTCTCTCTCTCTCTATAGATAGATAGATAGATAGATAGATAGATAGATAGATAGATTATTAAAAACCTACGCCCCATTGAAGCCAAATAACGATGTCCAAAGGTACTTATAACTTAAAACATAATTTCGGCAGGTTCCTGACCAAGATTTTTCACCAGATATCAAACAACTTATCCGACACTAGCAGATACTCACCAAAATGGTTTAAAGGACAGGGCCGTCCTATTATGGAAAATGACTACTATATCTTGACTGGAGATACCCATTCATAACTTCCGTACCTTGGCAGAAATTAAAAAATTTCCGTGGCAAATATACAGATAAACTACATACACTTCAGACCACCACAGTCTAGGAGCTGCCATACCACGCTCACAGGATGGACGCATCATCAACCTCTTAGTCTTCCACTGGTTAGAAGGAAGTTACACTTAGATGGTTTCTCTCCCCCAAACTGTTGCGTTGTGAATAAGGCTTCCGATAGGAAGCTTCCCCTTCCCGATAACTTCAATCTTAAGTATTTCAAGTTTATTTAAGCCTTCGTCAAGGTACTTCTTTAGTTCTGTTCCTTATTACAATTTAATAAACAGAGTGGCCTACGACAAGGATAAGGGAAGACAAGAATGCATTGAATATAAGTAAAAGAGGATCTGAATATATAGCACAGAAAAAGGTGTATAATTCTGGGACAGTCAAAATAGAGGGAAGTTAATGTTTATGGTAATAGGGCCAACCTACATATCCTCAAAATATGAGAGAGAGAGAAAGAGAGAAAGAGGTTAAAGTATGGGGTAGATTAAGCTAATTAGCCTTCATTGTACGCTCTTACATCAACATTGATTTGCTCTTTAGGTGACAATACATTCACACACGCACACACACACACACACATATATATATATATATATATATATATATATATATATATATATATATATATATATATATATATACACATTCTGTATAACTGTATAAGGCCCAGGGATCACTCGAGTTAGAGGGTTACGTTAATGGGTAGTTTATATATATAGGAAGGGAAGACGGTTAACTCGAGATTTGAACAGGTTACGATTGTAGTGATCTTGGAAACATCCTCTTGGATATATATATATATATATATATATATATATATATATATATATATATATATATATACATACACACACATTACTGGGAAAAAGTTATGGGGATACACAGCATTTCTTTTAAAAACAACTTAAAATGAGATAGTTTTTGTAATTTTTAAAGTAAAAGATAAATTTTCACTAACTACAATGTATATACTTTTATTTTAACAAAAATAAGAACTTAAATATAAAGATTATCATAAAATAGCATCATGTTTTATTTTTATCAATAAACTCTTCAACCACTTAATCATTGCATTACGCATTCTTGACATTCTTTACAACAGTTTGTGAAAAAAATGTAGATAACCTTTCTTTAAGCACTGAAAGAGCTGACTCTCACTCTTTGCCTATTTTCTTTGAATTTTCCTATCCCATTTATCCCGTATTAATTTTGGTACGAGATAATTATGACATAATTTAGAGTTTAGATTGTTGTCTTGTTTAAAAGTGATTTTTTCAATTATGCGTAAACTATATGGTATAAAATGTCTTCACAAAATCGAATGATATCATTCGTTTTTCATGATTTCTATGACCAGAATAAAATCTCCAGTCCGCTCACCCCAAAAACATCTCCACAACATGACAAACCCACTACCACGCATAACTGTTGGAACCATACATTCATCATTCAGGCTTTTTCTTGGTTTTCTTCTCACATACACTATTATCTTACAACTAAAACTTCAAATTTGGACTCGTTTGTCCACAATACATTTCACCACTCCTGTAATGACCAGTTCTTACGTTTTTTTTTTTCCATAACAGTCTTTTCTGCTTATTCACCTTTTGTAACAACTATGCAACCAATGTGCCCCGCTGATATAAGGCGATTTTTCAAAGTCGAGAACGACAGTGCTTACTGTAGAGAGGAATTAAGTTTAGCTGTCAACTCTGGTGAAGTTTTCCTTCTATTTCTTTTGATCTCCATAATGAGGTGCTTATCTTCAGCAGCAGTTGTTACTTTTTGTTCCAGATCTTTTCCTCTGGGCATCTGCGTCAGTTTCTAATTACCTTCGTAACAAATATTGCACCTCATCAACTTCTTAGCAATTTTTCTTTGAGAATAGCCTTCTTTGAATAAAATTTCAATTTGTGCCCTCATCTCAATTCTTAGCTATTTTGATTTTGCTAGTATGCTCAAATTACTTCAAAATTTAAAAATACATAAATAATGAAAGTAGTCTCGTAATGGCGCAATATTCAAGCGGAGACAGCTACATATGATTCGTATAATATTACTCAGCACTGAATTAATATTTAGAATCTGTATTAACATTTGACTTTGTTGAAAATTTTAGCAATTTCAAAAAGTGTACTGATGGATTAATGGTGAAAACAAAGTGTTTCTCATACAAAATATTCATAATTTAGCAAAATGTATTGTGGATAGACAAATGTAAATTTGTACTTTTTGGTAGTAAGAGGCGCATGGAAAAATAGTGAAAAATAAAAGCAAATACACTTTAATTACTAAAATTTATCTTTTACTTTTAAAAAATACACTCAGTAATTCCTTGCGTCCTTGTGGGCTTATTGCCTTGCTTGGGGTGAAATGATTAACACACACGCACACACGCACGCACACACACACACACACACACACACACACACATATATATATATATATATATATAGAGAGAGAGAGAGAGAGAGAGTGCTGTTCGATAAAAGTGACTCACCTGATTTATTTTTACTAAAAATATTTTTGTCTATTGTTTTTGGGGTTAAAATAATTTTTAATCTTACTAATAAAGATCCCTTCCCGACCACCTAGGAAAAAAAGTTTATTCACCCTAAGGTATTCTATTGATAATTATAAATTTGGGTATAAATGAGATTCAGGAAAAAACTCAGATATCGCATTCTAATGATTAAACTGGTAAATTTAAAGAACCTTTGACAAAATATTGAAAACTATTTTACAATACACTCAGAACAATATTCTAGAGAATTCTAGAACAACTTAAATTAAATCTAGAGTATTCCAGAATATTCCAGAATATTCCAGAAAGCCTCTTACAGTATAAAAACAGCTTGAAATAGCCACTCAAGTCACTAACCAGACGAAAGGGTACAAACACGCATCCGAACCACTTAAGGCATCTATTATTGCCCTCTCAAAAGCAGGCAAGTCTACGAGAGAAATTGCAGAAATTGCTATAACCTCGCAATCAACTGTCTCTCGAGTGCTTAGGGCACATAATGATGCCACTCCTGCTCCAAGGAAGGAAACAAGGGGACGAAAGAAAAAGATTGATGATAGAACTGGCAGGGTAATCAAGAGAGACGTTGCAAAGAATAGGACAATAACTAGCCAAGAAATTGCAGCCAGTCTAAGCAAAGAGCAAGGTGTTAGTCTTGCCACTTCAACAGTCCGTCAGAACAAGATTACAAATCTTGTTAGAACAAGGATACAAATCTTGTACACGAAGGTTTAAGCCGCTAATAAGCAAACCCAACAAAGGCAAGAGACTTGAATGGGCTCACTATTACAAAATTTTCACCGTAGAATACTGGAAGAATGTTCTCTTCTCCGATGAAACAAAAGTTGAGCTAAATTCAAAGGTAAAGGTGAGTCACTTTTATCGAACAGCACTATATATATATATATATATATATATATATATATATATATAAAATTTCCTCTGGTATAAGTCAGCTAAAGCGTAGACTCTACCCTTAAATCGCCCAATTCCAGTACATCTCAAAAAGATAGATAGATAGATAGATAGATAGATAGATAGATAGATAGATAGATAGATAGATTTTCCTTTTCTTACTCCTGACGAAGTGTCAAATGATTCGGTATTCTACCTTCACCGGATATATAAAACATTTGAATCGATACAGTTCCTCTATCAGATCAAGTTAGAGCTTGGAAGACTGGCACTTGAGAAAATGAAGTCTCTATCGATGTCACCATATTCTGCTGTGAGATAAATACAGCATGTATACAGTTTTCTATTCACTAGTGCCATCATTACACCACTTACCAGGACGAAGGTCAAATTGGTTTGTCTCGTTGAATTCATAAAAGGGTGAGGCTCCATTTAGTAAATATTCATGGCTATTCTCACCCTAATGGATCCAATTGAGATACCACTGTAAGGGTGAGAGTCCACTTCTGTTTCTAAAATACATTTATGCGTGATAGACCCCACTGCTATATGGGGGCGCTTGATTCTAAAATTGCTTCATAAGATGAAGACATTTATTTTTAAATTCGGTGATAGAGTAAGCTACTTTAAAAGTTTCAACTTGAAGTAAGACATTATTTTTTCTCGACTTCCTCGTCAAGAGATTCGTTCTTATTTAATTTTGGAAACAGACTTTGTAATGGTTGGACATTTACTGGTGTATATTCTATTTTGTCTGCCATATTCAAATTAACCTGGTCAGGATTGACGTATGCCTAGAAATGCTTTTTGAGACCAGGACATTTCTTTTGTTTTGGCTTTGATTGTAAGTTATCATGTTTTTTTTGTCTTCTCCACATTGTATGACATAATCTATGGTGTTTTGCTTCATTGGATTTGGCTTGCAATTTTCAGTGGTTTAATCATTTATTTTCAGTTATTTTTGTTCCTTGCATTCAGTTTGAAATCATCTATGTAAAGTTGGTAGTTGACTAATAAAAATAGTTAAAGTTGAAGCAACCTTAATAATGCCAAATAAATGCAGTTTCCAAAAAACATTTGATACCAGACTTGGGTGAATGTGAGATATTTTTTTAGCATGACTGAGTAACATACCACAGATAGAGTACACCACAACAGAGTCATCTGATGTAGGATACACCGTATAAAATTATTGGCCTGTTCAGAGTATTGATTTTGATGCTATTGAGGAAAAATCAGACAGAAGTAAAGAAAGAATTTTCATTGGAAGAATTCTAGTAATCATGAAAAGTTATAGGAACTTCCGAAAGATGCCATTTCATACCTCTGAAGGTGATGTGGGGTTGATACGTATTCCTTCCAACGCATACTGCAACAATTAATCAAAATAAGAGAAGACAATAAAACTATTCAATGTACATAAACTTCTTGAAATAAGCAGTAAGTAATAAACTTTCATGAAAAATCATAATTATTAAATACGAAAATTCCTCCAATTACATATGAGGTAGCAATTAGTAGAAACTTAGAATAGTTTAACTTTTGTATATATATATATATATATATATATATATATATATATATATATATATATATATATATATTATGGATGGCTACTCGTATCTAATTAGATCTGTATGTGACAATTTAATCCGTGTGGCTTACACAGCAACTATGTTGAGCAGACATTAAGTACATTTTCTCATGATCACCATTTTGAACAAAGTGACATCGATCATCAAGAGCTTCCGAAATCTAACCATAATACTAAATCTAACATCAAGATATAACCTCTTTGATAAATTTTGGGGTCGGAATATTAACGTTCCAACCACTCGTCCACTACTACAGAGATGTAGTTATATAATTGTATTTATGGGTTTGTCCAAATTATGCGATCTCCTAAGATATTTCAAAGGCCATTAACAAACTGTTGTATCAGGAGTTGCTTCCTAAACTCTCCAGTTATGGAATCTCTGGAAGAGTCTTCCCAATTTTAAGTCCTTTCTGTGGGATAAGACATTAATAGTCAGCAATATGAAGCACAAGAGATCAATACAGACATCCCCAAGAATTATTATTATTATATATTATTAACGTTCTGTCTAAAAACACTCTAAGATGGTTAGTAAATAAATATATACGCAAATGATACAACAGTTTATGAGTGCATCTCCAAACATCTAGATGACAAGAGCCGGGTAGTTAACCTCTCATTTGACCAATATTTAACATCTGTTTGGTCGAAAACTGTCTGGAAACTTTCAATAACTCAAAAACCAAGTTACTAATCTTTCATGATCAGTGAGTAGACAATGAATTATCTCCAGGTATGGTGAATGATTGAACTCTCAAAGAGACGCTTTTATTTAAATGTCTGTTGGAATTGAAGTTCATCCCAAATTTTAGAAGTATTCAATTCGTATATATGTGCATCTCTAATGACGATGGAAGAATTTATCAGCTTCTTAAACAGCTCCCCAAAGTACCTGACTCCACTTGCTATGCTTTATCTTTACAACAGTCAGATCAGACCAAAAATGAAGTATCCCTGCCATATACGGAATGGAGCGTCATTAGCGGTGTTCATATATACGAATTCTGATAACCATGTATTCTGTCATCTTGCAGTTTATACTTAGTCTTTTCTTGGAGTTTTGGAGTTTCCTTTCTGCGTCTGCAATCAACACTGTGTCATCTGCATATCTAATATTGTTAAGACTGTGGCCGCCAATAATGGATCCTGGTAAGATTTCTATTTCTAAATCCGGTGAGAAGACACATGCTTGTCTTACGCCCCTTGTCTCACGCCCTTTTCATTTTCTGTACGTATGCAGGCGGTTTGCTGTAAGTATAGATTTTTGATTATACTAATATCCTTCTGTTGATTTCAATATGTCTAGGAATGTATTTTAATTGGTAAAAAATACAATTTTAGCACAAGGCCAAAGTTGAAGTAGGGTAGCGCTAGTCAACAATAACTACCATACACATAGCTAATCAGATTCACGACCCATTCATTCATTACAATTTGCTCAATCACCACAAGAACCTATCCATTACCATCCAATCCTACATATATCATAATCCCATATATCCATAGGGAACCTGCAAAAAACCCTATGACATAAAAATTTCTTTTCTTTTTTTTCCCACTTTTTCTTTTTCTTTTAAAAATATATAAAAATATATGACCATGAAATAGGGGAGGAGATGTACCACAAGACAAATCTAAAATGTAACAAATCATTCAAACTAACAATAACAGATGTTAGTAGGAGCAGTCCACACCCCGAATTAAGAGCGATCACTGTAATATGATTTTGACAAAATGAAGAAGTTCACTTACTAATAAAGAGGGAAGGATAAAATAAATGACGGAGTATCAAAATCAAAGACTGACCTAGTCAAGATGAAAAAACAAAGGGTAAAAAAACAAACTGGGGAGGTTGGGAATCTCGACTAGGATCATAAGAAAAGAGAATGCTGAAAATAGGCCGGAAACGGAATTTACTCACATTAACTAGGTAAAAAAAGTGTCTATCATAACTATGGGATTGTTCGTCAGGAAACCGCCCGTTGTGTCAAAGGTGACATAAAAATCAAAGCTAGCTCCGTTCACTCAAACCAATCTCGCCATTTTTACCCACCTTTCTGTCGACAACAAAGGTTCTGACCTTCATCTGGAGCTAATTTCCAAAGAACTCTACTAGATTTTGATGAGAATACCGTTCGTATCGCAAAATTACCTCCATTCGCGACGTCCATACCACCATTCTTACCACTGCTAGCAACGTGAGAAAAACCATTCATTTTACCCCAGAATACGGGGGCGATACATTATCGCATGCGTATGCGAGATAGCCATTTATCTCGCATACCATAATCGGGATTGATACGAGCCGTCAATTCGCCGACATAGTCCCAGAACGGGCGCACCTGAGGACATACCATTGAAGGCATGCGAAGCCGATGACAGCCGAGCAAATCCACCCAGCCCCTCTGAAGGCCACGTCATTGAGAGATAGCACGTCCGAATCAATCGCCATGTAAGGGAAAATTCAGGTTGGCTGAGGCAATCCGCATCTGGCTCCCAAGACAAGAAGTAGCGCAACTCGGTTACCGACAAGCCGAGTCGACCACAAAGTATATACTTCGTGACCACCTCCACTAATTCCCGATACAAGACTCTCGTAGGCTGTGAAAGATGACTAGCCCGAGGAATGACATTAAAGGCCACTCGACACTCTCTGGGGAAACTTGACTGATTCTGGGGCTTACGACGGCGCTCAATACTAAAAATAGGAGGGGTGGTGGTAAGGCTAGTGAAGGCGTCACCTAACACTCCCCTCTGTCAACGGACGGCATAGGAAAGACAATCTTGGGGCGTCTTGAAGATTCGCTAAGTGTGGCGTTCGCAGCCCCTCCCCACATGACACTGACGTTGGGTACAAACCTCTCTGTATATTTGATGCTTGCCACCACCCTACAATGCCGAGGTGAGGGGAGGAGAGAAAGTATTCGAACACCTTCTCGCGGTTATTGCGGAGAGGGAGTACAGACAAGGACCCGGACGGGTCCATCAATCCAACTAAAGGGTTCCGGAAGCACGACGCCCTTCCAGGAACCTAACTGCAAGCCGGAAGACTTGTTGCGGTTAATCTTGTTCCGCGTGACCTTCTCTTACCGTTCAAGCACCTTCTGTACCACCTCAATATCGCTGCTGTGCGACACGAAAATTATTGCGTTTTTGGCGTACGCGGAAACCCTGGCTCGAACCCCACCATGGACAGCGATTTCACGTAGGGATGGATTGGACATTAGCAAGTGAAGGAGGGGCTCCAAAGCCAAAGCGTAAAGTTGGCGCGAAGCGGGCAACGCTTTCTAACTGACCGTGACGACAAAAGTGCGCGTCCGCTTTCCGTTCACCTGTACCACATCACTGGGGGAGCGATACAGGAGGTTGGTCCACTTACAAAAATCGGATTTGAATACGCCGGCCTGCAGGACCGCAGCCAGGTACTGATGGTCGAACGCATTGGACTAATCCAAATTGATCAGCGCGGTTTGCTCGTCCTCTTTTACACTCTCTAAGATAGTGTGGTTCAGATTCAGGTTGCTCTGAATTGTTCGTCCCTTCATAGCACAAGTCTGCTCGGATCCCAACAGAATTTCGGCAACTGAGTGCAAACGCTTCGTCAGGAACTTGGTCAAAATCTCCTACTTATGGATATGTAATCATCTAATTCCTGCCCGCCATACTTGCTCTTATCAACAGAGTTATCAGATCGCTGAATATCCAGTCGGGGGCAGACCCCTATCGAAAGCAGTTGTTGAAAACGACCGTCAAAATCAGCACAGAGATGTTGACAGCCTCAAGTATGATTCGTAGGGCAAACTATTAATCCCGGAGACTTGCCACTGCCGACACCATTCAATGTCAACCAATCTTTGCCCTCTGTGATCTCAAAGTTTGTCACAGAGACCAGGCTCCTTGGTAAACCGGCTCCAGAAATGTCACCGGAACGCCTCGGATCTTCTATAATCTGTCTACTTGACCCCGGTAGTGCTAGCTAGCCGCACGCTCCAGAACCTTTGTGGCTAATAATGTCTCTGGGAAATTCCCCCGCCTAGCTTCCGCCCAGGAGAGACTATGCTTGAGAGCCTTCAACTTTTTAGCCTTATCTAGAGTGAGTCTTGGCTGTATTTGATGGCGAAAGACCTAATGCTATCCTTAAGCCGCCCCCCACCACCACCACCACATATTTCCAATATTCGCTCCCACTAATCTAGCCGGCTGTTTCTGGAAACCCTGCCTGATAGTTTGAAATTCCAGTTTCCAGCCATTCTAGACCTAACACCTAATGCCATACGGGCACAGAGAAGTCTATGTTCCGATAGGTTAACCAAGGGAATGTAGGACAATCTAGCAGATCTAGATCGATCCTTCTTACTAACATTCTATCCAAGTAAACGGTCACTTAAGAGCGTACCTCTCCCGCACCGGATGATCAAGCGGTATCTGTCGACAAGACCAAAGTCGCGGATCAGATCAACCACGCTACTATCGCCCGACCTCCTGCTACTCCGCGCGCTCTGTCTATCTTGGAGTCCAGGATGGCCTCATAGTCCCCCATTAAGACTAAGAGCAAAGAATCCACCAGGGACAGCCCCAAACAAAAGAAAAAAGAGACAGACTCTGTCTGGCCTTTGGGCGCATAAAACGCAACTATCTGACAAGTTCCATCTACACATTCAGTGTACGTTTAACCGGCAAGGAAACACCTCTGCCAAGCTGGTACCCGTATGGTGAATAGAAAAAAAATCGCTAGATATTATAAAATCATCAACATCGCAAACAAAGTGTGTCTCCTGGATCGCGGCTACATGTACGCCGAAGGACAAGAGATCACAAGCAGGCAAACTGCCTTACACCGATCCCTCAAGCCACTCGCATTCAAACTGTCTAGCTTGATATACATTTAAAAGTGTATCTTTTAGACTGGACGCATATCTGTAGTGGGCAGGGCCCAGGCGTATTTTCCTAGACAGCCAGAGCCTATGTTGGATGTAATTCGTCCGTTCAGGACAATACAGCCAACATCCATGGGGAACATTAGTTTTAGTCCATATAGTGAGCGATGGAACAACATTGGGGTCGTCCTCGCTCACCATTTAGCCAACTTTTTCAGTTTTTCCGACTCCACCTGAAACATTTTAATCTTTCTGTCTAGCTAGCAGATGACCTCCATGGGGAAGGGGTTCTTCTTTTATTGGGGGTTGGTTTGGATGTTGGTACGGAGGAGGTTGATGGTAAATCCTTAGTGGGAGAAGTGGGAAGACTCTTAGCCTTGTTGGCATAGGTGCCTTTTCTGTTTGGCGAAGCACGGGCAGATTGGGACATGAAATTTTCTATGGCCCTTTCCACCCTGCTTACCCCAGACTTTTTTTTCCTATTCGCAATTTCCTCTTCCTAATTCCTACTCCACCTTCCCTATTTTTAAAGTCACAGATCACGGCGAATGCATGCCTTCCACCTCCATATCGCATTCTGTTTGTTGTTAATGTGGCTGCTGCTGTAATTGCTGCTCTTCTTCCTATCCTTGATGCCGCTGATGTTGTTGTTGCAACTGTTGTTTTGTTTCGATCTAACTGCCGCCCACGCCGATGGAGTAGCGGCAGGTGATTTTTCCGGCTGCTTAGGAGACGCCTCCATCCTGGTGGGGCTCCCATTACAGCACACGGACGGACAAAAAGTTCGAACAAATAAACAAATTAATACAAACAAACACATGCTGGTTTTTTCTTAGCCAATGAAAAAGGCCGGATTGCCGTTTGAAATGTCTCACTCCAGATCTGCTTTGTTTAGAAGACAGAACGCAACCTTCGCTTGTTAGAATTTGCTTTTGTGTGTCGAGCCCAATTCTTAATTTGTGAACTTTTGCTTTCTTATTGTTAATCTGCCTTGCATATATTGTCTGCTTGCTTGCTTGGTATTATTTAATTTTTGCCCTGTTCCTTTTTCTCTTTATCGCAAATTTTGTTAATTCTGCTTGTTGGACAGTCCTGTTATTTATTTTGCATTTGGCCATGACTACTTTTCCACGCTTTCCTGAATATGTCAAGATTACTGACCAGCTCTAAAAATCTTTGCGACATACTTTATCGAACACCTTTGTGTAGTATATAAAACACGGGTTCACGTCTTGCTGAATTTGTATTGCTCTTTCTGATAACATTCTGAGCATAAAAACCGCTTTCCTTGTCCCGGTATCTTTGAGCAACCTGTGCTGTTATTGTTCTATGTCCGTTCTAATTCTGTTGCGTGCACTATTCATCAGAATTCGGATAATGAGTTTTGTTATGTGGCTCATTATGCTGACTGTCCGATGGAGTTCACATTCGTTTGTGGCTGGTTTCTCCAACAGTGCTATGAAAATAAATCTGCTTAGATCTTCCTGTATGTCACCACTGTTGTAGATTTCATTTATTATTTCTCATTTTGTCTATGCCAAAAATCATCTTAGGCTTCCAACATCTCTATTACAATTCCGTCTGGCCCTGTCGCTTTGTTTCTGTTCAATTTGGCCAGTGCAGCTTCCACTTCGGTTTTTAATATTACGACTCTGTCGGTATTTCTGTGTATTGTCGGTTGTTCACTTTTGTCGTGGACGAGTTATCCGATATATCCGTTCAACCTCTGAAGTATTTTTTCTTTTTCTAATATCAGCGTTCTGTCCTTGGATTTTATGCAGTCTGTTGATGAGCATGTCTTTTGTCCTGTTAGGTCATTCTTCTACATCGAACTTCTGGGGTTTTGGCACTAAAGTCCAAGAAAACAGAATTCTTGACTCTTCAACTACTTAACCCTTTATTGTCAGGAACCTCTAACCACTGCTGTCATTAGTCACAATCAATGACATTCATCAATTTTTGACGAATAATTACTATGCCTGACCCATTTAATAATAATCAACCAATTAAATTGCATTTTAAACAGATAGAAGTTAAACGTGAGACATATCATAGCATAACCACACTTCTCTTCATCTCAGTTTAACTTTTGTAAATCATGGAACCGTGAAAATATTCTTAAAGACCCCATTTTCAACTGTATTTTCAGCTTCTTTTTCACACACACACACACACACACACACACACGCATATATATATATATATATATATATATATATATATATATATATATATATATCATAATTTCCCGTTGAAAGTGTGCAGAACTACGACTATCAGTTTCGTGCGTGCTCTGAATTCTTCATGCAGTCGGCATTAAACTTTCAGTGATCTTGGCATTTTATTTACGTCTCGGCTAACCTGTGTAGTTATAATAAGAGCAGTTGGTGAATGCATGTAATATAATCACCAGCTAAAATCCCTGCAAAGATAATGTCTAGATGACCAAGGATGTAAAACTTGTAAAGTCTCTGATATATATGGGGAGAAAAAATCGAAGTAAAAAACGTAAAACTTTAGAAAACATTTAACAATGTGTCAAAATGGGTTCAACGGCAGCAGAAAAATAACATCACATCAAAGTAGCTAAAATGTGAACAACAAAAGCGCTTATCAGCTTAGGAGTTGCTTACTTTGTATATTATTTAAATGGTATCTGAAACTTATTGTTCGGCAGTATGTTGCTTTTAGCGTTATGCTTCTTTGATAGACCTTACTAATTCGCATACGATCAAACACTTTCTAAGTACGGTTTTGATTTTGTTTTCTTCTGATGGTTTTTACGCAATTAATAGTGATTCTGCAGCATTTCCATTCTGGCCGCACAGGTATTCCTCCGCTCGATGAGGAATACCTGTACGGCCAGAATGTGTGCAAAGTATCTACACATCTGCTACCCTTGCATAAAATGTTTATTTCCACAAAAACAGTTGCCTGATGAGGAGTGAAAACGCATTAAACTTTTAATTATGGTCGGTCACTGTTCACGGAGAAGTTATTTAGAACATATATATATATATATATATATATATATATATATATATATAGAGAGAGAGAGAGAGAGAGATGGGAGAGAGAGAGATTTAGTCATTATTAGTAATAAAATGAAACAGTTCACTTAACTCATTTTCATACTCGCAGTTTCATGGATCCTTTATAAAACGTTATATTTATGACAACATAAAATGCATAAAATTATCTCCTGGCATATATTTAAGAATAAATTTCTTATGCACCCCTGCATAAATAGAATACAAACGAAAGTACTTTGTTTAAGATGTTGTTTTTTTTCCGTATGGGGCCTTTTTCTGGTTTCCGAACATAGTTTGAACATTAGTGTTTTTGTTTTGTTTTCGTTTTTTCTATTATACTTTCATGTGTACCTTTTTTTTTATTATGTTTCTTCTGAAACAGAAGGAAATATCATTGATAATATGCTGTTTTTTTTTCTAAAATTTGTCATTATTTTCCACTGTCAAAATTCATTCAAACATACGTGTATAATAGATACCGATATAGATCTATAGACAATGTGAGGTTGGTTGATCGTTTCAGGAGTGAAACTGACAATGCAATGTTGATTTCTTTGTTCAAAATGTCTATATCTAATTCCGATATTGAGTATTTCACACCTATAAATATAACAAATTCTAAATAATATATATATATATATATATATATATATATATATATATATATATATATATATATATATATATATATATAGTCAAACCTAGAGAACCAGCTTTCCCTGACGATCCGTTTAGGTGAAACCTTGGTAGGATTGTCTGGCTCTCTCGGTTTGACTAGGTCTGCTCTACTTTTGTATTGAGCGCTTTTTTTTAGTTAGCATCGGGGTTTTTTCGTTGGGCTTTGGACCTGTATGCTGTACGATTATTTTTGACAAACGTTCATGTTCCTAGATCTTTCTTTTTTCAAAACCTTTTTTTCCTTCGAAATTGATTTGACCATTAGCCAATCAAGAAACCGAAGGTTTTCCGAGACGAGTGTAGTTACCTATATATATATATATATATATATATATATATATATATATATATATATAATTCATAACAATATATCTACATAATATAATGTTAAAATTTATTTTATTTATAGAGATAGCATGCTAAATAACGAAGCTAGGGCATTGATCCTTATATCCATATATTCTCTCTCTCTCTCTCGCCCTCTCTCTATCTCTCTCTCTCTCTCTCTATATATATATATATATATATATATATATATATATATATATATATATATGTTTGTGTGTTTGCTTGTGATGTTTTTCATGTCGGCAATAAACATATATATGTGTGTTTATGTGTGCCTTAATAAAACGCTTAAAATAAAAGAAATCAAATCTTAATAATATTATGAACACAGCCACAAAGTGTTGACTGTGTTCAGGAAATAAAACATTTGTATTCGTAAAAAAAATCAACATCACTATCTACATATTATGACAAAAACAACCTTGATAATAGATTAGTACTCTAATCCTAAAATCATTTAAATAGTTCTTACACATTCTATACCCCAAAAGAAATCCCTTGTATACATACTACAAAAATAAAATAAAAAACTTAAAGGCAGTGACTTGCCAGTCATTTTAAAAGCGGGATCACTGCCTATAATTCTAACTTGTCTAATTATTTTTTTATTTTATTTTTAGGGCTTTAATGTCGCCTGTATTTTTACAATCTCGCCGATTCAGAAAGTAACATATAACCCCAAATAAAATGATCAGAATTTCTAAGTGATTTTGGCCACTGGCATTTCGTAACATTTCTGTCTGTTATTGAATGCAATTTTCAAGAATCCCCCCCCAGCAACAGGAATGCACCGTTGAAATATCAACATTTTCATCCTATCTTCTTTTTTTATTACGTTGTATTTTATTCTCTGATGGATTTATCAAAGAAAAGAAGACAAATATCGTTCACTTTGTCGTTTTTCTGACTGTACCGAAGAGACATTAGTCTGCACCGGTTACCCAGACCTATAACACTCGTAGTTAAAATACAATTCTTCTCTTATTCAATTCTATGCGTTCTTTGAGATGTTCGTTAACCTTCCCAGACAATCTGCTAAGACAATTCTTTATTGAAATCTAATTTTACCATATTGATAATTAATGCAAGTTTCGGGTCTTTTAATTACTTTGAAATCGTTAAATTTTATTTAAATCTAGTTTATAATGTGAGAAGATACAATATTCTTTATTTAAATGTTAATTTTTCATTAAGAGAAAGTGTATAAAAGAAACCATTAAGTTAACTGCAGATGACGGGGAACCTCTTTCCCACGAGGTGTAGTTATTTTAATAATTAGACACCAACATCAAAGAGATATTTTTAAAATAGTTTTTTTTATATACCGAAAATCGTCCGATTTTCAGCTATAAAACATTGCTTCGCAAGTTTCCATTCGTAGTCTCCGGTTTTATCAACCATCGATTGACTATCCATCTCCGGTAAGTCTTGTGATTTTCACTTGTTCTGTTTTTATATAGACTTTCAAATGCATATCAGTATATTTTCTTCGCAACATACGATTTGGAAAATGAAGCTTTCAAATTTTGACAGATTAAACACAATAAGCAAATATTCCCCAATGCTAGAAAATCTGTCAGAATTTTAGCGGGATTTCGTTAAGTTATTTGCTTTTATTCTTGCACGAAAAGAGTAGTTCTAAGAGAAATAATTTCAGTAAAAATAATCTAATGATTTTATGAATTCTTCCTGATTATACTTTAATTTAAAAGCTTTAATTTAAATCATTTAAGATTGATTTTCTTATTAAACAATAGCGAAACGTCTTTACGTTATAAACAAACGCATGAATCGCCCTTGGCTTCATCTTTCGTTGCATTAAAGAAAACCTTTTAAGTAATGATTCTTTTCCGGGACCTGTTCAAATTAGCAAAGGATCAACTTCAGCATTAGGGAAGCGCAATAATGATTCTATTACTTTTTTGTGAATGTGTTAGGCAGAACGAAATTATTATTTAATACACCGGATTCTCAAAACCCAATTTTTTCCATGTTACTGAAGATCTGTTATTCAGACAATACGTACCTATTGCAACAGTATTATAATCAATGCTGTCGAAGTTTGACACAAAGATCATGTGGAGTAGGTGTCTGAGGGCACCGGCTTATATGAGAACACAGCTTTTGTTGCATTTTGTAGCTATAGACATGCAACAATAATGCTTTTGTCATTGTCTTGACATTTTCCACTTAACGCTCTACAGTCGTTGGCTTCTGTCGTACTAAACTTAGTAAAGATCTATACTGTATTTCCTATCTTGTAACATGTTTATCTTTCACTCTCGAGGTGTCCAGGTTTTTCTCTGACGAACAGTAGAGTATGTTTACAAATATTCGCAAAAAAGTTTTCCGCTCTTTAAACTATAATCAATAAATGGGAAAATACGAAATTTCTAAAGAAAAATGATATATGCCACAATATTCTTAAAACTATATAAAAAAAATATACACGTATATATCTGCATTGTGCTTAATGTTTTTGTTTTTTCTTTAATTTCACAGAACGCAATAACTATGCCCCTCTCTTGTAACAATCCTATTTAAATGATGACTTGATTTTTTCTTTCTTTAAGAACTTTCTGACTGACTGAAGTCATGGCAGCGAAAATTATCACCTTCTTGGCAGGTAAATCAAGATTTATATCGCTTTCATTATTGCTGCTCTTTTGGGCTACTACATTGGCAGAAAATTTCGCAATTAGCCTTCACTGAAAATGAATATTAATCTACAATGACGGTTCAATAAATGAAGATTTAAGAATAATGCCTAAAGTCTTTGTTAAATATGCGGTAATGAAACATACATTCAATTATGAAGTTATTATTTAGTTAAAGCTTGCAAATTTCTGTCAGAAATTATTTGCATGTTTTCGAAGACGGAATTGAATCTGCTTGGAGACTAATAATAATTATCTATTATTTATTCTTAAATTTTATAAGCAAGAAATACGATCTTTTGTATTATTTTCTATTATATTTTAGGAGCATGAATGTAATATCCTTCATTACTGTAGTAATATAATTTCTTTTTTTCTTATATTTTAAAAGCAATAATATAATGTCCTTGATGATTATAATGATAGTATTTATTTTATTATTATTATTATTATTATTATTATTATTATTATTATTATTATTTCCATCGATTTCTGTTGTATATTCATTTCCTTCTGAGTCTCAACCAGAGACAAAAGGTTAAAAATGACATCATGACTTTTTCACTGGACCTTTCTTTTAAAAGAGTAAAAAATAAAAATTAAATAACTAAGAGCACGCACATTTTACATTGATAATAATGTCAATAAGCAAACACTTCCTGAATTTATTGTCTTTTATGATAATATCAGGGCTTTTATTCCCCTGTCATTTATGATAATATCAGGGCTTTTATTCCCCTGTCAGTTTGAATTGTCATATCCCAGAGGATTGTTACATCGTTATTTTGTGTAACTGTGGCTGGTTGGTGCTCATACCGTCTCTCACTAGTTTCGATTTTATGCTTCTTGCATATCTTCTGTGTACATATGTCGCTATCTTGTTATGTCTGTGGGTATATTCATTTTTCTGCTACTTCCGGACATCGTGAGACAATATAATCGAAAGTGTCATCATATTTTCCGCAGATCCTGCATTTCGGGCTAGTTCCATCCTTGATTATGGGACACTGATAGGATCTGGCTGCGAGGCTATGATCCTGAGCTTCTGTATCAGCTTTCAACCCAGTCCTCTTCAGCCACTGATTATTATTAGTAGTATTGTTTTTATTTTCTTTGATTTCTGGCGTTTACACATTTCTTTCCGTGTTCCGCCCAAGGACCTAAGGTTAGAAATGGCATCATAACACTCTCCACTGACAAAAAAAATATTACAGAGATAAAGCCCTTCGTAAAGTGTGGGGTGTACTTGTCAGAACAATTTTTTGTATCTTTTTGAGGCATGGACTTCCAGGAATCCCTTCAATTAGTCTACTGCAATCTTTTCCAACCATTCCTAGGGCTCCAACTACAACAGGGATTTTTGATGTTCCCATATGCCACATTTTCGAGATTTCTATTTCAAGGTCCTTGTATTTTGACAGCTTTTTGAATATCTTCAAAGATACATTGCAGTCAGCAGGGACTGCCATATCAATAAGGAGGCACTTTTTTGTTTGTGGTCTTTAATAACAATATCTGGGCGGTTGGCTTTGATTGTTCTGTCAGTGTGTATTGTGTAGTCCCATAGAATTGTAACAGGTCCTATCTCCGTAACCGGGTCTGGGTGGTGTTCATACCATTTTCTTTCAGTTTCCTTCCCGTAGAAGTTGCAGATTTTCCAGTGCAGATATTGGCCCACTCTGTCATGCCGGGTTTTATATTCAATGGGTGCCAATATCGTGCAACATGATACAAGATGATCAATCGTTTCTGGATATTTATCACAGAATCTGCATTTTGGGCTGACACAATATTTCAGTATATGTGCTTGATAATTCCTAGTTAGCAAGCATTAGTCCTGTGCAGCAAGGATAAAACCTTCAGTTTCAGCTTTCAACCCTGCACTACGTAGCCACTGATGGGTATGGGTTTTGTCTACGTCAGCTTGTTTGGTACGGGCAGAGTATTGGCCATGAAGCGGTTTATCTTGCCATCGCTTCTGTATCTGGTCGGTTGCATTCGTCTTTGCTGTCTTTTTTAAGTATTTTGCAGTTTCTACGCCCATTTGAAACTCCATTTGGCTTCTTTTATTACGGAGTAAAGACCCTTACTACTTTCATGTTCCTTGACGCATACCATTATCCAGTCTTCTGTAGTTTCCAAGTATCTTTGGAGGCCAATTGTTGTAGTTGTATAGGACAGTTCTAGTTGAACTAATCCTCTGCCTCTTTTGGATCTGGGCACATACAGACGATCAACATCAGCTTTGGGATGTTGCATGCGGTAGCAAGTGAGAAGCTTTCTCGTTTTGGCGTCCATTCGCTTAATTTCAGCTATAGTCCATTTACGGACATTAAAGCTGTATTGCACAACAGGGACAATCAATATGTTTATGGCTGATATTTTTTTATTTTTTTAGTTTAGCTCAGTATTTAGTACCAGACGTACACCCCTGAAGTACTCTTTTCTTATTTTTTCCTTCATTTGGGGGTGTTGTATGCCATCTCCTTCGCTAATACGTAGGTACTTATAAGCTTCATCATGCTCCAGTTCCCTAATCTTTGTGACAAAATCTAAATCTATTAAGGGTGTTTCTGTAATTCTACCTTTCTTGAATGTTACTTTTGCACATTTTTCTAATCCGAAGTTCTACCTATGTCGTCACTGAAGTATTTTACAATATTGAGGAGGCCTTTCAACTCATTGTCGTCTTTGGCAAAGAGTTTGAGATCAACCATGTAGAGAAGGTGATTGAATATTATTATTATTATTTTTATTATTATTATCATTATTATTATTATTATTCATGCATTCACTCGTTATACCTGAATTAGATGATATCTTCTAAAATCTCCAATACTTTTCACAGTAATATGCAATGATGACGTTTGATCAGTTTCAAATCATCCACTCTTGATTCTATTGTTTTTATATGATTTCAGCCACACAATCTACTATATGTACCTCTCACTCAGTTTTCTTATTTTCTGACGTGACTCTGCTATTTTCTTATTTGTTTTCTTTTGCCTTTAGCCTGGAGTCCGCTGATTTAGCTCCGCCTCCGATTTGGCAGGTCATCTTCTTTACTTTTCTGTTTCTCTTTTCCATTATCTCCTATTATAATTTTTTCTGCCTTGTAAATTCTCCATAAACAACGTTCTTTTCGCTCTTCTCTTTCTTATGATTTTCCCACTCCCCAGCACGTTGTCCTTTTATCTCTTGTGATTTTTACTGGAGTTCATGTTGCAGCAAGACTACTCAGTATATTTCAATATCCTCTGATTTATTAAATCTAAGTATGCGAGTAGCTCGAGTATTGGAATACTGATCATGAAATCCGGTTTGCATCTTATCAGTAAGTCTTCTTCCAGCGTGTGGCCCTGTTAAGTGTCTGAAAACCATACCAGGGGTTGACATATGCCGTATGAATTAAATTTGAGTACACGAAACTTTTCGGTACCTGTCGATGAGTGCGCTTCACGAAGTCACGGGTCATTGTGACCGAAGATTCAAGTGTGCAAGCCTTGTTCAAACTGCTGATCAAACAAGATCATGCATTCCCTCCAAGAAACTGTAACTAAGATCTACTAAGCGTAATAAAAATATAAACTACAGGTTGGCTCTCTGGGTTTTCAAGAAACACAAATGTTCCTGAACAGATGTCTGTAACTAAGATTGACCAGTTACCCTAATAAAATCCACAGTCTCCCGAGACTGAAGAATGCCTTTTGCTAATATTTATTCTATGATTTTGAATCTTCTTCGGGTTTCCAATTTTTCAAAATTCTTGGCAAGGATCTTCGAGATTTATTGTCTCTAATAATTATGAGTAAAACTGTTTTCACATTTTTTTTCCCCCGGAAAGGTTTAGATTTTTTTTCCAGCTTTTCATTTTCTTAAATATTGGCAATTGTTTCTAATCTGCTAGGGAAGTGATAATCATTTTCACAGTTCTTTTTATTTCTTTATGGTATAAAAATTATTTTTGTAGGTACATGAACTAGATATCCCTGTTCATTTTCAAACATTGAAATTGAGGTCTTTTGCTTTGATCGTTCTATCCTTAATTACGATAGTATATTCAGCCACCTGACCTTCATTATTATAAACATTATTACTCGTAACTGTATTATTAGTATTCCAATTTCTATTATGTAGCACTTATTGTTCGTAACATATCTTGCAAGTAGTTAAATGTATAGCTTAGAAAATCTAATTGATATTTATCAGGTTAAAATATTCTTCACTCCTCCATCAATTCATCCTATTCGTTTTCTATTCATTTCTTTCTACTTTATATTAATATATCTGGGATAATAATTGTTATTTTGTTATCTTACAGTTATTGCTTTGAGCAACTATAGCTATGCCATTATTCCTGGTAAGTATAATCTTTAATTTTAATTGTATACATGAGCTTCTTATCAACAAATTACATGCACCGACACGCACACACACAAACACAGAACCATACACACAAACACACTCGCACACACACAGTTATATATATATATATATATATGTATGTGTGTGTGTGTGTGTGTGTGTGTGTCTGTTTGTGTGTGTGTATGTGTGTGGAAACAGTTATCATGCGTTTCGTAATGTTTACGTTGATGCGACTACACATCAAGACGAACATTTTTAAGCAAATATTTTTCTACTTTGTCGTATTTTTGCCCAATATTTTCTTGATATTTATAAATTCATACAGCGTTTTCCCATATATATATATATATATATATATATATATATATATATATATATATATATATATATATATATATACTGTGGACATATGAAACATAATAATGATTAACTGATATATATCCTATAGCCTTTAGCTGGGGGAAAGAGGTGGGTTCATACATTTCCCAAGGGTTTTTGCGCGTTAGTGAGGAGAAGTAAGAAGGACAATATATGGCTACAAAAGTAGTTACATTAACAGCATTGTAATTAGAGATTTTGTGGACGAGAGAGAAAGGTTTATTGATGACTAAACAGACAGACATTACGTCATAATACGCAAACACTTAAATATGATTGAATATATGAGCACGCAAATATACGAACGACAAATAAAGAGACTCATTAAGATTCAATCATCCAAATAACTACAGAGATAACGCAAACTACCCGTCAAAATTGCACAAACATGGTAAATCAATATACAAATATATAAACATAAGCACATATATATATAGGCAAACACACACATATATATGCATATATACACATACATATATAAATATATATATAAACATACATATACAAAACAAAAACACATACATATATATATATAAATAAGTAAATTATTTTTGTCAAGTGAATTAAGAAATATGAAATAGAAAGACGTATGTTAGGCTATAAAAACATAAAGTAAAGATAAATATACATATAAATACACATTATTTCATTATCATAATATTATTATGCCATTATTACTATTCATATGCAAGTATCAATTTATCAGCTAAATTCAATGTTGATGAGAGACATACCAATGAACGCACACCAATGCAAGTAAAAGTATATATAAACAATATACGTATAGACAAGCGCACAACAATAAAAAATATCAATAAAGAAAACATATATAAATATACGAACATGAACACACATATACAAACATATGTAAATGGACATAAAAAAAACACATATAAAAACAAACATAAAAACAAGCACCTACAAAGGTACGCCCATATAGAACAGAAGAAACAAATATACTCACGTACAAACAAACATCCTTACCCAAATAGCCATATTAAATTCAGAGCCTATGTAAGATTAATTCAATAAAAGTTACAACTATTCAATATTAACTAAATAATCCACTTTCTATTGAATGCTTACCAAATAAAGTTAGATAATAATTAAAAATTTAAGGTAAAAAAATTACAGATTTCATATTATATACAATATTCTGTCTAGCTGGAAAACAAGTTAAAAGATAATTTATGCCATCAATTAACAGTGAGCTCCTTCCTTTGATTTAATAGGTTTATCTTCTTAAATTTAATGATTTCTAGCTTTTCATTGAGATAGAGGTAACATGGTGCATATAAAGTATTACAGGTATGAGCTCTTCTAATTAACTTCAATTTAACAGTTGGGAGTTTTGTTTTTCTCCTTTAAACTCCAACAGTACTTGGACAGCAATGTAGCATGTTTACAAGAACTATTTTTGAAGGAAAACACATGCTGGTACCAATGGCATTTAAATAGATTTTTAGTACCACCAATGTAATTTTTTTTAATATTCGGGTTTTCAAGTGAAAAGATAGTACTAAGATAAACCAGGGAACTAGTTTGGAAATTGTTTTGTAATTGGCAGTCATTGTGATTCCTACAGTTACATCCACTAGTAATGATATTATAATATTTAATATTATTTAACGCATTACTACTGTTCAGCATGCCCTTTGAGTTTTCATATCTGTTAAATACATTATTATGATACTTTTAAATAATTTTTTCGAGGCAATACGCACAACTATAACTAAATTTAGGAGTATTTTTTATTGAAGATTTCGCTAGGCCTATTTGTTTTAGGAAAATACTTAGTAATAAGATTTAAGAATTTTAGCCCTAACTTAGTCTTAACCATGAGAATATATAATTGTTATAATTAATAGGGGAAGATGCAGAGCTGATTTCCTTTTCGTTACATTGACTTACGAGCAAAAAACATTGGGAAATGCATGAATCTTCGTCTTCTCCCTTTTCGTGTTGATCTTCTCATATAATCTAATATTAACGGGATACTCCATGTTAAGAGAGTTCATCTTAAATTTCTATTCGAGGAATATATTTATTTACTTATTTTCTTGTCAGGTTTATTTGGTAGTCATGCCTACTCGGGCGCTACAACTTATAAACAGACGACTCATCATGCACCATACGGATATGGAGGTGTGTATGGTGGATGGGGTCTCCCTGCTGCAGGTGTAAGCTCTTTCTCCCATGGGCTGCATCACCCCATCGGATGGGGACTTGGAGGATACGGATTTCACTCCCCAGCAGCCACATCCTATAGCCACACAACTCACCACGCACCATATGGATATGGAGGTCTCTATGGTGGATGGGGTCTCCCTGCTGCAGGTGTAAGCTCTTTCTCCCATGGGCTGCACCACCCCATCGGATGGGGACTTGGAGGATACGGATTTCACACCCCAGCAGCCACATCCTATAGCCACACAACTCACCACGCACCATATGGATATGGAGGTCTCTATGGTGGATGGGGTTTCCCTGCTGCAGGTGTAAGCTCTTATTCCCATGGGCTCCACCATCCCATTGGATGGGGACTTGGAGGATACGGATTTCACACCCCAGCAGCCACATCCTATAGCCACACAACTCACCACGCACCATATGGATATGGAGGTCTCTATGGTGGATGGGGTCTCCCTGCTGCAGGTGTAAGCTCTTTCTCCCATGGGCTACACCACCCCATCGGATGGGGACTTGGAGGATACGGATTTCACACCCCAGCAGCCACATCTTATAGCCACACAACTCACCATGCACCATATGGATATGGTGGTCTCTATGGTGGATGGGGTCTCCCTGCTGCAGGTGTAAGCTCTTTCTCCCATGGGCTACACCACCCCATTGGATGGGGACTTGGAGGATACGGATTTCACACCCCAGCAGCCACATCCTATAGCCACACAACTCACCACGCACCATATGGATATGGTGGTCTCTATGGTGGATGGGGTCTCCCTGCTGCAGGTGTAAGCTCTTATTCCCATGGGCTGCACCACCCTATTGGATGGGGACTTGGAGGATACGGATTTCACACCCCAGCAGCCACATCCTATAGCCACACAACTCACCACGCACCATATGGATATGGTGGTCTCTATGGTGGATGGGGTCTCCCTGCTGCAGGTGTAAACACTTTCTCCCATGGGTTGCATCACCCCGTTGGATGGGGACTTGGCGGATACGGCTTTCACTACCCAGCAACCTCAGTAAGCACAGTTCACCACCCAGTAGGTTATGCTGGATGGGGACTCGGAGCTTATGGAACTGGTTACCACTACCCAGGAGCCACATCCTATAGCCAAACCTACCATCACCCGGTTGGAACAATAGGATATGGCCTCTACTAAGCGTGGTATACTGACGGATTTCCATCAACATTAATTCGGTAAGTAACAACTTAGATAACTACGTATATGTTAATGCATTTATTGAAAATATTAAATACTAAATTATGTTTTAACAGATAAAGTCTCGGCAGAACGACAATAAAGGTTTGGGCACATTTATCAGCACTTGTTATGTGATCTGCGAGTGACCATTGACGACGACAAGCGCGTAATCACCGCCACTGTTTGTTTTAAAAATCCATTTCTCTGTTTTTTTAAACTTAAATTAAATAATTTTTATTCACGTCGGGTTAATTATACTTTAAATCAGCTAGTATTCCTCAAATAAAATTCAGAAAAGTATATTTTATTTTTGGAAGATTTTTAAAATAGAGAATTAACTTTTGTTTACAAATGCTTCAAGAATGGACAATTTTAAATGATATTCTGAAAGCGGGCAAAATGTTGAGATTCAAATCAATATAATTGCTATTTGAAATATACCAGAGTATTTTGCTCGCTTGAAATAGTAGATTTAATCATTTAGCTTTCAATTAAAACTAAAAAAAAGCTTCAAGAATGACTTTTAATCTTTTTTAAATTGATTTTAAACATTAGGCACCGAACATTCAGTGGAAGTACCTATATTTTATCGAATTATAGCTCCAGATCAAATTAGTATGTATAAACTAAATTTCTTGTGTAATAAATGTAAACTGTTTTGACAATCGAATTCATTGTTTTATCTGTCGGATTTCCATTCACTTTACGACAATAATCTTCATAATGGATAGAATTTCTCTACTTTTTGCATGATAACTGAGAACCATTATTCTGCTTTTCATTAAACAGTATTAACACTAAACTGTAGATAATAAAAGTAAATTCCATCAAAACAATATACGAATACATGCATATAAACCCTTGTGCAAATTAACTGAAACAAAATGAATAATTCCGTTATTATTTACTTTTTTTCGTATTTTTCCGATGAAACATGAGCCAGTGTACATGTTAGTTTTTCGTATGTCCATTCCACAAAGTCGTTCCTTGCAGATTGACCACAGATTCTCGATTGATTCTATACTACATTGATTTGCTCACTGGTAAGGCTTGCCAGTTCTTCGTGCAGTGTTACAATTTTCGTGCGCTTCCTTGGAATAACGTCCATCACAAACAATGACCGTAGGACAACTAATCGACAGTCGAGACAATAATGTCTGGGCCTGATGAAAATCTGATGCAATCACGGATGACGCAATATTTTTCAAGACCAAACAAATTTCATCATACACCACGAAAATAGATTCATATTATTGCATAACACTGCAAATCTAATCTGAGGAAAAATTAAAAATGATTACACTCTGTCACAATCCACACTCTACTGGATCTAAAAGTATGGTGAAAGAAAGGAAACTGAAGCGGTTGTTTCAATTAATTTGCCCAAGGGTGTATATATATATATATATATATATATATATATATATATATATATATATATATATATATAAACAGACCCAAAATATAGATAGCTAGCTAGATAGATAGATAGATAAATAGATAGATAGATAAGAAGTGACCGATTTTTTTTTAATAGACTATTACCAAATAAATGACCTGAAAGTGTGGAAAACCCGATTTGAGCAGAAGATCTCTCTAATATATTATCTCAAAGATTTTGTTTAATTATCTCTTTACTGTTTTATTTCATTTTTTTTCTCGGTCAGGAGAATATTAAGAAATTTGTTTGCAACAAAAAATAATTCGAAAGTCTCCAAAATTTTATGAACAATGAATGAAGTCAGGATCCATAACACGTGAAATCTATTAAAAAGCTAGGATATTTTCATGTAAGATCACAAATTTGCACAGACATTGATAGCACATCTGTTGATAAATGTTGAATTTATTTATTTATCTATATCTTGATATTGGAAATTCTGCTTCATATGTCATTTAATTTTTCTTGTTTTGGTTTACAACATATCATGTCTATCTCTCTCCCTCTCTCTCATATATATATATATATATATATATATATATATATATATATATATAAGAGAGAGATTTTAAAACAGACATAAAATATTTATATCTCAATGCTATATTGATTTCCTATTTCTTCATAATGCCTGTTGTACTTAAATCCTGTTTTAATTAATTTTCAGAGTTTTCGTTCACGTCATTGTTATCAACTTTGAAAAAGACCTTTGACCTCCATACAGCAAAATCCAAGAGAATGCAAATTTGAATTTCAATTTTCTTTGTTATTTGAATATACCAAAATATTTGAATATTTGTAAAATAAAGTTTTGCTTTATATGTTTAAATCTGTTTTCTTTTTTATTACTAAACATTGCTAATCAGCTAAATAAGGCATGTCTGTTGTAATAGGTGTAACGGTAGTGAAGATATGGCAGTGTATCATATGCAGACATGTTTTGCCACCGGCTGACCACAGACATTATAATAACCACAAAAATGGTGCACACAATCTCTAAAGTGATAATTGTTCTAGCTTTTCCTTAGACGACAACAGTAAGATATTCCAAGCAGATATGACTGACAAGGACTGTAATCCCCGAACGAAAGGGGAAATGCATCAATCTAAATAGCAATTTTTTCAGCACATTTTACAGTCTAATGAAGTCCTTATTACATGGATTTTTCCGTTTCATCATTCAATTACTCAACATTGTTCTAATATATCGAAATGTATATATCATATACTCCCATAATTTATAGTGTACATGGGAAGTAGTCGCATTAGTGCAATGGGAAGTAGTCCCATTAGTGTAATGGGAAGTAATTCTATTAGGATTGCTTGTCATCGAATTTCATAGATACTATTATTGACACCATGTCATTGCTTAATACGACACACCTGATTCTGAGAACGTCGCGATATCTCAGAAGTCACCTTGCCAGTTCCTTCCGTCAGATTGTCGATTTTATTTATGGAGATGACCATGAGGATCCAGCCTATCAACAATGTTTTATGCAAACTTGTACTTGTTTTGTAATTGTCCGGGGCGTGCTATACTTGATTTTTATCAGACTATTGTTCACTCAATACAACGCCCAAGAGTCACTCACAGTAGAGGGTTTACTGAATGAGGTTGTTCTAAGGGCGTATAATGAGGATAGATAACGACTGACAATAAGTATGAAGAAAAGATTGTAGTGATCAAGGAACCATCCTGCCAGGAGTCTGTTCTACACAATAACTCTAGTCGGGAATACTGGATGTATATTAATTTTTTTATGACAACAGAATTATCATTTAAAATAATTTTTCAAGAAAAATAAAATACAGATTTTACGCATAAATTCTATATGGTTTTGAAAAGTTAACGCGCATTTCACACATTTAGTTCATTTCTGTCACAATACGAATGAATATTTATTGGAGAAACGACGGCAGAAATTTACCCTTGAAATTTTCCGATATCTTCAAAACAGAATTTTTGTCTTAGTCAATATACTGAATTTATACTGAAATAATTTTTGAGGCGGAATTTTACACAAATTCCTCTTTACTTTTCAAGTTAATACCACGCCTAACTTTTACTTTAAGACATTCTTCAGAAATTGTTAAGAGAAGACAGAAATCCCGCTTTCTTTTAAATCCGATTTAACTTAAATTTTTCCTTAGTTTAGTTTGATAATCGATTTCTATTTCTATCACGCACGAGAAAAGCTATCCTTAAAACTTCACACAGCAGTCTTGTAAAAAAAGAACACATATTTTGTTCTTTGAATTCAGAAATTAACATTAACGCAGTAACGTAAATATTTTTGTGCAAAATATATTAGGTTGGTGCAAAAATAATGTCGTTTTCTCACATATGTTACTATGTGAGAAAACGACATAATAAAAATTTTACTTTCGTACCAACTTCAAGTTCTTGTGCCAGGCACAAAACTTAGTTGGCAGAAACAACAACTTTCGATAATAGGCGAAAACTTAAGAAAACAATGACCACTCCGTAAAATTTTAAAAGGGAAAAACACATTTGTTTTCCATTTTAGAAATACGGAAAGTTACACAAGAAGGATTGCGCAAAAATTTCCTTTTTTCCGCCTATTTCGGCAGGATAACAATTTCCTGATGTAACAAAAAAAGAATTACCTACAGAAATCAGACAAATAAATGTTACAATTTTTTTTATAAGTAAACGGATTCAACGACAAAAAATTAAACCTTTTAAAAATAGAAAAATGGGCAAAACTTGGAGTGTACAATAGGAAAATTGCACAAGGCAAAAATTTTTCAAAGAGCACCAACCTTCGTTCTTAAAAGAATACACAAACGGAACGACTCAGCTCGAAGTGGCTTCGTGTTTTAAAATTATTTTCTCTGTTTCTTTTAATTTTGCCGCAAAGTTCATTTGAATGTTCTTCGGTGGGAAATCTTCTTCGGGAGGCTGAGAAAGGAATTAAATTTTGGGGTAGAAATCTGCCTTAAATGTGTCAGCTCTTTATTATGACCTCCTTCGCTGGATCCTTCCTTTGAGGCGTGTGTGGTAATTGACTCCTCCGCTAACTGCTTTCTCGTCAAAGGAAAATTCTTTTCTTCTCTGTCCTTATCCGCTCATATCAGTCCTTTATATTGAAAAGGCAACCATCATATCGGCTCACTTCAAGTTTTCACAAGGACTTCAAGAAATCGGCTTTCAATGGTCAGTATGTATGAAACACTTCTACAAGTAGTAAAAAAAGAAATCCGCAACAGATCAAACAATTTTGACGGCATCAACCGCTTGAGCCTAAAAGGCCATAAAAATTGCAAGAATTTTCACATAAAGTGTCTACTAATTATCCCTGCTTGCTATTTCACAAATGTATATCCCTTCTTGTGTGGCCACCGCCCAAACCCCGTCGGAGACACTGATGGCCTTCGGCAACATCACCCCGGATAATACCTCTACCTGACAATGATCCCTAATTCCCTTTTAATTTTTCTTAAACAAATCTAGTACGCACAGATCGTGGCTAGTTGTCACATAGATTGGACTAACAGACCCACAGGTATTTAAGGCGTCATTCTTGCATCTTTCTGCTTCTCCCTTTGTTAAGAGCATAAACTTCGTCTGGCCAGATTAAGGGCGACATTTTGTACCTAGCTACTGCTCTTATCTTCGGCTCTAGCTTTGGATAGGGAAGTGGGAGATTCATCACCTGGTAAATTTCAAAGGTACTACCTCTGTCCAGCAATGGCACTGACACAAGTACTAGTAATTTATCATCGTCCATCAAGGTAGTACATCCCAAGGCGCTATAATATTTCCATAGCTGCCGGGTGGGGTCGACCGGTAATCGAAGGTGCTGGGGTAGCTTGGCTTGTGTCTCTAGCAGTACTTCCTTCAATCGTTCCGGAGTTATTATACTCGGAGACAGGTGCCCCAGCGACAGCATGTCTAATTGTGCTCTCACATGCTCCAACAATACCGTTAAGGAATGACTTGTCTGGCGTACCTTACTCATTATAGCCAATAATTGAAAATATCTTTGCAAGAACCATTCTAACTTCTGTAACCCTGTGGTTATAGACGTAGTTACATTTAACACTTCTACTCTAAGCGCTTGTAGGTGCGAAATTAACCAATTAATACTTCCTCTATTTTTAACTAATTCCAGCCTAGTGATGTTTAGTATGGATACACTTTCTCTAACCAACTGAGCCATGGCTTGTTGCTCTTGCTCTACCACTTTTAGTTTCCTCTTAATTACCTTCACTTCGCCTTCGAAGACTGTACCAGACAACACGCTCAATGCTTTTCCCATTATAGGTAGTACTGCCCTCTTCTACCTGGTCCGTAACAACTTTATTCCTTTCAAATAGTAATTGATGTCCTTCCATTGTCTCTCAATTATTAATGACTCTTGAGCTACGGGGTATAATAAACGATGGTATACCGGCGCCTGCAAGTATTCTCTCGCAACTTGTGTCCTGGCTGTATCTAGTTTGTCCACCTCGACCCTCAACTGTCCCAACAACTGCTCATACGGTCGTAGGTCTCTTACCAACGTTATCAACCACTTTGATCTAGGTATAACCACTTCGCTCCTCTTCTTAAATATAGTATTCTTACTATTCCCAGGTATAAGCTACCAGAACCAGCACCATCAGTACCGTGAGCCTCCTCTCGTCCATGTCTGCAACATATGGAGAGAAGAATTCGTCTTACTCAATCATCCTGTTTTTGGTTTCGATTGGGTGGTTATATCTTAGAGTAACCCATCAACCACCACCAGTGCCGAGGATAATGCCCGGTCAACCCCAGACTGTCGCTCATTCGGCACAGCCAATGTACTGGTTTCACTTAATCTTTGAGCTAGGGCTGCACCGCCCCCCTTAGTCGCAATTTCAGTGGTATTTCCCCATTAACACAAGGCGCTTCTCCAGCCCTCAATTCACGCTGCAATTGTGCTAACGGAATTTCATCCTCTTCTTCCCATTCACCCAGTTCCTCTTCTTCCCTAAGGTTATGGTCATTTACTGCCTCCTCAGAAGGTCCCGCTGGGGTCCGCTTTGCCTCTCTCAGCCTTCGAAGGGTAGTTGGGCTAATTTCAATTTCTTCACTACCTTCGCTTTCACTATCCGTCTCCAGGTCTCCGGGTTCTACCAACGTAGTTCTCCTCAAGCTTTTCTGTTTAGTTCTTGTTTCGGCTCCTTCCCATTCCCCTATTTCCGCTAGTTTTATATCATTCGCATGCACTCTCTTTACTTTCCCGGACCCGTCTGCTCTACTATTCTAAAATATGGGCTCCATCTCTGGCCCAATTTACCTTCTCTCACATGCATTCTATAATATACTGGATCCCCGATCTGGAAGGAGTCTTCTCCTCTGCCATTGTTTCCACTTTCGCATTACTTTGGGGATGATATGGGGAGGTGGTTATGTGACATATGTTCAATTCCCTCAACATCTCCCTCATAATTTGATTTACGTTCTCCAGTCCATTATCGGTAACCAATTGTTCAGGGGTAGCATATCTGGGGAATTCGTTCAGCACTATCTCTGACACCGTCTGTACCGTCTTATCCGGTATGGCAAATGCCTCAGGCCAATTCGTCAGCCAGTCCACAAAACTCACTATGTAAAGATTACCTCTAGGAGTTTCTCCATAGGGCCCGGAAATATCCATGCTTACCTTCTGAAATGGGTAATTCGGGACATCCGTTTCTAATACGAGGACCTCCCTACTCCTTCGACTCTGTACTTGGCATGTTACGCATTTTTCTACGTGGTCCACAACATCTTTAAACAACCTAGGCCAATAATAATTCCTCATTATTAATCCATGTCTTATCAATTCCCATGTGTCCCAACTTCCTGTGACACTGGTCCAGAACTTCGGCTGTCAACTTCTCAGGTATCACTATTTTTGGATTTACTACCTCATCTCTACCTGCAAGGTAATGCAACACTCCATCGTGCATCATATATTTGGAGGTACGCCCTGTCTCTACCTTGGATCTGATAGCTGCTATCTCTCTATCCTCTTGGCTTTGCCTAATAATGTCTCTCTAGTGGGGGTCGGAAATAATATCCGTCTCCCTCGTTTCCTGATCCTCCCAACCAAGTCCTTCCCTAGGTGCCTGTGAATTGATCACATTAATTTGGAATGCCATATCATCCACACCTGGCTCTAACTTGACAGATTCCGTCTCTAGTTGCTTCGGAATCCTTGATAACAGGTCAGCACAAGTATTATCCTTCCCTGCCAAGTATTCTATCTTGCAGTTATATTCACTTAGTTTCAACGCCCATTGCTGTATCTTCTTATTCGTCCACTCCGCCTCTAATAAATATTTGAGGAGTTTGTGGTCTGTTTTAATGGTAAACACAGACCCACTCAAATAATAGTTCAACTTTTGCACAGCATACAGGATAGCAAATCTTTGCTGAGTATCGGAGAGTCGATGAGACAGAAAGTAAATCGGCACTTCCTCAGGCACACCTGGTACTGGGCCATCCTTGTCGGGACATGGTTGTGTAAGAACCACCCCGATGCACTTATCACTAGCATCCGTGTATAGGATCATAGGTTTACTTGGGTCTGGGTAGGCCAACAGGGGTATAGCTGTCAGCTGGTCCTTTAGAGCCTCGAATGCACGCTGACAATCCTCGGTCAACTTAAACCTAGCATGCTTCTTAGTTAGTGCTATTAGAGGGCCTGCCAGTCGACTAAAGGCTGGTATGAACCTCCGATAATATCCGATGGCTCCAATAAATCCCCTGATCTCTCTTACAGTTTTAGGTGCAGGCATGGCCCTTATAAACTCTACTTTGTCTAGATCCGTCTTTATCCCTACTTTATTTATGATGAACCCTAAGTATTTCGTCTCTTCTTTCATAAACTGGCACTTTGATAATTTCAGCTTTAGTCCATGTTCTTTTAACCTGTTGAACACCTCCTGCAGAGGTCCTCTACTAATTTTCTTTTGTGGATTGGGGTTCTATACGGCTTCAACTTAATAGATGGGTGGTCATCCGTGTCTGTCTTCATTTCTACTGTCTCAATTCTTTGTCAGTAATGGCTATTACTTCCCGATTACTGTTCAGCAACCCGCTCAGTTTTCTCCTATGTTTGGGGCTATTATATCCTCTTCTTTTATTTCCTCGTTACCTATCTTCTCTCTAGGACTATTCTTATTCCATACTCTCACCTGTTCGACTTCTCTCACTGGGCACGCCTGTGCCAGCTCCTCTCCCTGTTTTATTTTAATAGTTTTATTGGCAGTATTGGTTAACAGTAAGGGAACGGTTCTTGACCCCTTCACTAGCGAATAGCATACGGTTATCTCTTCTTCGCTACCAGTAGGGACTACTTGATAGAGGTCGTTGTTCAGAACTCCCTCGGTTACAATTTGGCCTTCCCCAGATACAGTGGTCCTAGAGGGGAGCTTTATATCTGTTTGGGCCACCACTAACAATTGTTCATATTTATCCTCTCCCAACGATATCTCTACTTCATCTATTGTTAGGATGGCGGGGTCAAAACTGCTCTGTGCCTTATTCTGCTTAAGCCAGTCGACCCCTAAAATTGGTTCACCACACAAATTTGGTGCCACATAAGCCTCAAGCTTACCTCTGATTCTTGCCAACTGGAAAGGTAGCCACGTCATCCCCTCTATTCTCATCCTGCTACTATCAGCCTGACTTATTAGTAGATCGACAGGACTAAGCTTTGTCTTCAGTCCCAGCTGCCTAAAAACCTTGGAGCTAACTAGCAACACTGAAGCTCCCGTATCAACAAGGGCCTTCCCCTTCTTGTTTCCCAACAACACATCACAGGTAAAATCTGGACCTTCCTTCAGCAAACGGTATACCTGTGCCTTTCTCCTTCCCGTATGTTCTCCACTTTTTCCTTGTCTTCTCGTCAACCGAGACAAGGAGTCGGTGACAGGAGTTCAACTTTTTCTAGTGGCTCCCATTTCTGTCTAGGGGCCCTCCTGGGTAGGGTAGAGCTCGGATGACACTCTTTTCTCGGACTAGTAACCCATTCTCCCCCTCTATTCTCAGGTGACCCGCTCTTCCACAGCGCCAACACCTTCGCTCATTACAGCTTGCCCAAAAAGTGTCCGACCATGCCACACGACCAGCATCTCAGAGGTCTTACTCGCACTGGGGCCACTCTGCCTCTTACTTTTTCACAGGTGACCCATTGGCGTTTCCCGGACCCCTTTCCTTTTTGGAAGGAGGCACCAGCGTATTAACACGCTTTATCCCTAGTTTTCGGTTCCCTTCCATCGTACATCATTGAGCCTTATGCCCGAACTCGCCACAAGTCCTACAGTTCTGCCCCACAGGTCTCGGGTCGCCTCCATAGTTTGTCGGACAGTCGCGGGCCCGATGTCCACTGTATTTGCAAGCCCAACACACCAGCCCATATCGGCCCGGTGTGGGCTTGAAAAACCCATGACGCAAATGCCAGGCCTTCCTATTGGGGTCAGCCTCCGCTTCCCAGTCCTCTTCTACCTCCTCCTTCGGTTCCCTTATCCGGATCCGCTCCCGATCCTTCTTTTTTATTATTACCTTGGCCCCACGGTGGCTCCTTCCTATACCGCTTCTTATCCTATCCCAGAGTCGCTTACTGGCCCGAGCCACTTCTATGGCTGCGGCTAGGGTGACCGGTCCTCCCTTCAGAACATCGCCCCTCAAGTCCCTGTCGCTTAGTGCATCTACATATAAATCGGCTAACAAGGCCTGAATAGGACCGCTGTTCCGAGTCGCCAACTCCGGAAAGGCTAATGCTGCTAGCCTTGCGATCCTTTCTCCCAATTCTTCATTTATCTCTCCTTTTTGTTGCTGCAGCCGGAATAGTTTCCTGATTGTCTCAATGGCTGTACGCTCACTTGCGTACTGCCGTACCAGAGCGGATTTAAGCTGGGTTTTCTTTGTACCATGCCCCTATAAACTTAGACACCTGCCCTGCTGCGGCGTCGTAAGCCAAGAGCACCATCTCCTGATCTGATAACCCATAAATCACCTGCTTCTTTTGGATGGAGAGAATTCAATCATGCAGATCTGCACGGTTTCATTTATCAGTGGGTAGCTTCATACTACCTATCAGCCTTCTGAAACCTATCGTTATTTCGGGGACCCCCTCGTCTTCAAGGTCAGTTGTAGCGTCTGATCCTGCTACACTCATCCTACCACTTTCCCACGAGAAGAGAGATTAACGACAAACAAGGAAACTACATAACACAGCGGTGGCGCTTCAACGGCGTACAGAGTCGACAAAAATCAACAATATTGCTGGCAGATCTAAGTGCAATGAGTGAGTAGAGGAAACCAAAAAGTGACTTACCTGAGGTCCACTGCTCCGTGTTTTGTTTCCGTTTTATGTCCTTTTATTTATTTATTTTTTTTTACTAATATCGTCCGCAGACTAGAGTTCTTTCAGGTCTTAGTCGGTCCCGACTAGATGCAACAAACAAAGTCTGTTTTGCTGGTCTTTACTTCCTTTATTCCTGAGTATAACAAGGCTTGCTTTTCTTCAAAGCTGTTCCTGGCCTTATTTTCCGTGGTAACTCAAGATTAATCCTGGTCAATGGCAACCAACTCTACCACTCGTCCCTTCAGCCCCTCAACCTCCGTCCTCTTCCACTTTGGGTTAAAGCGCCCACTCGGTCTGAACCGAACTCAGGGGTAGCTGGCCGCACGCTCCCTGAGTACCCGTTGATTGTTCGACCGGTCACTGGCCAAGTTCCGCCTGCTGCCCACGTTGTGTTAGTTTTTAGATCCAGTAAGCGGGGTGTTGTCCATATGTTCACGGTCGATTGGGGATGTAGGCACGGCTGTGAGGGTGGGAAGGAGGAAAATTTGAATGTGGCAAACAAGGAAATAATATCTGCAGAAGCCGAACAACATGAGTAAAATATTGATGTCTTCTATATAAGAAAACAACAACAGTAGAAAGAGTTTACAGAAAGGATAGAAAAGCAATTAACATAAGAACGGAGGACCACTCCTCTACTAATTATACCAACAGAGAGAGGTGTGTGTGTGTGATTAACTCGTTCCAAATCAACTTGGGAGAATATGTGACTCGTAATTTCAACCCTACGTGGAAGTGTAGCTTTTCAGTTGGTTGTCATGTGACAAACGTTAAGTTTCAGCGACTTTTCAATGCGACTGCTACAACGACGATGATATTTCTTGAAGTCCTTATCTCTGACTCGCCACTGGACCGACTCACTGCAACGACAGTCTCTCTCTCTCTCTCTCTCTCTCTCTCTCAACGTCACTCTCGTCTAACGCGCAAGTCTCTCCAACTCAGCAAAACTCGCGTTTATATAGCAAACCGAAGGTTATAAGCCAGGTTGTTCACTCGCTTAACACGAGTTTAAACAAAGGTTAAATTCAGATCTATTTCAAATCTGTTAGTGGATAAAATTAATTAGTTCAATGTTCATTTCAATTGTCTTTTCGATGACCAAATTCAGTGGATACAACTTATGTTTGGATCAGATTTCTCTAGCGGTAAACATACACTTATCTTACCTCCCCGGTCCAATTTACTTCAATATGTTTTTATCAAAAATATTATTTTCGTCTATTTTTTTAATGACCCAAATTAAACATCCTCTCCTGCCCTTTTGTATTTGTTTATAAACAAGTCCTCGCCAACCCGATTTGAAATTTATTCTTTATCCATCAGCCGTATCAGGTTTCATATATCATTATCCTAGATTATTTCCTATTAATAGCGCTGACACAGTTTGTAACTTTCACGGAAGATCGTGTTTTCCATCTTCAATAAATAAACGTTATATTTGCGTGTGTGCATTCATGTACGTCAACCTCTCTCTGTTACATCAATGCTGACATTTACAAAAGGCTTCTTCAGCAGCATGTGGTACCAAGATTACACCATAATCTTTATGAATCTCCTATTTTCATGCAGGACAATGCACCTTACCACAAGGCTCAGAAGGTTATGGCTTTATTTGAAGAAGAAGGAATCGCCCTAATGAAATGGCCAGCCCAGAGCCCCAACCTGAATCCAATAGAAAATATTTGGAAGATAATTGGAGAATGGGCTCAGAAAAGAAACCCGAAAAACCAGGATCACCTATGGGAGTTATTGAAAGACGAATGGGAGGGAATTACTGCTGATTTTTGCAAGAAATTAATTAGATTATGTGGTTGACAATGCAGAGAAGTCATTGAAAATAAGGGGATGTTTACCAAATATTAAATTTTGTTGATATTTTGTTCACAATCAAGTATTAACAAGATCGTTCCTTAACTTTTGTCCAGTAGCTTATTTATTTTGTTCCATTTAATTTTTATTTTAAAAAAAACTTTTATGTAAATTTTTTAACTTTGTATAATATTTATGCATTACACCCTAGTCTTTATTTGGTAAAAAATTAATTGCTAATCATGCATTACTTTTAAGTAATACACATATTTATGTCTTTGTTGTTTCCGTTCCTTATATTGTGGCCTCTACTGTACTTCAAGAGATAGTTATTTTCCTGTTGTGAACGGAGACTTGTCATTATGGATAAAGGGCCTGATTTTTCCTCTTTGCTGAGAGCGATTGGAACCAAAATACCCAGATTACTGACTTTCCCTACGTTCCGAATATATGTCGACATATGGTAGATTGCCGGGGACTGCATTTCACTAATGAATTTAAACCTTCATCATCAAATTCCTAAGAGCGCCTCACTCTGAGTTCATTTTCTAACGACGTTTCTCCAGATCGATTTGCAAACCAATTCTTGTCGTACGTGTAACAAAATATTGACTTTTCATTGTCTTTGGTTAGTAAATGCTATTTCCTGATTGTTTCTGTCTAGAAAGTAAGACAATGAATATTATTCCCTCAAAAGGTTGCTTTTGTAACATGGACATCTATGTTTTAAAGTTAACCTATTTTTCATTACATTCAAAACAGATTCAGCGCTGAGTTGCTGAAGGATAATTTTTCGTGAATTTTCGAGAAATTTCAAGAATTTTTAGAACGTTTTGGCAGCATAGATATTAGTATAACGTATGCTCAACAGTTCAGTTTACTTCTAGCTATCCAAGTGCAGACAAATCGTCTTTGCTAGATACATTAGTGACTGATGAGATCAAGAGTTTCTAAGTATCCGGCAGACACATTTTCTTATTTCTGTTGCGAATTTATCAAGACATGAGCGAAAAAGATCTCTGCCGCAAACCTGCTTGTTTTGATAGTGGAATATTTAAGTGTAAAATGTTTGGAATTTATTCAAATATTTTTTAATTTTATTTTTTTTTAACTTTTGTTACTTAGAAATATGCATTAAATATTTGTTAACAATTGCGCGTTAATGTCCACAGTATCATGGATGTTTTTCGATCACTGACAAGAACTATGCAAATACGGAATATTAAAAATGTTCAGTATTCAAGATACCGGAATTTTTTGACATTTTCTACTTTAACTGGGGGTCCAAAATCGGAATTTTACATATGCAGCGCTCGATTTACAGAAATTTCAAAACCAAAAATAGAATTTTTTTTAGAATTTTTCAATAAATGTGTGAAATATATTTGTATTTTTATACTCATATTTTTATTTTGCACTTTTGCAGGATGGTACAGAAAGGAAAATAAATCCATGAAATTCGTAATAACACGAATTTAGAGGGGACAAACCGTTATAACTCACTCCTAGCGGTTATAATATTATGACACCAACGGACTGGTATTTACTCGTAGACAGAATCCTGAGTCTCATTCTACCCAAAGACAGAGAGCTTGACAATCGCCAGTCAGATAGTGGACTGCCTGACTCCAACGGATTGGTATTTACCCACGAGATGTGACAAAAGGCCGAGTTCAGATTGTGGAACCTCGCGTACTCTCAGGCCAAAGGTCAAAATTTACCTAGACCTCGCAACCTCGAGAACTTTCCATTATCTATTTTTCTCAGCCGAGTCTCCGTCTGTAGACAGAGCTCCGACTCAGTCGTACTCTGCCGAAGACAGAGAGAAGACTGCCTGTTTCCAAAGGACTTGTATTTACTCAGTCTCCTAATGAGATGAGATGTGATACAAGGTCGAGTTTACAGTATTTTTCATGTTCTACCGATGCTAACTTGCTCAAAGTCTTTTTTCTCGTCTTCCCAGTCGCTGCATTCTTCTCAGAAAATTTACACATATTTTCAAATTTAAGAGGAAAATGTAATTCTATCATGCTGTTTTGCTGTCTTTAATGTTACTGTTGTATTTTTACAGCTTGGGCTAATAATTCTTCCTAATTTAAAGAATATCTGTTTTACTCACTTCTTTATCTTTTTTTCTTTTTGACACTCTAAGGAGGAAAAAAATGAAATTACCTTGGTTCTAACATCTCGTTGTCACTGTTATCATGTACGCCGAAGCAAAAAGTATATTTTCCTACTCCATATGAGTCTCGATTCCTTGTCGCCACTGTTATAACTCACTCCTAACGGTTAAAATATTATTTCTCGCTTAAGTTAATCGCCGTAACGTCATTAGAAATCCTCCTCTACTGACTCCAACGGACTGGTATTTACCAACCTCCCCACAAGTCAGGATGTGGCACAAGGTCGATTTTTATGAATCCGAGCCCGTAGTCTCCGGCAAAAATTCCCAGTAGACTCCGCATACACGAGGCCGGGTTTGTCTACCTCCACAGTTGAGACTCTGCTCGTAGGCATATCTTCGTCTCGGTCCTTCTCTATAAGAAGACAGAGAGTTCGAAAAGTCAGTTTCGAGCCAGACATCGGACTGCCTGACTATAGTCAACTTCCCCGGAGTAAGTTCTTTATTTAAGGCGTCTTGCCTAGTTCATTTGTGTTATAGATGGTGTGTTATTTACTCCACAACACCAACTGACCACTCAAACAATTACTTCCTCTACATGGTGGAGTCTTCCAAACGTCAAGCTGGCAAGTATGCGCCTGATATCATATATCGATTGTCCCAGTGCTGCACTGCTCTAAACTCCCCGTACCCACTCCTTCAAAAAAAGAGCAGCTGTCTTCAGAAGAGGAATGAAGTCATTGCTCCAACCGAGACGAGAAAGCCCTACTAGCCCAAACAAAAAGATGTCCACGATTTGATCAGAGATTTTGGTCTCAGAAAGTCCAATGTCGTGCTTTTGACGTCCAGACTCAATCAGTGGAATTTGTTAGATAAAGGTATGCAAGTCGCAGGTCAGAGAAAGCGTTACTAGTATTTTTCAAGCTTTTTTTTTATACGTGAAAAGGACTTTGCTTCTGCAAAAATATAACCGGTCTGTTCGAGGCAATTGAAATCGCCTGTAACGCCAGCGAGTGGCCCCTCTTCATCGACAGCTCATTCAGAGGTCTCAAAGCCTTGCTGCTTCATATCGAGAACATATATTCATCTCTTCTCCTGGCCTACTTGGTTCAGGACAAAGAGAAATACAGCAGTGTAAAGATCTTGCTTGATGCCCTGAAATATGAAGAGTATCACTGGGAGGTTATCAAAATGTTAGGAGACTTCAAAATGGTGGCCTTCCTGATGGGTGTCCAAGGCAGCTTTACTAAGTTTCCATGTTACCATTGCCTTTGGGACAGCAAGGCCACCACGGCGCATTACCACAGGCAGACCGAGTGCTGTGTGTGGACGAACAACATCAAATGTGTGCCAATCTTTGGCTCCCGGAATATTGTTTCCTCAAATTCACTTAAATTTGGGCCTTATGAAACATTTTGTCACAGCTCTAGATAAGGAGCCTGCAGCCTTCAAGACTTATTCCGTATGCTGTCTGCGGCAAACGTCAAAGCCGGTGTCTTCGTCTGACCACAAATAAAGATCACAAAATGCAAGGAATTCACCAATGAGCTCACTAGGATGGAGAAAGCAGCGTGAGACAGTTTGTCGCAGTAGTTCTAGGTTTCTTGGGTCCGAAAACCATGAGGAGCTTCTTGACTCGCTGGTGAGGAACGATGGTAAAATTGGCTGCAGGATGTCCGCCAAAGTTCATATTCTTGACACTCATCTTGATAAATTCAAGCGGAACGTGAAGGCGTACTCAGAGGAGCAAGGCGAGTGATTCCGCCACGACTGTGAACGTCGTTACCAATGAAAATATGATGGAAGGCTATATTTGTGGGCTGATTCATTAATTTACAGTATAAGCGTAAATCGCGAAAAATTACTTCTAAAATTTTTTGTGGTTCCTCTTGTGTAATCCTAGAATGAATCAATGCTACTTTTGTATTCTATTTGGTTTTTTTCTTACTTTGCAGGAACAAAAATGTTCACATTCGCCAGGTTTCCCAATGAGAATATATCAGTTTCAGAAATATCAGTATCCTGGTCACAAAAGCAAAGTTTAAAGGATATAGTAGCTGTTTTTCTTACTTTCCATGCATATAGGAAATAATTGCTACCCAATGAAACATATCGTTTTACAGTGATATGACCCCTTGATCGTAACGACTACATATTCTTCTCTTGCCTGAATACCCAGAATATTATCGGAGCTAAATATACTTTCAGTCCCTGCATTAATGGGAATTTATTCTTTACTCCGCTGTTTACGCTACTACTACCATGACAAAAATAATTTGCTCCAAATTTATTCTTTACTTCTTCGTATAAATAAAAGATAGAATGATACATTTTTCATTATAATGTGTTCCCCAAAACGGAAAATAGGTATGCCTAATAAATACTTTGAGTGAATATAAACTTGTAATATTTTGAATACCGATACCAAATTTGTACTGCGTACAGGAAATGAATGTAAGTGTTAGTAGCTATTTTGTGGTTTCTCTTGTGAGAAAGTTTGTCTACCTTTCCAGTTGAGACTCTACTCGTAGGCATAGCCTCGTCTCGGTTCCTCTGTGCCCCAAGACAGAGAGTTCGAAAAGTCAGTTTCGAGCCAGATAGCAGACTGCCTGACTCTAGCCAACTTCACCGGACTAAGTTCTTTATTTAAGGCGTCTTGCCTAGTTCATTTGTGTTAGGGACGGTGTGTTTGGTCATTTTGTGACTTAATAAAATTGATAACAGTGCACTGCCTGAATCGTATCGGAATATAATTCATTACAAGTGCAAGCAGGTTTTATTCTGCGGAGAGGCAAAAATGCTTGTTTATTTTCAGTTAAATACGTTCGAGAGAGGGCGGGTTGTGGGCCTTTGAGCAACTCGACGTTCATTTCAGAAAAATGCAACCCGTGTTGGATGTGAAGCTTCCATGTTGACAACATTGGTCACATGAAATACAAACTCCGAATAATGAACGGATCGCTGAAATCCACACAATGTAAGAATATTAGTGGCAGGCTGCTGGTTATTCACAGTACAAACCAAAGAAAATTTGGCGCCAGGACTATCAGAAAAATCATTTGTGTATCGTTTACTTGCGAAATGGTTACGGACACGTATTTATCGTGCCAGTCTTACAATCGCGCCACAACACCATCGTTCACGTCTCAATTGGTGTCGCGGAAAGTTTACCTTTGAAATAGAATCGCGCTTTGAAATGCCCAATGAAGAGAGTAGTTACTACATTCAAACAAATGATGATCGTTATTATGTGCGATGCACGCATGACGGACAACAGCATTCAGAATGTATCCGCCATGATACAGACACCTATCATCTTGCATCATGGTGGCATCTTCTTTGATAGCTGATCATAAAATTCATCTTGAGATTTGTAGGGTTGTGGCGTAAGCGCTGACAAGGTAAACAGTTACATCAGAGGTATGTCATCGAAGTGAGTAGATTCGCTCCAATTCATCCATGATGAGTTCCACTCTCTCCACCAATAAGTACTTGCGGGTGTCGATGATCTCGCGAAGGTCATCTGATAGACCAATTGTCATAATCCGTACGTTCCAACACGGAGTTCTGGGTGTTGTTTTTTACTTTTTGTTTGCTTGGTCCAGTGTTTGCAGACAGCGATTCATATTTGCATTCCTAAGCCCCAAGCACCCAGTGATGCAGGCAGATTTTGGCGGAACAGAACATTATTGGCAGTGTTTCCCAGTTTAAGGCGGGTGGTAGCTGTTCAGTGAGGTGCAATGACCTCTCCCTCCGTCGAAAGCAACCCCTGGGGTTTTGATCCACGCCAATCAAGCGTTGACTTATAACTGGTAAACTGTTTTTCCTGGGTCTTCCTTCACGGTGAGGCGATGCTTTAGAGATGTTTTGTGAGAGATCAACAGTTTCCCATGCAAGACGTCTCCCCTTTATACACCACCGATGTTGTCCAAGAGAAAGGTCGACGCCAATACAGCTTGACACTGGCGTCGTCGCAGGACTTGCGAGAACAAAGTTGAACATAACATCGGACTGCCTTAGGGACTCCGCCTCCAGATTTTTCTCAGGGTTTATTCCCGAATCCTTTTCCGTGACAGCGGATGTTTTAATGCAGAGTTTTCTTTCCCTTAGATGGACTATATATATGCACGCATAAGCGCACATATACATTTTTACTGGATATCGGAGAAAAGAGTTCGTCACCAAATGTACCACTTTAGAATTATTATATATATATATATATATATATATATATATATATATATATATATATATATATATATATATATATATATATATATATATATAAATGATAATAATAGAAATAAATAAGAAAAGAATAAAATTATCATGGAATATATGAGAACATTTTATTAAAAATATTTGAAAGATAAATAATGGATGAAATTGACTATTCTGAACTAATAAAAAAAAAGAAAATTAGAAAACTAACAAAATAACATTATGACACGAAACGCTTTTCCTACAATTTTGAAAAGACGTCCTCGTCCCAAAAATGTTACGTTATAATTAACAAATAAGAAAAGATAAAAAAAATAAATTGCATAATGTTATTCTTGGACGCGTCTAGTTTTGAATATATATATGACCATTTACTTTGATTAATCTATATTGTATATGTAATATAGAGTACATTTAAACATATTCGAGGTTTTGCAAGTATAATTTCTGTCTGAATGGCTTATCTCAGAATTTTTGGATGGAAAAGTTTTAAAATTTTTTATTAAATATTATATATCAAAATGGTGTTTAATAGACAAATGTATTGGGATCGTCCACACTCTGACGATTCCTCAATCTTACAATGAACTATTCCAGTATCATATGTCAACGAATCACGTCCTTAGAATGTAAATCTACCAATCGGTTCGGTCGGTACATGTTTCCGCCAAAATACGAATTCTGGACAGGCAAGGAACGCGGTTCTTCGAGATTCAGACAGTTTGTGCGAATCATCGTTCGACACAAATATGCCTTTCCGTTGTTCTGCTAAACAAACTCGAACCAACACCATCACCACCTACCTTTAGAAATTCAGCCGAATCTGAATTCTTTAACGAAAACTTCTTTCCTGTAAAATAACAAACTCATCGACAACAGGAGCTTGATTTCCAACAAACGTTCCGAGAATAATATTTAAAAAGTTATTCTAATCAACTACGAAGAAATATTAACTCTAAAGGTACGCAACTTTCTTCGACTTATCTTCTCACACACACGCATATTTCATTTAAAGCAATCGTTAAATTGTCATCTGTCACAGTTTAATTTCCATTCAAACTATTAATCTCGACCGAAGAACTGATCAAACGAATTTGATTCGAACATATGAACACTAATCTTCTAAGTTGTCATCTTTACGAATACAATATAATATTTTAAATATTTTCATGAGTCAAACTCAAAATTAGTGATCTTTATTGTCGTGTTTTATATCTAAAAAGCAAAGTTTTCGTTTGTTCGTTATTTTTAATGAAATATTGCTCTAGACATAGAAAGTTGACTTAAAACGTTGGCTCAAAACCACGAGATAATCTGGCAGTTTTTTTATTATGACATTGATGACTAGTTATTTCGTTTCTGTGGTATTTTCATCAAGGCTAGAACAACGAGATTTTTCGTTGCTTGTTAACGCAAATTACTGGTTCCTAACGTCTAGGACAGGAAGAAAAAATAGTAGTGGCAACTAAAAACAAACTTTTTTATGGGGAAAATGTTATTGAAAATATATCACATAAACGAAGCATTTGAAAATCCTCAGATGTAGCAGACGCAGTCGAGGGGCGGAAGCGGTGAATGAGTTGTTTTTACCGGCGTCTGAAAGTGAGAGGTGTCGTCTGGGTATGGAGTGTAGGACTTCTATTTGAGAGAGGGTGAGTACCCCGTTCCGTAAATCGAGACCATCTTGGAGAAATGAGTGAGTTCTCTTTGGGTACATCGTACGATACATGGTAGTAGTGACGGAACGAATGAGCGAAGCGGATACAAGACAGAACAACAATAAATACTAGTAAGCCGGTGTAGAGGGGAGAAACGTCCAAACTGAAATTGCGCCCGACGACAGAGTCGCTAATTTCTTTTGACCACAACAGATGTCTCCGGTATCCAAACTAGGTGTTCGAATGGTGATCTTTGAAACAAGCAACAACGCAAGGAGGTGGTCTGTCTTCGCAAACGGTGTTTCTTGCTTTGCAGTCTCTGGTTGGATGTTGGTTCCTCTAATTTGGCGAAATTTATTCACAATGTTCCACTGGACCACTATCCATTCTTGGACGTTTTCTGTTATTTGGTAGTTGATGACCAAGCAAACATTTTACAAATTGCCCAATGATACTTTTAGTATTAAAACAATGCTAAAACTTCAGTTAAAGCTATAAATCAACTAATTAGAATATTTTATTGCCTTAGCTGACTATCATAAAATTGGCGTTTGAAGTCAGATTTCGTAATGAACTTCTGGCGGTCAACGTATAAAAACACTGTGATTTGTTTTAAAAGCGGGTTCAGATTTTTATAAAATGTTTCTATGTTATTCTACCTCTTTTCTGCATGGTTCATCATTATCATCAGTCCCATAACCAGTCATGGCTGTTTGGCTGCAGTGCAGTTAAAAACCTGATCAGCTGACTCCATATCCCTTGGTTGCAGGTGAATGTCTAAGTCTCAATGATCTGTCAGTCCACCCAGTAATATTTTCAGCCCATTTTTCCTGTCTACCTTAAACGGTATCATGTAGAATGACAGTGTATACATTGTTGTCTCCTATATCTTGTCCATTCTATTTCAAATTCTTCTTCTATACCAAAGTTAGGTGGTCTACAAATCTACCTGTTTCTTGTTTGATTGTGTCTCGCACTGCGCTATTTGTGATGCGGTCTATGTAGATGCCAAGGTTGATTCTTTAATATCTCATTTCTAATACATGTATTCTCCGTTGTAATTCTACTTTTACTTGCCAAAATTTGTAGGCGTACAAAAAGCTGGAGCAAATCAAAGCTCGCAACAGTCTGATATTTAATTTCAAGCAAATTATCTTGTCTTTCTAGATGCTGTTTAGATTACTACAGCTGCCACTGTTTTTGCTGCTCTTAAAATTATTCCTATTCTGAAGCCCTGTACGCCGATAATCGAACCAAAATATTTGAATTTTCTCACTATTTTAAACTCTTGACCTGATATTTATTTTCTTGAAAGTACTCTTTTTTTCATTCTTTCAATTTATTGTTCATTTTAGGAAACTGTTTTTATAAAAGAAAGAAGTAGAAAATAGGATATCCAGTAAATATAAAAATATTGCAAAATGCAATGATGTTTTGTTACCAAACCTTATTTACCAAAAAGTTAATCTGTTGCGATAATTGCGCAAGCGTTTTCTATGTGATTTATGTATGGAGATGAGAAGACTTCATCATTACAAATGGAAGATCACCGACTTACGAAATAGTGGTCTTTACGGAACGTCAACAGCTCTCATTGTCTTGCTGAAGTATCGACATTTTTTTTCTCTTTTATGTGTATATAGTTTTGTGATCAAGTTATGTTTTAGCAGCTCTTGGTAACTGAGTGCTATCGAAGCTCATTTACCAATAACTAGTGAGTATAGAGTGTATTCAGTAAAGCTATTCAAGCTCATATTTCCTCCGCCCCAGCAACCTCTTTCGGAGTTTCTCGTCGTAGATCATACAAAAAGCTATGTTCTTGACTTTCAAATAAACAGAAGGATTCAGATGAAGTATGTATGGTGGAAGGTCTCTTAATTTTCAAAATTTAAAAAAGCGTAATCCAAACGTTTATTTGAGAGTCATCAGTTCCGAGAAGATTGAAGTTTTTCGTTGTTGTTGTGAAACAAACCGACTGAGTTCCACTTTTTCCTTTGTTATTTATGCTGTATCCGGGCTTTACATTGTTATGGAAGGGAACATTATATTTCCTATTGCAGGGCAATTGTCGAGCAAAGTTTTACGGTCATGTTGCAGTTACTAGATGTGTAAATGTACATTTATTGTTTAATCTTGTTTTATGAAAATAAATCAACAAAACACCAACGATTCCACCAAACGTCCAACATTATCTTCTTCCATGTAGCGCATCTTTTGGCGTCGGTTGTATAACTTGTCAATTCAGTGCCTTTTGTGTTGAATATTATTATATGTAAACTCTCTTTTTTACCATAAACACTAAATATTCTTGCATTATAGCATTATTCCCTTGATTTTACTATTGTAAAATCATGAGCTATAATTACACAATCTCTCCATTAATCAAACAGGGAAATGTATTCTTTAATTCATTATGCATGCTGTTAGTGCCGTGCTAAAATGTAATGTGTGTTAAAGTACTCCAAGTTTTTGTTAACTACAACTTTTGATTACGAGTTAAGATGATTCATTCGTTGTAACGGAAATCACTTATTAACGTATGAATGCCGTATTTAAGATCTTACTTCTAAAATTTCCACTGCAAATATTTTCGCTTTATTAAACTCGGGTAATCCAATAATTGGATGATTGTTATGGTCTTCATAGTTTTTTGTTTTTTTTTGTTTTTTTTTTCAATGCTCCTTTTTCTCTTTAAGTAAAGCATGTGTGATTAAAAGGAAATACATAGGGATTAGTATGTAATGAGCGAGAAATCCGGATTCAGGCTTTTCTGAAGGCAATCAATGAGAAGTTAACATAAACTACCTAAGCCTGAATTTGAATACGGCTTGCCGATTTAATTTTCTACTGTTAAACCTTAGCTCTACGTCATTTCCATTTTATAGTACGATATAAATAATTCTGCTTCTTTCTGCAAATATTTTGGCAATGCCTAATAAAGTCCTTTCGATGGTAAAATGTAGTTATGTAAATTTAAAGATACTTGTCATTTAAAACTTAGGTATAAGTGAATACTATTATATTAGGTAAGCACCGTTTCCGAGAAACTGATATTCCGATTATATTTCTACTATTTCTCTTGTAGCTATGCAAACATTTTACTGGCTTTTGTCTGAAGATATTTATATCACTCTGGTGTAGACGCGGTGTATATCTTTATTCTTTGTACCGTGACACATGATTGAACTTTAGACAATTATTCTAATTAAGTGAGGTACTTATAAGAGACATGCACTAACAAACCTGTCACACAACTTGTAGATACTTCTGCCGTTGTTTTACTAGTGTGAGAATAGACTTCGCGCAACTTAACAAAAGGTTTACCCGAAGTCTGATTACACGCACCTGATATACTAAAATCACTCATGATCAAACACAAGGTTGCTGAATATGAAAAATTAAAACGTATTCATAGGCAAACGTAACAGACCATTGATTAAAATTTTAGCATTCCCTTAATTTTCTAAATACTTCACCGACTACTGAAGTAATGGATATCTGTTGTTAAAAGTGCTTCTTACAAAATTCCAAAGTGTAATCTGCTTAAGGAAATTCGATATTTTCAGGCGCAAATAAAATATTTTTAATTGTAAAATTGATTAAAAATTTTTAAAAAAATTATATATTCGCTATGACAAACAATATAAACATCCAAGATAAAATATGCTGCTTAATTTCCCACTCCAGGACTCATATTTTATAAGTTCACGTAAAGCTAAATTTTGGCTGTCCCCACCTAACATCACTAGAACTAAGCATCATGTACCTCTATAATATGGTGATTTTCTAAGCAAAGCTTAGATATGGCACAAGACCGAAAGTATAGGCGAGGCAAGCTTGCTAACCATTACACTACGTTGAAGTGCCCATTTTCTAAGTGTAGCACAAGCTCAAAAGTACCAAGCGCCAATAAGAATCGAAATCACTAATCAGTCGTAATTGATCTCGCAAGACAAGCTTGCTAACCATTGCACTACGTCGAAGTACCCACATGTACCGCTGATATGAAATGAATTGGCCTTTTATATATTATTATTTATATTATATATATGTTGTTTATGTATATACTTATTGTTATTATTATTAATATTGACATTAGAATATTATTAAAATATTTCTCCCGTAGTCTATTTCGAGAGTAGGAAATTCAAGTGGACTTATTATAAAGATCAAAAGGTAGAAAATGTATTACTGAAAATATCGGTTATGCAGAAATGTTATAGATTTTATTATAATTTACCTTCTTCAGACAGAAAATCTGCTAGTTTCAATATCTCATATACATGAGTATGCACTTAAGGTGCATTTTCCAAAGCATCTAAAATCTATGTTAAATAACAGGCTGAAATTTCTAAGTATATGTAATTATTACTGGTTTAACTTAATAGCAAATGCTAATCGAGGTCCCTGCATTAAATAATTTCAAGCACTCTAGTCAAATAAGCATCATATAATCTGACAATGTTAATTGCCGATGGAGTACATCTTTCACGTATCATTATATTGAGGACGTTAAATCTACTCGGTTATCTCGTAAGAATTATTAACTTCATATAACTCTAGTTTTGTCTATTAACTTAATAATAGTTAAAGATTACCTATTTTATAAGCTCTGTTGCAATTAACGAATAGTTATTATTATAACTATTTAATATTTGTCTTTCTACCAAATGCTATAGGTCGTAAAATAGCTGAATCCAGCCATGCATTTAACATATTTATTTGTAGCACTGAACTGAATTTGTAAGTGGTAACACTAAACAAGATATATTACCGAAATACATAATTATAATATAGCCATCTAGCATGCCTAAGATGTCTTAATAAGTATGTTGGCTTCCATTCATTTTCCATGATTTAGTTGAGTGTTTTACCTGCTCACACATTTTAAGTAAATATCCATTGTGTTTATGCTCAATATACTCCTAAAAAAAATAACTCAATAACAGGATAAGTTAATGTTGTCCGGAAACATTAGAACTGTTTAGTTTCACGCACAAGTAACTGAATTCGTATACACGACACATACGTGCGCATTACATATTCGCATAAACGAATTGATTATTATTATTATTAACCTCGCTACGTTTTGACTGACGCACTATTGGTTATTTTTAATGATCGAGAACTGGCATCTCGGCTTCAGACATCGCCGTAGCGTAGCTTCTCCTGTCTTTTCTATAAATAATTTCATGGAAAATCTTTTATTAACCTTCCTCTATGTTATCTAGTCTTTATGAATTTAAGCACAGTAATGGTTGGGGGCGGGCAAGATCTCATCATTTTACAGTTGAAATGGTTAGAAAAATTCAAATGCAATATCAATCGTTATCTTTTGTTTTCTTAATTCTTGTTCTTTAATTGTCTTCTCCTCTAAATAGTATATTTTCTCATATTCTGGAACACTCAGTAACGCCTTACATTTTGGTGGTTTTATTATCTTGTGAAATAATTTTTAAAAAGTAGCTTAATCCAGTTACAAATATTTATACGTAGCACTGAGCTGAATTTATCTGCGACAACGCTACACAATATATATATATATATATATATATATATATATATATATATATATATATATATGTGTGTGTATATATATATATATATATATATATATATATATATTACCGAAATACATAGAAAATAGTCACATTGTAGGCATCTAGCAAGTCAACAGAAAATGATATTATCTTTGGTAACAGAAAGATTGTGCTTTTTTGATGTCAGATTTTCCAGAACTGTAAAGAATTCTCATCGCAATATTTTAAATGTAATAATCCTCTTCATTTCTGCTAAACCAATTTCAATGTAGAATATCACAATGGTTACGAGAGATTCTAACACAAAATTCTTCGTTGAGCCTGAAAGCTGACACCGCACGGTTTCTTATTTATTAAAAACATTGTTTTCTTTGAAAGTGCTGGATTTGTTAGAGGTACGCGATGAACAATATGCGAGTCCAGTTCGAATTTCGATCAATATCATTACACTCACTTTCGCCAAATTACTTTTGGGAAACGTAAAAATACATCTATTTCCCCCGAAGCTATGTGTTAAATAGCAAAGAAGACTGAATTCTATTATCGTGGTTTTCACCCAGTATAGGAGAAATACCACTCTGAATTTTAAATCGTATGTATACCTGGTGGGACACGCACTTGAAACTGTAACTAACGTCTGTTCGCCAAATTTGCAATATAAACCATTGGTTGGATCTTTCGAGGTTTAAGAAACTCAATAAGGACCTGAGTAGATGGGCATCTTCGGAAACTATTTTACAATGTGTCATCAAGTCTGAACAGCTCTGTAGTCATTATGATTGCTTTATTCTTTATAATAAATATTGTATATGAATGGCAATGTCTTAACAAAACCTTCGCTATTATGAACTACGACCGTCTTACAACAACAAAAGTAGGCAGGGCATAATAATATAGATATCTCCTCATTCACGATTGGCTTTTGCTTTGCCATTAGTTTTTATAGAACAGACTGTAGTGTGATTTCCCCTTGTCATCTTCACTGTGATTTTATTGAGAAATTAACTCTAGTTACAAACTGGACATGTCTAAATGAAACGAGTACAAACATTTAAATATCTAATTAATGTTATAACAGAGGACGGAAAATACGACACTGAAATACGAAGGTGCATTGGGATAGCGACATATGATTGCTCAAATCTAAGCAAAGTATTAAGAAACAGGAAAATTCCATGAGGAAATAAAGAAAATAGTCCTTAACTCTTATGAAATATTCATCTTCCTATAATGCTAGACAATCTCATTACAGATGAAGACATTTGAAGCATCAGAAAAGTAGTTCTACAGAAGGATGCTGGGAAATCGATGTCAGCAATTATGAAGTTTTGGGGAAAATGGAAACAAAAAGGACAATTATAATTAACATCAGAATGAGACGGTTTAAATTTCTAGGGCGCATTTAAGAAAAAAAGAAAATGGGATATCCATTAAATATAAAAAATATTGCAAAATGCAATGATGTTTTGTTGCCAAACCTTATTTAGCAAACCGTTAATATTTCACGACTGTACATTTTGCCTTTAAATCTGAATATCACAATGTGTCACTGAGTTTGCCAATTTAGAAAACCTAGAATATGGGATTATATGAGAGCCAGCAATCTTTTTAACGTCATTCAAAACAAAATGTAACAAGACGGGTTAAAAAAAAAATTACAAATTCTGCAGGATTTACGAAAAATAGCTTAGATCTTTAACTAAATTAAAATTATATTTTTATGCAAGGAGAATAGTAATCATTTATAACGAAAAATAAGATCTATGAAAGTGTTTCTTTCCACTGTCTCTTTTGCTTTAATTTGTCCTGTCAAGTGACATATTAAAGGCAAGAGGGACAGAGAAAAGCTGCGCAAAACCTACCTAAAGAGCTTGTTGGAATTGTTGTCATAACATCTATTAGGTGATAAAGCGAAAAGACAAAATTTAATAAGAGCTACAAAGTACAAAAAATTGTGGAAAGCTCTGACCGCCTACGCCCTGAAATGACACGACACATAAAAGAACACTAATTAGCTGACTGTTGACTCATCAAGAGTTCATCAGCTCCTTTTCATAGGACTTATTTTTCGACCTACAGGATTGCTAACTACTCGCACACTACGAAAACTAGCATAAAAATTTATTTTTTTTATTTAAAGTTCTAAACTATCTTTTGTAAATATTGAAGAATTTTCGAGCAAACCTTGTATCACATGCAGTTGTAAGCAATGTTTGTTCTTATGAAGAAACAAATATTATTTAGAGCTACAAGAGCTTCACACACCCTTTGCTACATCGCATTTACATAGCGAGTCGGAGTGATAGTTAAAGAAAAGCATTGCTAATAATTACAAAATTATGAAGAGGCATCATCACCACCGTCCTAGAGTGACACGGCAAATAAAAGTAGCAACCATACTTTTATTTTTTATGTGCGACATCTAAGGTATGCTTAAAAAATCACCATATATATGAAAACTACATTAAAGATGAAAAGCATTAAATAAGTTTATGTTGAGTATTAAATAAATTTTAAAATTATTAGTATTTCTGCACAATAAAGATTAAATTATACACTGAAAACAGTTTTGATAAGTTACAAATAAGGTGACATTAGAATTTGCTGAATCGCTATGTATGTCATATTAGATTGAATAAAAAAAATTAGATGTATTTCTTTAATAAGTCCTGCCCTTGGAATCGTGAGATCTATAAAGAGTTAAGATTTTGTAAATTCAAAGAATCTGAGCGATATAGAATATATAGTTTCACATGGATAGAAAACTTGTAAACTGAAAACCCTTTTTCATTTTCTCTGTCAAGAAATCACTTCAAATCTGTGTGATAAATAATATTCTATGAAATGTTCTCAATATTTAAAATAGCTCAATTATCAGCGAATAGAACGACACAATGACAGCGAAGAATTCAAGCATTAGAAATGAGATACTTCAGAATCTTAGATCATTCCTAAGTAGACAGCATCACAAATGATTAAGTAGGAGGCATCCTCATCCAGGAAACAGACACCCGATGAACAGCATCAAGATAAGAGACAACAATTTTTTTCAATGCCATTCAAGCCAAAATGTATCAAATATCACTAAGCATAGCAATTAAACTAAAATATCAGACTGAAAGAATTTGATATGTTTAACACCGACTCTCAAATTGGAAATTTCAAAAATAAACTAAATTTGCATGGTAAATATCTCTTGTTCTCTAAATACTGATGTGCTGATTGGGCATAAAATATCATTCTCTGGCATTATTTAGCCTAAGCAAAGATTACTAAATTTCAACAAAAGAATATCGTCACTAAGGAAAGCCGTAAACCAATTTGAATATTAATCTATCACATTTGATGCTTAGTGAGTCGGCAAGTTTTATTTTCCTACAACCTGAAACAACCGACATTCTCAAGAGAAATTAATTTCAACAGAATTTTTTTAAACTCTCATCGGAAATATATAGCTCAACAAAAATTCCTTTTGTCAGACTATATATAGATTTAACAAACTGGTTTTCTTTCTTGTGTGTTCTTTTTTTAGTTTCGATTAAAAGCTGACACTGTTTTAATGTTTATTTTATATCATTATTTTTCTCACTGCAAAGAATGTAAAAGTAAAGAATGAACATTATACCTTCTTAATTTCATTGTGTAATTATTTCTTCTATTTAAATTTCTGTTTTATATAGAGGTCTTAGGATTTCAAAAATTATCATTTTAATATTAAATTATCAATTATTCAGAATAATGACGGTTATTATGCTTTTTATGAAAGATCTCTGTAGTTTACACTCGATGTAGATTTCATCGGTTAATCTTTAACACAATTACAAATTCCAGCTGGTTCAGTTATTTTCCAGATGTTCTAGTGGGATTGTCGATGATAATCTCATTCACATTATGCTGACTATGTTCCGACTGTTGGGAAATTATCGATATATGAAGGAGGCAAACCAAATAAAAGACGGAACCATATGTATTAACTCAAATGATATTCATCTGAACTTATTACTACTATTTAATCATAAAATTAATCCACCTGATAAAATGCAATGGTAAGATTTTATTTCACATATCTGCCATGTGACATCCGGGTCTATAAACAAATTCGTAATGTAGAAAGATTTTCTCTGTATATACTACAGTTGAAGCCAAATCGTCTTCGTTTGTTTTCAAACAAACATGCGCGCACACACATTCTTGCACACACACACACACACACACACACGCATATATATATATATATATATATATATATATATATATATATATATATATATATATATATATATATATATATATATATAAGCAAATATAGATCCGACAGTATGAAGAAAAATATACGGAAGAAACAAACAAAACTCCTTATATGCAATTATGCTGTTTTAATGTTAATATAATGTCAACGTCGGACGTTTCGGTCTAATAAACCATCTTCAGGACATATTCATAAAATATAATTAACATTATCAATTCAACATGACAAAGACGATGGACATAAGAACAAGACTGGTATTTATTCGTACAAATTGTGGCACGAGGCCAATAAAGGGGAGGGGTAGAGGCTGGTCAACACTAACTATCTTATACCTAGCTAATCAGATTCGCGACCCATTCGTACATTACATTTTACACATTCACCAAAAGAACTCGTCCATCACCAAACAATTCTTCAACCACCATAAAACCACGTGCTCTCAAGGGAGACCTACCAAAATCGCGCCCCATACCATAAAAATTCTAATGATGATATATACAATTCTAATAATGATAAAATGAGAGGGGAGGGAAATGAACCCAATAATAAACTTAAAATAAACACAAATACAAACTAAACATAATTGATGTTAGTAGGGACCGTCCAACCCATAAAACAGAGAGGCAACTGTATTCTGCCCAGGGGACAAAATCAAGAGACGCTCTCGCTAAGGGAGTGGGAAAAAGTATAAAATATTAGGCTGGAATGGGAAAAAATAAAACTGACCCAGTCGAAATGAAAAGGAGGGGGGGTCAAAACAAACTGGGGAGGATGGGAATCTCGACTTGGATCATATCCAAAGAACGGCCGGGATGCAGGCCAGGAACAACACTTACTCACATTAATTCGGTACACTGAAGCTTCTCTAACCTAACCAAGGGGAGGGTTCCAAAGGAAGCCACCCCGATGTGCAAAAGGTTGACCTAGAAGAGAAAATCAAGGCTAGCCCCGTTCACACGAAGCAAACTCGCTTCTTTTACACACATTTCGCTAAAGACTGTCGAATGCAATCGTTTTCTATCCGATCTAATCTTCATCTTGAGCTGATGCTCAAAGAATCGAATTAGATCCGAATGAGAAAGACGATTGCCTCGCAAGACTTCCTCCTTTCGCGTCGTCCAAATCACCATTCGAGCCGTGGCCATCAGCGTCAGAAACACCATCCGTTTCATCCCGGAATACGGGGGCGACACATTGTCACACGCGTATGCGCGATCAATGGACACAAGCTGTTCGGGAGCGAGACGAGCCGTCAGCTCGCCGACATGGTCCCATAAGGGGCGGACCTGGGGGCAATGGTAGAAGGCGTGCGAAGCCGTTTCTTCTAAGCCAAGGCCACACCGTTCACAGTCTGGCAAATCCGCCAAGTCCCATATGAAAGCCTTGTCGTTGAGAGGCAGCCGATTCCGAGCCAATCGCCAGCTAAGCGAAAACTCAGGGTTACTGAGGTAATCCGCCGCTGGCGCCCAAGACCAGTAGGAGCGATACTCCTCCTCCGACAAGCCGAGCGTATCTCGTAGGGGATCCTTAAGGGCCTCCCCACTAATTCACGATAGAAGACCTTCCTAGGCCGAGAAAGGTCATTGGACCGGGGAACCGCCCTCAAGGCCGACCGACACTCGCGAAGGAAAACCGATTGATCCCGGGGTTTACGACCGCGCTCAACCCGCGAGATGTTGGGACTGATGGTGAAACCAGGGAACGCGTCCCTAACAATCCACTCCAGAATCGGATCTCCTCCAGTCAATGCACGGCGTAGGAAAGCCAACCTAGAGGCACGGATGTGACTCGGCAGGTGCGGCATTTCCAGCCGCCCATGACACGGACGTTTAGTGAAGACTCGTCTGTCGACCCGATTCCCGCGTCCCCTCCATAAAATGGAGGATAGCGATCGCTCGAGCGCCTTCTTGTGAGTCTTACAGAGAGGAAGTACGGACAATCGATAAAGAATCAGGGAGAAAATATATGTAGCACACACCTCCGCCCTGCCCTTCACGGACAACCTCCATCGATTCCAAGTCTGACCGGCGGAATCGACCTTTGTTCGTACTTCAGACCAATTCTTCACCAGCTGGAAGTCAGGCACAAACCACACTCCAAGAATGCGGACAGGACCGTCTGTCCAACCGAAGCAGCCCGGAAGAGCGACCCCCTTCCAGGCACCTAACCGCAAGCCGGACGACTTGTTGCGGTTTATTTTGGCCCCTGTCACCTTCTCGTACTGATCAAGCGCCTTCTGTGCCACCTCAATGTCGTTGCGGGACGACACGAAAGCAGATACGTCATCGGCGTACGCGGAAACCCTGGCTCGAGACCCTCCAGGAACGGCAATTCCACGTAGGGCCGGACTGCCGGTCTCGTCCTTCAGCTGACGAAGGAGAGGCTCCAACGCCAAAGCATAAAGGAGAGGCGACAGCGGACAACCCTGACGATCGACCTAGACAGCACGAACGCGTCCGACAGCCTTCCGTTCACCTGTACCACCGCACTGGGGGAGCGATACAGGAGGCTAATCCAGCGGCAGAAGTTGGGTGCGAATCCAGCGGCCTGCAGGACAGCTGCAAGGTAGCGATGGTCGACCCTATCAAATGCCTTGGACTGATCCAAATTGATCAGCGCGGCTTCTTCGTCGTCTTTTACACCCTCTATGATCGTGCGGATCAGATGCAGGTTGCTCTGAATTGTTCGGCCCCTCACAGAACAAGTCTGCTCGGGTCCCAACAGAGACTCGGCAACTGACTACAAACGCTCTGTGTTTAGCAGAGTTATGGGCCTGTAATCATCTAGGTTCCCCCCACCACCTTTGCCCTTTTTCAACAGTGTGATCACACCCCTGGTGATCCGGTTGGGGATGGACCCCAACCGAAACCAGTTGTTGAACACTGCAGTCAAAATTGGAACAAAGATGTGCGACAGCCTCAAGTACAATTCATAGGGCAAACCATCCAGACCGGGCGACTTGCCTCTGCCGACCTTCTTCAAAACCACGTAGACAACGACCTCCGTAATCTCTCCCTCGCAGCTAGGCGCTTCAGTCGGCGAAAGCCGAGGAAAGTCAGCCAAATAGCTACGAAACTCCTCATCACGGAGACCAGGCTCCTTGGTAAACCGGTTCTCGAAATGGCGCCGAAACGCTCCGCATATGTCGTCAGTGGCCCGAAGAGTATGCCCCTCCGGGGATTTGACTTCACGAATGTAACGATCGCCACCTCGACGTACCTCTTCCCTGCGCAGATCTGCGCCCAAGTTCACGGCTTCGGAAGACATCTTGCTTAACTTATGTCTAATTACCTGACCCATGTACCGCTCGCTATTCGATCGATCCAGAGCCTAAAGCTAAGGCTATCTCTAGGTGATCCCCCCAGCCACCGCCCGGGAATAACTAGCTTTAAGCGTCTTCACCTTTTCAGCTCTATCTAGAGCGAGCCGTTTGCTGAAATCAGTGGTGAAGGACCTAATCCTACATTTAAGGCGTTCCCACCACCTATTCCCGATAACCGCCCCCACTAGCTCCCGCTGCACTAGTCTAGTTCGCTGCTCCTGGAAGTCCCCCCTGTCCAGTAAAGACAGATTGAACTTCCAGTACCCAGCCATTCTAGGCCTATTGTCTAACGCCACCCGGGCACAAACGAGTTTATGATCCGAATAGCCTACCCAGTGGAACGTAGGGCAATCTAGTAGTTCTATGTCTTCTCACTAACATTCTGTCAAGGTAGCTAACCACCTTATCAAAAGGCCAATTAAGAGCCCACGTCCACATTTTTCCCTCGGGATGATCGACCCGGTATCTATCGACGAGACCATAATCGTCGATCAGATCGACCAAGCTGCGATTGCCTCCTCTCCCGCTAGCACCCCGCCCCCTGTCTAACTTGGGGTCCAGGATGGCATTCCAGTCCCCCATTAAAACTAGGTGCGTTGAATCCACCAGGAACGGCCCCAACTGCCGAAAGAACGATTCCCGCTCCCCCTGGTCATTGGGCGCATAAACCGCAACGACCCGGAACGACCCGGAACGACCCGGAACGACCCGGAACGAACCACTTTTCACGGCAATATCGGCCACGATCAACCGGCCCTCTGCATCGGTATGCACAAGGTCTACCTTCGCATCGAGAGTACGTCTGACACTTTTTTCCTTTTTAATTTTTGTTTAAAAGCCTTTTGTTTTTGAGTTTTTCTGTACTCGTCCATTTTTTTTTCTTTCTTGCCTTTTTACCCACCCACCTCACTGTTTTGTTTGTTTACCTTGGTTTGCTCCTTTATTGAAATTTATTTTTGTTTGTCCACCGTTTTTCTTTGTTTTTCTTTTTGTTTTACTGCAAAAAAATATTATTTTACTCTTAAAAGACATTCGTTCTGTCGTGGTGGTCGTCGCAGGCCACCATGGACGAGAACGTAAACAATACACCACCGACGGTGTCTTTAGAAAATTCGGCCTGGTCTGAGAATAGGCCGAAAAAGAAAAAACATGCCGAATACTACGCAGCTCAAAGAGAGACTTTTGAAGGGTCGTTTAAGGAAAATGAATTCCTTACGATCCCTGAAGCACTGGAAGCGGTAGAAAATAAAATCATTTCCCTGCTGACGTCCGACGTGAAAAGTCGGAAATTAACCGGAGTCAGCAGGGAGACAATGGAAGAGGTCCTAAAGACCTTGAAAATTTATCCGAAGGTGCTGGCTAGGAGGTCAAACGCAATGTGGGACATTCTCCTACCAACAGAACTGGATGCGAAGCAGTTGGCAGGCGGCGTGTTGACAACAAAAAACCTCAAGCTGCAAACGGAATACATGGGCACCCGTAGGACTAAAATAACAGTCCACGGAGTGCCTGTGGACATCTCAGAAGACAGAATGGGGGCCTTCTTCGCTCAGTATGGAAAAGTGGAGGAGGTCAAAGCGATACTGAGCAAGTCCGGCATTGCCACGGGTGACGTTGAACTGCAGGTGACCCTGAGCCAGGAAGAATTTAGGAGAATTCCCAACACCCTGGTTTGCAGGAAAAGAAAGATGTGGGTCGTGGTGGAAGGCAGGCGACCGAATTGTTGGGTGTGTGGTGTCCGGGGACACATGGCGAAAGATTGCCCAACGAAACAGCCTCAGTCTGTAAGCCAGCCCACGCCACCAGTAGCAGCAGTAGCGGTGAACGACAAAAATCCAGAAGCAGATAAAAACGCTGACGGCGCCTGGAAGGAGGTTGTAAATGGAAGGAAGGGGAAGAATGTACCAGCTCCCCCCAAAAGGAGAAGCCTCAACCAACACCAAAGCAGCAGGTGGAAAAGAAAAAAGGGGAAAAAGAAGTGGCGAAAAAACAGTCACCCAAAAAAAACCCACAGAAACAGCAGCAGCAACAACAACAATCACAACAACCACAGCAGCAGGAGCAGCAGCAGCTACCAAAGAAACAAAGAGACAGTCCGATGGAAGTTGAACACATGCCTCCACCTCGAGTGGCGTCTCTGAAGAGGTGCAGAGAAGAGGAGGAGGAAGAAGAAGAAGAAGAAAGAAAAACACAAGAAAGTTGTTCTGGTCGTAGCCAGGCGGAACACAGTCTGGTCAAAACCAAGAGGCGCTCCTTCCCGGCTTCGCCAATTAGATCATCCTGCTCTCCCAGCATTAAGAGCTTCCCTTCCTCCCCTTCCCGTGCTACATCCCCCTCTCCCTCCACATCTTCCCCAGGTTCGTTGAACACACCACCACACACGTCCACCTCCTCCCCTCCCCATCCTGCTAGGGAGAAAAAGAAAAAGAAAATGTTTGAGGGCCCCAAGTCAATTTGTAAAATTGACAAAGAAGAGTACATAAGGGGCCTGTCCAAACAAAGGAAGGCCCTGTTGGAGGTGCTGTACAAAACGACGGAGGTGGACGACAAAAGTGTCGAGGAACCCCGTAATTTTCCAAAGGCTCCAGGTGTCATTACCTGTATTAGAGACTCTGGTGGCTACCTGAAGGTGTGGAGCCACATATTCGAGGCCAGGGAGGCCTTTCCGAACATTAAAATGTGCGAATTGGACAACCCCGACATAAAGAGACTGCGCAACTTTTGCTCTGGGAGGGTCCCGGTTTTAGTTCACCCCTCCTTATATAGGGCTATTAAATTAATGTACCCTATTGACGTCGGCGGTATTGTCCTGGGCGGTCGTATGACGATTGAATTGGGCACTGGCAGTCTGGGACAATCTGTCGGGGTCCTGCTCAACGCAGATTTCCGCCCCGTATGTGTATAAGGTTTTTGCACTTATTCTTTTTTTTTTTTGCAGGACGAGACGATGGCAGTTAAGTTAGCTACACTGAATGTGAATGGCTTGAGGGATCGGGGTAAGGCTGCCCGCCTGCTCCAGGACCTGTTGTCCTTTGATGTGGATGTCGCCGCGATCGAAGAGACCCACTTTGTTTGCAGTTCCGATGCGTGTGTGCTGGAGGATGACTTTGTCGTTTATTCAGCATATGGGGACCGGTCTGCCAGAGGTGTTTCTTTGCTTGTCAGACGTACTCTCGATGCGAAGGTAGACCTTGTGCATACCGATGCAGAGGGCTGGTTGATCGTGGCCGATATTGCCGTGAAAAGTGGTTCGTTCCGGGTCGTTGCGGTTTATGCGCCCAATGAGCAGGGGGAGCGGGTCTCGTTCTTTCGGCGGTTGGGGCCGTTCCTGGTGGATTCAACGCGCCTAGTTTTAATGGGGGACTGGAATGCCATCCTGGACCCCAATTTAGGCAGTGGGCGGGGTGCTAGCGGGAGAGGAGGCAATCGCAGCTTGGTCGATCTGATCGACGATTATGGTCTCGTCGATAGATACCGGGTCGATCATCCCGAGGGAAAAATGTGGACGTGGGCTCTTAATTGGTCTTTTGACAAGGTGATTAGCTACCTTGACAGAATGTTAGTGAGAAGAGCCGACATAGAACTACTAGATTGCCCGACGTTCCACTGGGTAGTCTATTCGGATCATAAACTCGTTTGTTCCCGGGTGGCGTTAGACAATAGGCCTAGAATGGCTGGGTACTGGAAGTTCAATCTGTCTTTACTGGACAGGCGGGACTTCCAGGAGCAGCGAACTAGACTAGTGCAGCGGGAGCTAGTGGGGGCGGTTATCGGGAATAGGTGGTGGGAACGCTTTAAATGTAGGATTAGGTCCTTTACCACTGATTTCAGCAAAGGGCTCGCTCTAGATAGAGCTGAAAAGGTGAAGACGCTTAAAGCTAGTTATTCCCGAGCGGTGTCTGGGGGGGATCCCCTAGAGATAGCCTTAGCTAAGGAGGCCCTGGATCGATCGAATAGCGAGCGGTACATGGGTCAGGTAATTAGACATAAGTTAAGAAAGATGTCTTCCGAAGCTGTGAACGGTGTGGCCTTGGCTTAGAAGAAACGGCTTCGCACGCCTTCTACCATTGCCCCCAGGTCCGCCCCTTATGGGACCATGTCGGCGAGCTGACGGCTCGTCTCGCTCCCGAACAGCTTGTGTCCATTGATCGCGCATACGCGTGTGACAATGTATCGCCCCCGTATTCCGGGATGAAACGGATGGTGTTTCTGACGCTGATGGCCGCTGCTCGAATGGTGATTTGGACGACGCGAAAGGAGGAAGTCTTGCGAGGCAATCGTCTTTCTCATTCGGATCTAATTCGATTCTTTGAGCATCAGCTCAAGATGAAGATTAGATCGGATAGAAAACGATTGCATTCGACAGTCTTTAGCGAAATGTGTGTAAAAGAAGCGAGTTTGCTTCGTGTGAACGGGGCTAGCCTTGATTTTCTCTTCTAGGTCAACCTTTTGCACATCGGGGTGGCTTCCTTTGGAACCCTCCCCTTGGTTAGGTTAGAGAAGCTTCAGTGTACCGAATTAATGTGAGTAAGTGTTGTTCCTGGCCTGCATCCCGGCCGTTCTTTGGATATGATCCAAGTCGAGATTCCCATCCTCCCCAGTTTGTTTTGACCCCCCCTCCTTTTCATTTCGACTGGGTCAGTTTTATTTTTTCCCATTCCAGCCTAATATTTTATACTTTTTCCCACTCCCTTAGCGAGAGCGTCTCTTGATTTTGTCCCCTGGGCAGAATACAGTTGCCTCTCTGTTTTATGGGTTGGACGGTCCCTACTAACATCAATTATGTTTAGTTTGTATTTGTGTTTATTTTAAGTTTATTATTGGGTTCATTTCCCTCCCCTCTCATTTTATCATTATTAGAATTGTATATATCATCATTAGAATTTTTATGGTATGGGGCGCGATTTTGGTAGGTCTCCCTTGAGAGCACGTGGTTTTATGGTGGTTGAAGAATTGTTTGGTGATGGACGAGTTCTTTTGGTGAATGTGTAAAATGTAATGTACGAATGGGTCGCGAATCTGATTAGCTAGGTATAAGATAGTTAGTGTTGACCAGCCTCTACCCCTCCCCTTTATTGGCCTCGTGCCACAATTTGTACGAATAAATACCAGTCTTGTTCGAGCACAGATCCCTCTCTCTGGTGCAGCCTCGGGTAGCTGTTCCCAGAGAGAGGGATCTGTGCCCGCACCGAGGCCAGCGCAAACGACGGTTGCGGGCGCTGCAGACAATTTTTGTTTCTAGCCCATGTGTACGAGTTTGGGTCCCCCACCTAAAAAGAATTTATGTCACAACTCTTCTTAGTGGGGAGTCAGAGTAAATACCTCGAGTGTAAACCCCTATTTGGAGTGGTTTGTAACATAACTATCGCAACTTAAGAAAATTATACTGATAGTATAATTTTCTTAAGTTGCGATTCTGTTTTTTGATTGAGTCGTCCCTGAGTGCACTCTACCCAAGGACAGAGACTCAACTCTATGATAAATAATGTGTTACAAACCCCTCGAGCGAGCGGTTTACACACTTACTCACTTTACTCTGTCTCCCAATAAGACGAGTTATGACACAAGGTCTTTTTTTAAGGTAGGCCCTTGAGCGTGTACACACGGGCCAGGAACAAAAATTGCCCGCAGTCCCAGCAGCTGTCGATTCTGCTGGCCTCGATGCGAGCAACGATCCCTCTCTCGCGGTCTCGGGCAGCTGTTCCCCATGACACCTCCCAGTGTAATTTTTCTCAGTTGCGATTTTTGTCCTTTCACGGAGCCGCTCTGATTGCACTCTGCCCAAAACAGAGAAGCAACTGAGAGATGATAGATTTTTACAAACCCTTCGAGCCTGGGGTTTACACATTAGGTATTTACTCTGTCTCCCCAATAAGACGAGTTGTGATACAGGGATTTTAAGGTGGGGTGCCGAGTGCGTACACTCAGGCTAAGAATAAAAATTACGCGCAGCACACGCAACCGTCGGTGCAAGCACCGATCACTCCTTCTGGTGCAATGTGACGGCACAGTCTCGGGCAGCTGTTTCCCAGAACTGGGTACCTATCAGTATAGTTTTTCTCGGTTGCGACTGTCTTCTGACGAGGTCTCCCCTGCGTGCACTCTGTCCAAGGCAGAGACGCCACTGAGAGATGATAAATAGATGTGTTACACACCCCTCACGATAGGTGTTTGTATTTACTTGACTCCGCACTGAGTCTGGTTGTGACACAGTCGATTTTAACGTCATGACCCGAGTGTCTTCACTCGGTACGCCCGTCTTAGCTGGTCATAACTTGTGAACGCTGGTCAAAGCTGGTCTAGGCTAGTCATAGCTAATCCATGCTGGTCAAAACTGGTCAGTGCTAGTCCAAGCCATAGCTGTGATACTACCAGTGCAGAGATGGATCCCTGTGACCGGCAAGTATACGAATGTGAATACCCCTCAAAGGAGGTGTTTGTATTTACTTGACACCCCACTGAGTCAGTTTGTGACAAAAGGCCAGTTTTTAACGTGGAGAACCGAATGTCTTCACTCGGTCGCTGGTCTTAGCTGATCATAGATTGGCCAAGCTGGTCAGAGCAGGTCCAAGCTTTATTAGCTGTAATATTACCAGCGCAGAGACGGATCTGTCTATCTGAGTATGTATAGCCCTCGAGGGAGGGATTTGTATTTACTTGACTCCCCACTGAGTCAGGTTGTGACACAAGGTCGGTTTTTAACGTGGGGGCCAGAGTAGTCTGCACTCGGGCCTCTGGTCTTAGCTGATCATAGCTTGTCCAAGCTGGTCAGTACTTGTCTAAGCTAGTCATAGCTGATCATAGATTGTCCTAACTGGTCAGAGCCGATCTAGTCATAGCTGTGATACTACTATTCCAGGGAGGGATCCTTGTGACCGGCAAATATCCGAATCTGTGTACCCCTCGAGGGAGAGGTTGATTTACTTGGCTCTCCACTGAGTGAGGTTGTGAGACACGTTCTATTTTTAAATTGGGTACCCGAGTGTCTTCACTCGGACGCTGGTCTTAGCTAGTCATAGCTTTACAAAAATGATAAGAACTAGTCATAGCTGGTGGCAGGTGGTCCATGCTGGTCAGAGCCAGTCCACGCTAGTTATAGCTGTGATACAACCAACCCAGAGACGGATCCCTATAACCCAATAATTATCCGGATGTATATACTCCTTGAAGAAGTAGTTTAACTTTACTTGACTCCCCACTGAGGCAGGTTGTGACAAAAGGTCGGTTTATAACAACTGTGATATTAAGATTTATTGTGCAAAATACACAATTATGGCACAAGGTCATAGCTTGTCCAAGCTGGTGTAAGCTAGTCATTGCTATGATACTATCAACGCAGGGACGGATCCCTGTGACCGGCAAGTATCCGAATATATATGCCACTCCAAGGAGAGGTTGATTAAATTGACTCCCCAACCGAGGTTGTGACACAAGGTCGGTTTTTAATGTGGGGAACCGAATGACTTCACTCGGGCCGCTGGTCTTAGCTGGTCATAACTTGTCCAATCTGGTCTATGTTAGGCATTGCTGTCATACTACCAGCGCAGAGACGGATCCCTGTGACAAGCAAGTATCCGAATGTGTATGCTCCTCCAAGGATGGGATTGATTTACTTGACACCCCGCTGTGTCAGGTTGTGACAAAATGTCAGTTTTTAACGTGGGGACCCGAGTGTCTTCACTTGGGCCGCATGTCTTAGCTTGTCCAAGCTGGTTTAATCTAGTCATTGCTCTGATACTACCAGCGCAGGGATGGTTCCCTGTGATCGGCAAGAATCCGAATATGTATGCTTCAGTATTTCACTCTGACTGCTGATCTAAGCTGGTCATAGCTTGTCCAATTTGGTCAGAGCCGGTCCAAGCTAGTCGCAGCCGTGATACCACCAACACAGGCACAGAGCCCTGGGGCAGGTAAGGAGATATTTATTTGACACCCCCCTACTGAGTTAGGGTGTCACACAAGGTCAGTTTTGAATGTGGGGACCCGAGCGTTTTCATTCGAACCGCAGGTCATAGCTTCTCCAAGCTGGTCAGAGCTCGTCTAAGCTAGTCTTGGCTTATCATAGCTGGTTAAAACTTGTGAGAGCCAGTCAAGGCTAGCCGAAGCCGTGATACCACCAGCACAGGGACAGATCCCTGGGGCAGGGAATTATCCGAATGTGTAAACCCCTCAAGGGAGGCGTTTACACACGGTATTTAATATGTCCCCCGACTAGGGCGAGATGTGACACAAGGTCTATTTTTAGGTGGGGACACGAGCGCATACGCGCTGGACAGGAACAAAAATTCCCCGCAGCCCCTGCAACCGTCCGTTGCGCTGGCCTCGGTTCGAGCACCGATCCCTCCCTCTGGTGCAATGGGAGGGCGCGGACTCGGGCATCTGTTCCCTAGGGATGGGACCTCTCAGCTTAATTTTCTCAGTTGCCTCTCTGTCCTTTGACAGAGAAGCTTCTGAACGCACTCTGTCCAAGGACAGACGCAACTGAGAGATGATAAAACTGCGTTAAATCCCTCCAAGGAGGGATTAACACGGTATTTACTTGACCCCCAATGAGTCAGGTTGTGACAAAAAGACAGTGTTCTCCCTGGGGCCGCTGGTCTAAGCAGGTCTTAGCTTGTCCAAGCAGGTCAGAGCTGGTCTAAGCTAGTCATAGATTGGTTTGCACGGAGTTTACTCGTTCTACCACTAGAACGAGATGTGACACAAGGTCGGTTTTATGTGGGGACCCGAGCGCGTGCACACGGGCATGGACAAAAATTTCCTTCAGCCCCCGGAACCATCGGTTGCGCTGGCCTCGGTGCAAGCACCGATCCCTCCTACTTGTGCAATGGGAGGGCGCGGACTCGGGCTGCTGTTCTCCAGGGCTGGGCAGCTCGGCAGTATAATTTTCCTTAGTTGCGACTCTGTCCCTTGACGGAGTCGTCCCTGGGCGCACTCTGTCCAAGGACAGAGACGCAAATGAGAGATGATAAATAATGCGAAATCCCTCCAAGGAGGGATTTACGCGATATTTACTTGACCACCCACTGAGTCAGGTTGTGACAGAAGGTCAGTTTTTAACGTGGAAATCCGAGTTTTTTCGCTCGGGCCGCTGGTCTAAGCTGGTCTTGTCTGGTCCAAACTGATCAGAGCCGGTCCAAGCTACTCATAGCCGTGATACACCAGCACAGGGTCGGAGCCCTGCGACCGCTAAGTATCCAAGCGCGTACATCCCCTCCCCAAGGAGGGATTAACGCGGTATTTACTTGACTCCCCACGAGGTCAGGTTGTGACCCAAGGTCGGTTTAATGTGGGGACCCCGGGCAAGGAACAAAAATTCCCCGAGCCGACGCAACCGTCGGTTCCGCTGGCCTCGATGTGTGCACCTATCCTTTTCTCTAGTACAATGTGAAGGCGCGGCCTCTGGCAGCTGTTCCCCAGGCCAGGTATTTCTCAGTATAATTTTCCTCAGTTGTGACTCTGTCCTTTGACGGAGTCGCACCTGAGCGCACTCTGTCCAAGGACAGAGGCGCAACTGAGAGATGATAAATAATGCGAAATCACTCCAAGGAGGGATTTACGCGGTGTATACTCATTCCCACACGAGAATGAGATGTGACAGAAGGTCGGATTAATGTGGGGAACCGAGCTCGTATACTCGGGCAGCGAGAAAAATTCCCCTCGACCCCGTAACGGTCGGTTGCGTTGGCCTCAATGCGCGCACCGATCACTCCTTCGTGTGCAATGGGAGGACGCGCCCTCGAGCTGCTGCTCGCCAGCGCTGGGCACCTCTTCAGTATAATTTTTTTCAGTTGCCCCTCTGTCCTTTGAGAGAGAAGCCCCTGAACGCATGGTATTTAATTGACCCCGCACGAGGTCAGGATGTGACACAAGGTCGGTTTAATGTGGTGAGCCCGAGCGCAAGCACCCGGGCAAGGAACAAAAATTCCCCGAACCCCCGCAACCCTCGGTTGCGCTGGCCTCGGTGCGAGCACCGATCCTTCTCTCTAGTGCAATGAGAAGTATAATTTTCCTTAGTTGCGATTCTGTCCCTTGAATGAGTTGCCCCTGAGCGCACTCTGTCCAATGACAGAGACGCAACTGAGAGGTGATAAATGCAAAATCCCTCCAAGGTGGGATTTACGCGGTATTTACTTGACCCCCCCCCGCCCCACGAGGTCAGGATGTGACACAAGGTCGGTTTAATGTAGTGAGCCCGGGCGAAAGCACCCGGGTAAGGAACAAAAATTCCAAGAGCCCCCGCAACCGTCCGTTGCGCTGGCCTCGGTGCGTGCACCTATCCTTCTCTCTAGTGCAATGTGAAGGCGCGGGTTGGGGCAGCTGTTCCCTCAGGGCCAGGCAATCTCATTATAATTTTCCTGAGTTGCGACTCTGTCCTTTGACGTAGTCGCTCCTGAACTCGCTCTGTCCAAGGACAGAGACGAAAGTGAAAGATGATAAATAACACGAAATCCCTCTAAGGAGGGATTTACGTGGTGTTTACTCATTCCCCCACTAGAATGAGATGTGATACAATGTCGGATTAATGTGGGGACCCGAGCGCGTACTCTCGGGCAGCTATTGCCCAGGGCTGGGCACCTCTTCAGTATAATTTTCCTCAATTGCCCTCTGTCCTTTGACAGAAGCCCCTGAGCGCACTTTGTCCAGAGATGATAGTTAATGCGAAATCCCTCCAAGGAGGGATTTATACAGTGTTTACTCATTCCTCCACGAGATGTGACACAAGGTCGGATTAATGTGGGGACCCGAGCGTGTACATTCGGGCAGGGACAAAAATTCACCTCAGGCCCCGCAACCGTTGGTTGCGCTGGCCTCGGTGCTAGCACCGATCGCTCCCTCTTGTGCAATGGTATGGCGCGGCCTCGGGCAGCTGTTGCCCAGGGCTGGGTACCTCTTCAGTATAATTTTTCTCTGTTGCCCCTCTGTCCTCAGACAGAGAAGCCCCTAAGCGCATTCTGTCCAGGGACAGAGACGCAATTGAGATATGATAAATAATGCGAAATCCCTCCAAGGAGGGATTTACGCGCGAAATGTGAAATATCTTTACAATACATTATCTACTTCGAGCCAATATCACTTTTTATGTTAAACTAATTTTCATACTGATTTCTCAAAAAGTTTATTTAATTAATTAACTGTCCTACATTACTTTTCTTTTATTCGAGGATTGTTTTGATTTTCATATAAAAAAAAAATAGTTCTGTTTAGGAATATTGTTTTATATAGTACAGAAAAGTCTTGGAAATTTGCATTTTACTTGGTCTTCAAATATTTGACATCTAATTGTAAAACATTCCTTAACTATAACAATCCAAGTTATAAATGAAATATTCATTTAAAATTTTTGTTTCAAAGATTTCAAGTAATGAATATATCTTACTTTTCGAAATGATAGCGACCGGGCGAAGCCTGATGATATATATATATATATATATATATATATATATATATATATATATATATATATAAAGCTTGTTGAAATACCAAGTAAATGTTAATTGTCAATTGGATTAATTCGTTATTTTTCTAGTTATATTCATTTTATTTGTTGCTGCCTTTGAAAGCCCTCAAGTTATATCGTGTCTGTTATCTGGTACATTTGTTTTTGATTCTACTGTGCCATTTTATGAAGTTCAAGAAAAGATGATCTTCGCTAATAATTACTGGCAGAGCCATTTTTAACTATTGAGCTGGGAAAGCGGTTGTATGCAGTTGGCAGTTTAGATATTCTCTTGCTCTTTTAATGCATTAAATATATGTGACCATATCATTATTCTTCAAAAGTTAACAAAGTTAATATTACAAGTTAACACAATGTGTCAGCATAGTATAGGATTAAAAAGGAGATCTGTCAAATGACCCATGAACCTTTTTATAAGGTCAACAGCCATATAGCTGGAAAGCCATAGCTGTGCATGCAGCTAATGCATTGATAATGAAGAGCTTCTCGACTAATGTCAACGGCTTGGGCACAGTTTCCCCTATGGAGTCAACAACTACATGTACATAACCATGATGAGCCTGCCTTTAAATTGAAGGGCATTGGATGTAGTTTGAGCTGGGGGAGAATGGGCTCCGCCAGGTTTACTCGCCCAAGACAGGTTACGCATAAAAGAATACTTCGACATCTTTCAAACCAGATAGGTATCGTGAACTAATCAGGTGTAGAACGACCTTCGACTGCACACAGTCATGAGACTGATGAGGATGATGATGATGACGATTGCTGTTTGAATGATTTATTTTTTCGGCTTACAAGCCTTTGTTAGTTATTTAAATCCGCAACATATTTTGGATTGTAGGAGATTTCTTACAGTGCCCGGTTTTCCCAAGCGGTCCCCCATTTAAGCATTGACCGAACTAGGTGCTGCTTAGATTCGGTGATAGAATGAGAACCCGTGTTTTCAGCGTAAGGCCTGCTAATGATGACGACGACGACGATGATGATGATCGTGGTGATGATAATTATGTCCTCATAACAAAGTTATGTAGAAAATATAACGAACAAGAACACTAGAATACATCAAAAGTCAACAATGCAAGTCAAGTATATTCCAAAATATATACAACATTAAAAAAAATACCCATCAGACACACTTCTTTATATTGCCGGTATTCATAAAACATATACCTAAGAAATGCAAGATCACATTCAATTTCCGACATTCTTCATACTATACCATTTTTAATACACACTTAAAGTCGTCTAAGATTTCAAAAGTTGAACATATACTTAGGCGCTATGAGATATATATGAGATATGTCCACAAAAGAATGAAAACAAAACAATGAAAACAAAACAAACATAGGATTTAAAAATTGATACATATACAAGCACTACCAACAATATACTCGTGAGGTCCACACAACCAATGAAAATAACTCAACATAGAATTTAAACGTGAAAGACAACTCCGAATTATTCTACTCCTAATATTGTCTGATAAAGTTAAATAAGTAAACAGACATGCCAAAACATGTTTCTTATATTATCAATTTATCGGAATAAATCCATATTTCGAAATGTAATTTTCCTGGAAATGACGTAAAGTACGAACAACAGACGCAACATTGATTACAGTTTCACCTGATTTAAATTTAATGATCGAACCTATGTACGAGAAACAATTCCAAATCGGAGAATCATCCATGAATTCTATTGAAAAGCATTCTGTTAGTATTTGCCAAGTAAAATAAGAAAAATAACTGTCGTAACAGTTTCCATGTTCTTCCTGATTGATCAGTTAATTAATTATAATTATAAATTATATTATTATTATTATATTATATAATAATTAATTATAGTGACATATTGAGATTTTAGTTCCTCTTCTCATGGTGAATATTTGTTTTTACAATCTGAGTGTATAATTATGAATTATTAAAATAAGGTTATGGTTCGGAGTTTTAAGATGGTTTATGTTCAATAATTCCTTCATAATGAACGTCTGCTGACTAAAACAGCTTCAGCAATATATTGTGCTGGTTTTCTTAGTCGCGACCAGAACCTGAATCAAATAATTTAGTACTAATTAACGTATTTTAATCTCGCTAACGTAAGTGAAATTTCATATTAGGTTATGGGTTAAGCAGTAAGAGGCATTCTTCGACTATAAAACCCTTAAATTACCTTTTCAATAAATAAGTGTATTTACTGACATATTAAATGAAACAAAATAAAAGTATTCCCATACAATTTAGTCTCATAAGAAATTCTTTTGTTTCAATTGAATAAAGTATTGTTCTATACAGCAAGAATTTCAATGTTAGTATTTTGTTTCAAAAGAAAACGACGGGAAACTTAAAGTGGGTCTCTTCTGACCATTCCCACATAAATTTCTTGTTCGTTTATTGGGTAACCGACTTCAGACATTTCTGGAAACCTGTATTTTCCTAACCTGAAATCTTTTCTCAACCCACATAAAATGTCTTTACAATCACACTGTCATAGACATATTTCTAAGCTTAAACTAGTCAGAGAGATGATTGAATCGAATTTACAACACAAAGTAATAAATGGGCAAGACACCTTGTTTAACTTTCATTCTATGTAAATTCACTGTTTTAAAATTTTAATTTTTTTAATAATATAAAACAGGGCTCAGTCACTAATTTTTAATTAGAATCAACTATATAATCGTCTTTTACAAAAGAACTTATTTTATGTGAGTTATTGACTTAATTATCTACATAATAGTAGATAATTTCATTTACGCTGACGCTTGCTTTTAATATCCATTATTATTCCTAAATATATTACCAAAAATCATCATAGATGTTTCTGTAACATGCTCGCGGCATATATAATCGATAATCAGGATTGCCGTCATATCGGTGTAAATCTAGATATTAATTTTAATAATGATTAAAACTTCCAAATAACAGCATAACACTAAATAAGAATATTGCATTCACTGTAACAAAATAATTGTATAAGAAACAATTTTTCTTACATTTTACTAAGTACTGTCCAGTTCATTATTCCTAGTTTTAAAGTTTTCTTTTAAGAAAATTATTAAAATATTCCATTTTTTAGCAAATATTTGTTTTCCCAAAAACATCTTCAAGGACGAGAACGAAAAAACAGTGGACAATGTTAGCGCAAGGGAACCATTTTTACGCATTTTTTTTTTAACCCTATACAATGGCTGGAAGCCACTTGAGGTAGAGGGTTACAGAGTAATAGGCACAGTATATGTGGAGAAGAGAACGGTTAAGGCTAGACTTGAAAAGGTTAAGTTTGTTGTAATCGGGAAAGCATTTTCTTCTCAGCGGTTTGTGAGGAAAAGTGGAATACGAAAGAAATGAGGATGGTTCGCTACAATGTGCGTCACCTGACTGGTCTTAGCCGTGAAAGTTAGAATTGGTGGAACTAAAGAATATAATTCGTCCGAACACTTTCCATAGTAATAGCGAAAGAGAAATAAGAGGCTTGCCACGATTCGTCTGTAAGAAACAGGCTGTAAGTTTGAAAATAATCTATCATGGATGGAAAGTAAAGATGGACAGTACTCCATTTTCGGCCTAATCTATCTCTCGGAAAGGTAAACAAGTACTTGCTGGGGCGTTACATGGAACCGACCATCTTTCCAACATCTTTAGTGATGGATCGTATATACGAGCCCTCCTCGAGTTTTGGGTTGAGTTTAAGTCCCAATAGGCGCTCAAGACACGGGGTCTCCCAGAGGGAATAGCCATCCATCGTGATTGGTGATAGTTCAGGGTCCGATCATCGTTGATGGAAAGCAACTAATTTCGCTTTCAATGCATTAAATGTAGCCAGCTAATTTTCCCTCAACTGAAATGTTAGAGTTAGGTCAAATGAGAGACCAGTCGCAAGTCTCTGGTCGTCTACTTTTGGAGGTGCACCTATATACCATCCCACAAAACGTTTAATATCTAAAAAACACTAAACTAATTGAGTTTCTTTTTCCAGATAAGACGTTTAAACATCTTCACGCCATCTGTCATAAGTATCATTGAAAAACACTTTGAGTTATTTAGCTAGAAAAACAACAGGTTAAAAACTTTTTGTGCCAGACCCACTGGCTTCCCAAATAAGCAATGGTAAGAGGAAAAAGATCATTCAGGCCTTCAGTAATTGTACCAACATTCATTCTCTGGCTTCCATCTTCAAAGTACATTAAAGAACCATCAAGAGAATAAGTTTAAAAAGAACACTAGAGAGAAAACTGAATCAAGAGGTCACAAAAGGAAGAGGGGTCATCATTGCATCTTAGAGCTAAAGAGATCAATTAGAAATGATCCAAGTCAATCTTTGGCACATTTCAGCTATGACAGCCCAAAGAGCAGTGAAAAAAGACTTGAAAATGAAATCGTACGTGAAACGTGTGATGCAACTTGTTACTCCAGGACAGAAAGTTAAAAGGTTAGAGAGGGTGAAGATCATCTTGAATATGTTGGAAAATGATCTTGGAATTATATATATATATATATATATATATATATATATATATGAACTTTATTTAAATCCTTTATATGCTTCCGATCCTTAGCTATGATTAATTAATGATGAACATGTCATTTTTATTTAGACAAATTAACTTTTACAAGATTTGGACAATTTTGCTGAAAACACCCGCTATACTTACAAAATGGTAAAAACCTTGTTCTGTAGTTATCTTGCATCAACGTAATAAGTTTAATTACATTCAGTTGAATCAATACTTGAGCTTACCCTACTTCATAAACTCTGTATAAGATAATCCAACGCTGTTTACGAATCGAATTATTTTCAAGTGGACACAATCTTAAATGATTATATTCATCATAAAGTATTTTTTTATAAAAATGATATTGTCTAGTTCAAATTTAATGTCGCAAATGTTGAATTTCATGCTTTTTTCGAATATAGCAAATTATTAATAATAACGCCTACTCGGAAGAATATATTTGAAAGTTCAAAGCTTTTAAAATGGCAATATTGTTTCAAAAGTTTATTCTTAAAATAAATCCCTATACTAAAGCACTCAGTGAACATCGATATTATAATAGCTAGCGATATTAAGTATGGCAGCATATGTCAACTAATTGCCGTAAAAATAAGACATTAATTAGGAAGAAATACTTTATACTCTAATGGAAAATACTACTTTTATATAGTAAATGTAATCAAATAAATGGCTCGAGAGACATTCAAGGTAAAGGGTTAGTGAAAATAGTAATGGCGAATGAGGTGTCTAATATGAATGAAAGCGGTAATAGTGAACATTAAGAGGGTAAGGTAATGATTGGTTCTTGACTGGAACAGGTCAAGATTGAAGTGTTCAGGCAAGCACCCATACGTGAATCTGTTCCACAGTGCGGTAGTTCTAGAGAAAACCCTGACAGGGTGGAACTGTCTTCTTATGTTTGGAACACGGCTGGAATTAAACTCCGTGGAATTAGTGTGCAAGTGTCCTAGCTGTAAGTAATGAAAATTATGTGAACACTTTCCATGGACATATAGATAGAAGAGTCATAGGCTTGTAACGCTGTCTGTGTGAATTAATTTGCGCAATAGAAAATAAATATTCCGCCAGAAATTCATTCAAAAGATTTTATTGCAAATTAATTTAAATTTAATACGCATATACACTAAACCCTAATACGTTTAGTAGATATGCTGATTAAATTTTCTTCTTTTGATTATCTTATGACGTAGTCTCTCTCTCACTCTGTCTCTCTCTCTTTCTCCCTCTCTCTCTATCTATCTATCTATCTCACGCACGCACATCGCCTTCCCTTACAATATTGCCGTGTTTTCACGACACTGAGTGTATACATAGCCCACTTTACACCATTTTTCTATATGGCAGTTGAGCCTACAAGAATTTTCATCTGTCCTTTGATAGCCTTGATTTTAATCATGCAGGATATCTAAACTCCCTACTCACCAGAAAAGTATGATGGGGGAACAGGTTTAGTCACCGATGACACTATTTAATAGTTTCTGCTTAGAACTTTTTTCAAACATTCCGAAAAAAAATCTTTACATAAAAATATTTACTGGTGAGATTTATATGTTTATGCCACTACACTGCATATTCAGATATATTTTTGTGATCCATCGTCTTTTGATCAAAGGGATAAAATATTTTTCTCGTGAAAATTTAAAAATTGCTCGAAGCCATTCTTAGCCTGTAAAGAATTTAATCTTTTATTGAATCCTTTGATAAATTCTTAAAGTGAGTAAATTTGGAACCGTGCTAAGTGTTGACGTATTAACAAAAGTTGTTAAATCATTATTTCGTATTTAACTGATACCGAAAAGAAATAATGTGCATACTTGTTTTCTGTCTCAGCCTTAGAATGCAATATTTTTTACCTGCCTGTTATATTCAGAAAGTGATTCGCTTTAACAAAAACTGTGCACATTTCTACCGTACTGTGAAAATATGTCACTAATATGAGAAGTGCTTGCTTAAATGACAACTCCCTAATGCGTTCTGTGTATCCGTTTTTGTATGCTTTTAATTTGATAATTTTCATGATTTATTTACATGAGAATATTCACGATGTTATTGCCTGGCTAGAATCACAGAATACACAGTGCGTTTTTTTTTATTTTTTATTTTTTTGCTTTTTGATCGTTGCTTTTTTCTGCTTGTTTGTTGATGGATATTGATAAAAGTTGTGTACATGCGCAGATTTATGAAAAATAAAAATATCACAGTTTTAGAAAATAAAAGGTTAAATCAAAAAGTAAATTTAATTTCCATCCAACAACTTTATTTCCACTGAAACAAATGTCTCACTTTTCGACATAGTCACGGCAATACATTTCAGGAATTGTTCAACGACATTCTTCATCCTATCCGAAGAGAAACTTTTTGGATGCTCACGAAGCCACGTCTTCGCAGCTTGCTTGTTTGAACACCCAACGTGCACAAGCTTTAAGATACCCCAAAACATCATGCACTATGGCTTATGCAGATACATAGCTAATGTCCACGATTGTCGCCCCTTGTCCTAACGTGATTCTTCGCGACGTTAATGGTCAAACACATCAGCTTTCGTCCGTTCTATACACTTCTTCGCACTTTAATGTATTCTACCCACTCAAAACACTTTTTGTTGATTCATGGTACGGGTTCAATACTGAGCCAAAATCTAGCGATGGATTTCCACAAATCTTCCTACAGAAAGCGCACTACGGCGCGTTGTTCCTCTATTGCCACTCGATCGAACGGTGGAATACTGTACACGATAGCAACCGACATCCTATGCGCTCCTATTGTTTTTACTGCGTAATTTCAAAACTGACTTTACATTCTAATGTACCCTCGTATTTTCCACGCAGATAAAATTGTTGCATTAATTGTTTTATTACAATGTTAGTTTTTCAATGACAAGAAATCATTTTAGAAAAGCTGTTATAATCTAAAGATAGATTCTGTTAGATCGTATCATAAGCAATTTCCGTTTTGGAGAACCGGCTGTAATGACAAAAGTGTCATCCTAACTACTAATCATATGTGGCAGTAAAGAATAAATCTTTAGTCTATTAACATACGTTAGTTTCTGCACGACAGGAGCAGCATATAGAATGGAATAAACGAAAATTTTGTTCGTTACAGCAAGAATAATACAGGAAAATATTTTTGAACTTGGTTAGTCTAGTCTAAGACATCCGTAATATTCTGATGACTTTGCACCAACTGATTATTTCTTTTCCCGATTGCTGCAACACGCTTTAATAGGGAAAATATTCTCTAATGAAGACTCGATTAAAAAGTTCGTCGTAAACTTTTACACATTAGAAACTGCATATTTTACTCAAAAGGCGCCAAAGAGCAGACTGATAAGTGGCAACAATTAATTAAAAGTAAAGGTGGATATATAATTGAAAAATATAATGATACTTTATCTTTTTAAGAATAAAGTTTATAAAAAATATATTTTTTTATGACTCAACTTAATATCATTCGAGATTTTAGGGGATTCCAATCGAAAAAAAGACATTGAAAATTTCCATCAAAGTGATATTTGTAATAAGAATATGGTGTCATTCCAGATATTAGAATTGATTTTTTTAAATGTATTTTATCGTACCAATAAAAAAGTCATGTTCAAAATTAAGAGTTTTGGTTCAATTGCATTATTCAAGAAAATAGTGATTATATGGCAATAGGAACCGAACCTAGAATTTAACAATTTTCTGTTGATTTCATTCTTCCGACAAGTATTCTACTCTTGTGGTAGAATCGATTGTGATTAGGGTTTTCTTTTATTATTCTATAGTATTCAATTTGTTCATGAAAGTTTTCATGATTTCTAAAACGACCTCTATCACTTGTATTCAAAAGACATTCATGTTAAGCAATGCAATGTTTCCATAAAATCAAACTAAAAGCTTTTCCCCCGTTCCAAAAATCAAATAAAGAATTGAAAGTATTGGCTTTTTTATTTTGCTCAATTATATTAATAAACTTATTCTACTTCGATGATATCAGACCGTATTTCATTTAAAGAAGTTTTAAAGAATGAAACCTTTAGTGAAAATGTTCATGGTGCCATTAATTAATTTACTAACGGGTTTCTGACACATTTTATTTTAACGGATTTCGATCCCTTCTGAAACTAGACGAATTTTTTTCAAGATATTTTTTAACATTTCCATGATTTTGACCGTAGTTTTACGTCTTTATGCAAATTGCATTTCCCGCTGTTGGTCCTTATCATCTGTGTTATCAGCTAACTATCGTTTAGTATTATTTCCAAAACATATACATATAGTACCATACATTACAAACTGTTTTGCGAGGAATTTTAAGTATATTGTGTTAGGGGATGTTGATTTGCTTAGTTTGTCTTGCCGACTACTGAATTAAAATAGCGGTTCCCATGAGCAACCACCACCAGAGTCTTTATAGTCATTTATTTACAGTAAATTGTAATTTCCTATTTTTGCCCAAATGGGCCAGCACAGCCAGGTAACAACGCTATAAGAATGCAACAGTGAAAATATTAATAAAATTGCCAGATGATACTAATTGCATTCGTTTCGACCTACATCCAAAAATCTGATCAAATGATGACTCCCCTTTAGAATTCCAGCTGTATCTTATGACTTGTTTTATTCGCCTATATTACTCCAACAACAATATTCAGCCCCACAAAGATGACTACATTAATTTCGAATAACCTATCAGAATCCTTTTACCCTTTATTCAATTTTTTCTTCGGGAGATCTCTACAAACCTTCTTAATTGACAGCATTAAAACCTGAAACAATTAAAATTTTAGATGAACTTGTGAATTTGAAAAGAAATAAATTGATCTTGAAATATATTTTATGAGACAATTTCTTTTGTGTGTGTGTGTGTAGACAAAGAGAGAGAGAGAGAGTATGAGAGAGAAACGCATGACCTAAAGATTGCAGTAAAGTATGAAACATACCATCGCCTATGGGTATTGAGCCCAATGTTCACTTTTATATTTACATACATATTATCCGTGATAATTAGAACTTTAATTCATAAATCTTCTTTATGTGCTGTATCCCCTCAGAATTTAAACGATAATTGTATCTTCCTACAGTTGATGTTTAATCCATTCTTCTAGTATTCCTTTACTACCTTCTGTAGAAGGGTGTGTTGTTTTCTTTCCGTATCTGCTATCAACACTGTGCCATCTGAATATCTTATGTTATTAAGATTATAGGCGTCAATAATGAATCCTGGTAGGACTTCTAATTCTCTCGAATTTGCCTCGCTGTATACTGTGAATAAAACTGGTGAGAAAACACATCCTTAACTTACAACTCCTTTCGATTTTTTCATATCTGTTGTGTCTATTTTCTATCCATATATAGCAGTTTGTTGCCATCATATGTTCTTGACTATTCTCTATCCTTCCTAAATACGTAAAGGTTGCTGGGCAGTTCGAACATATCTTTTTGACATACTTCATCGAAGGCCTTTTGGCACTTTATAAGTCAAAGTTATACGTCCTTTTGAATTTGTATTTTTTTCTGATAACATTCTAAGCATAAATATTCCTTGTCACAGGATTTGTGACAAACCCGCACAGTTTTTGTGCTATCCACTTTCACGCGCGCGCACACACACACACACACACACACACATATATATATATATATATATTAGATATGTTCGCCTTCCGATTTTTTAAAGTGAAGTAGACGTTCAGATTTTTTAGGATAAGTGGGGCAATATATTAAATTACCTTATCAGATACGATAACCAGAAGCCTGGAAGTGCTTATTTATTTGTTATATATATATATATATATATATATATATATATAAGAAATAATGACATATTTTTAAATATCAAGAACAGTACAGTGTAACCCGGATATAAGAGAGTTGTCGGGACCGGAGAAGAAGTCTCTTATATCCGGTTTTCTCTTCTATCCGGGTTTGGTCTATTTTGTTTAGGTAAGTATGGCTTTAATTTGGGACCAGAGAAAATCTCTCTTATATCCGGGTTACACTGTATTGGGGAAATCATATGACAAATTGGAAAACTTTTCTTGTGTCGCATTTCGTCTTTCAGGATTTTGTCGGACTAATTTTCTTATGTTGGTCGCACTGCACATGAGTATTACAGAGGGGTTCTGGGCATTTTAGAATTTTTTTATCTAATCGAATTCATTTAGAGTATTTTCCTTTTCATCATTTTTTAAGTAGGTATTCCATATTGTGATGTTAGAAGATCTGTTTCTTTGTTTAGCTTTCGGAAGATATCTTTGTTTAATCAGGAACACCGTATTTTATGCGCAACAAATATATATTCTGCAACATAATCTTTTCCTTTGTCTAGGCAAACTCTATTCTCCGAAGTGCATAAATAATAGTTATGTTCTCGTTCCACTGAGTGAACGTACACACCGCCCGACCCAGAGATTGAACTCTCAACCACTATGCCAACGACCGAAATTTTGTGATAACAAGAAGATGAGGACAACAGTCCGAATAAGAATATTGTAAATATTGATAATTCATCATCCCAGAAATTCAGATAAATATAAGTTTGTTCAATAAAAATTTCCGATTCAAATTCAGCGAATGACAATGAAAAATATTAAACATTTCCTTATAAAGAAACATTCGACATTCATTAACAGCGCAACCAGTGCTATGACCGGTTGAAAGTTATAAAATCTTTCTCTTGAAATAATTTTTAGAAAAATATGCTTCTTAAGTCCGGTAGCTGTTATCACACTTTCCAGTATGGATGAGGGTTTCCTTCCTAACATTTTATTTTAAATATTTTGGAATATCAACGTATTGATTATGTCATTATTTTCTTTTCGAGTTTTAATGTGATATCCATTTAAGCCGTTGCTGCTGTTGAAAGTCATCAAGTGATGTGGTTTCTCTTATTTGCTACAGTTTGTGGCTTGTGATTCTGTAGCGCCAGTACACAATGTTCGAGAAGCGTCGCTCTCCCTATGATTAACAGGTTTCATTCGATCAAACCCAATTTAAACCATTGAGCTGAGAAAGCAGTTGTGTACAGTTGACTGCTTAGATATTTCTGAACTGGTTTTGCGCCGTGCATGTCATGTCTTTTAAAAGTTTCGATCTGACGAAGTTATTTATAGTGTGGGGTGAAACTACCTCTAATGCAGCCCATTCTATGTTCAGTTTCCTTATCCATATTCTAAATTTGATTTAAGAAATGGCTTGTAAATTTAAATACTCGAAAACAAAAACTACTTTCATTTAATCACCACTGAGAACTTTTTCTGCCTATCATCATGGCTCATGCTAAACTCCAGGGAGCAACACACTTCCTAGTTTTCCACTGACATTTTTTCGTTAGAACCTATCTTACACATTTATAAATCTACCATTCGTCCGTGCATTGAATACTGTTGCCATATCAAGTCTGGTGCTCCTGCTGTACATCTCGAGATTCTTGACAAAATCCAAAGTAGCATCTGTAATGTAATCGATGCTGACCAGGCATCTCGACTTCAGTCACTTTCTCACATAATGTGTATTTTCTACAAATAAGTTCATAGCAATTTCCCCGACGAGTTTTTTTCTCTTGTGCCTCGACGACATGAATTTAAGCGTACTACTAGATTGGCAACTAGGTCCCACCGTTTTACTGTTGAAATAACTAGATGCAACCGTCACTTCTACTTCTAGTTTCTTTTCTCGCACTTCTCACCCGTGGAACTGCCTTTCGATTCCCTGATAACGTCCATGATAATTTCAATCTTCGAAAATTTAAATGCAACGTCAATCGCTACCTTCAATTTTCTTCAACCCTGTCCCTTTGTACTCTCCTAAATACTCCCGATTCTCAGTCTTTTCATTCTTTTTCCCTTTCACTCCCTTTAACTCCCTACATTCTTGTGTCATTACCACTTTGCTGGGTGTGAAATGATTAATTAAAAATTTTATCCATACACTGAGATATTTGAAGTGTTTAGTATTTACTAAGCCCACATTCAGAATTTTTACGGTGGATTCAGGGTAAGTGCCATCACTGCTTTCATTCCAATTCCAGATTATAATTTATAATTTGGAACAAGTTTCCGATATGTAATAGTTTATTTATGACTTGCTCACTATATTCCACATCTCTCGAAAAAAAAGCCACCAGTAAATAATCAAATCCATTTTCTTGCAATTTCTCATATCTTTTTACCTTTGTATTTCCTGTCTTAAATTTCTTAAATGTCTGTGCAGCACTTCGTGTAGATAAATAGAAATTTGCAAATACTTTTAGCATACCTTACAACATGAGCATATTAACATGACAAAAATACTAATGCATCAGCCCAAAGATTTGTAGACTTATTAAGTTTATTGTTTGGCTGTGCATTCTCCCGGATTCCTCGACGACATACCATAATTTATCAACTTTTACTTTTTTTTTTTTTACTGTCTTCTCAGTTTATGGTTTTATGTAATTGATTCTTTTTAAAGCTCCTCGAAGACATAACCTATTTACCTGAGGCTATCTGAAAACGCATTGACATAAATGTATATATCAAAACAATAAAATCAAGGTTAATATTCCCAGTAATTCACATAATATTGGGAATAGGTCTTTAGTTTCAAAAATATTTGCATTGTTTCTGGCGCCAAGACAAACATCATCGCTATCTCATGATATCTCTTACTTACTCTCATGACCGACTTTCAAACACCTGGAAGTTGAAACTGCAGAAACGGATATAATATTGAGGTTATTTTATTAAAAGAAAACTTTTCTTTTCTTTTTCTCTTCGTCTTCTTTTTATGTGTACTGTGTCCCTTCACGGTGTTGGCGACTGTCCTTCACAATTTTCTGTCCTTTGCAGCTCTTAAAATATTTGGTCATTTTGTTAACTCATCTAAACCTTGTTCACCATTCATTTACTCAAACTTGCTAGGGAAGTTACGCGTTTTTTCCTCTGCCCCTCATTCCTTCAATGTCCTGTGACTATCAACTTTACCAAGGCCTCTTTCCTCATTATGTGCCCTAGGAATTTCCACGGTTTCTTCCAGATTTTAAGTATAAGTGTCCTTTTTGATTTCATATTCTCTAAAACTTTGTCGCTGCTCACATGTTCAGTTCATGGTATTCTCGGCGTCCTTCTGTAGAACCATATTTCTGTTGCTTACTCTATTCTTCATCTGAGATTGTCCAGCATTCATTGCCTTATAGGAGGACTGTTATTACATAACAGTTCGGTACTGTTTTTGGGGTTTTTTTGGGTTTTTTTGTTTCTAACGAGATGTTTCTGTGTGTTTTAGAGTGACTTGCTACTAATGTTTTATTAAAAAAGAAAATTAGTTGTCCTAATGGGCAACAAGTCAGAATATTTAGAAATGTCGACAAACGTAACAAATCTACAGAGTTGTTAAAATGTTGGTCTGTCTAGAACAGAATGAAAATGATTAGTTTAGTGGGGTGCTACTTCTATACGAATTATTTTCGTTGAAAATATTATTTAAATCATTCAGGTAGATTCTAAAGAAGACTAGGGGCACCTCTAGGCGGTGTAATGGTTAGCAAGTTTCTCTCGCTAAAACGATTACGACTGAGTAGTGAGTTCGATCCTCACTGGGTGTCCACTACTCTCGGCCTTGTGCCGCATCTAAGTTACGCTTGGAAAATCACTGTTCTGAAGAACACATTATTTTTTGTTTCTAATTCAATTTGCGTTTGTTGCCCAAAATAAGTGATTCTAATCTTGTTTATATTCTTACAAGCACCTAAGAAAATAGCCTGATTACTTAATGAGACATCATTCCAACTTCACATAACGTAAGTTTCCTGTACATTACGCCTATTTTTATATTATATGATGAAAACTCATTAGAAGAAGAATGCTAACTACGACATCAGACAGAAATCTGGAACATTCATTGAGCCACACTTTCTCTAGTTGCTGAATTATGAAGTGATCACGTTAAACATCACACAGTCAGATATATTCTAGAAGTAGAAATTTATCGCGCTTACCAATGGTCGGCAAAACTGGATTCTTGGAAATCGCTCCCGGTTCATGGTATAGTAAGACAGACTTATTTACTGGTATCTTTTTTACGGCTTATCAATTCGTTGTTGATCATTTAATACAGAAATATATTTTCGACTGTAAAAATTCTGTCCTTTGGGAGTGAATATTGCATTAACATTTTTTGAGAATATAAAGGCATTTTGCCAGATACAAGCCCTACTCTTTCAGCCATGGCTGACAGAGGAAATTGACTCATACATTTCCTGAAGGTATTTAAGTGTAAGTGAATGTAACGAACCCAACTGTAATTCTAAATCGCTCGCCAACATAGATAAAGTTAGAATATGACGAAATATAGTCTTAAGGTGTGCTATATTTATGGGATAAAGTGCTCAATATCAGAGATAGTCAATGACGATTGCGTCTAGCATGAAACAACCTGTCGCCTCTAAGGGTTGACTTCAATGTTGACATATATATATATAAAGAAGAAATATAGTTTTAAGGTGTGCTATATTTATGGGATAAAGTGCTCAATATCAGAGATAGAGCGTATGTAAATATGAATATAAAATTGAACATTGAAGTCAACCCTCAGAGGCGACAGGCTGTTCCATAGATAGATATTAGGTTGGTGCAAAAATAATGTCGGTTTTTGACGTATTTTTGATGTCAAAAACCGACATTATTTTTGCACCAACATAATAGATAGATAGATAGATAGATATTACACGCTTTTTCGATAAGTCTGCAAATGTTACGTGGATTAGTCACGCCTAAAACATGTCTGTTCTGTTGCTGGTTATTTGTTATTCTGCTTGTAAGTAATTTTCAGAATAATTTGAATGTGTTTATACAGGTACCTCCACGAAATCGATAAAAAGAATATAGCATGATGAAAAAGACTAATAAGACAATTAATATTTTTGCATTTTTTCACCGGTGAAAAAACATATTGATTTGGTAATTCAATCAAATAATTTTCGGATTTTAATGAAAGTTTCAGTACGTATACACAAATGAATTAAATTATTTTTGAATTTTTTTTTTTTTTTTTTTTAGAAAATCTTGGAAAAAAATATTTTTGTACATATGTAACCCTCACGCATTTGGTGAAATTAAATTTTCTTTCCAAAAATCTTTTTATCATTTAAATCTAGGACTTCTTGGAGAATGTAAATAATTCAATTTTTTTCAAACAAGACCACCAGTTACCGAAAATCTGTGCTGAATCGTAAACTAGATAATGCAATAAAACTATTTATCTAATTAGAAAAGCTTTTAATTACGTTTATAAATAAGATATATTAAGGACACTGTTATCTTAAGAAAAATAATTTTTTTGATGAATAATGTATTTTTACAAGAACTGTTTTCATTTTAAAAATTTTAATTGTAATAATTTATAATAATTAAAAATCGTCTAAAATTCTGCATTACTTTGTTTCTTTTAGACGATATTGTAATTTAGTGGAAACTATATTTACAAACCAAAAATTGAAAAGCTTAATAAAAGTTCTTTAACCCCATAATTATTAAATAATTTAATTTTTTTTAGCGTAGAAACATTCCCATTTTCGTAAGTATGTATGTCCGTCACGTGTTTTAAGAATTTAAGAGTTGTCTTCCCTAAAAGTCTGTCCGTCTGCAATTCTTTCAGTATTCATTAGTGTGTTTCATCGTGTTTACGCCTCAATAGGCTTTACAAATCACCCATCAAAATTTTTAAATTTAAAGTAGTTTTTCCTTTTTTTAATTTCTATTTCACTAAATATTTTTTTATGTATTATTATGTATTAAACCTTAGGTATCGAAAATTTTGTGGTGGTACCTATAGTAATGTGTAGCACAATAGTTTCCGTTTATTACATCATTTTCTTTACAATTTGATGAATATTCTGCGACTGAACTTTGCTGGGCGAACACATCTGTAATATGACATCCCATACACCTTTGAAAAATGTTGAGGTGAAAGCCTTATTTTACTTGTTGTGGCCTTAAGTGAATGATTGGTTAATTTTTTATACTTTCGAATGATAAAAGCTTGCGTATTAGTCCTCGATTATTATCTATCTATTTAAGCCTCTATCTAGTTATCTATCCTGTCCAGGGCGTATGACAGGGCAATGATATATGGAGGCCGTGCGCTTCCCAGTCTAAATGATACCCCTTTCGGCTGTACCGACAAGATCCAAAGGAATAGTGGTTATTACATCCGGTTTGGCTGCAGGAGTTGCCGGAAAGTTACCAGTATTATATACCCTACATACTCGCGTATCATGCCACTTTTGAAGACTTGACCTAATTTTCAAGCTAATTTTAAAAGGATCGCATTATACACAAGAAATAAAATTAGCGTGTGTATTGCTGGCCCTGACTACGCCGTTGACCAAACTATATATCCATTTACTGTAGTCAAATTAGCTTCAAAATTAGGTCTTCAAAGGTTGCATGATATGCCAGTATATACGGTATATATATATATATATATATATATATATATATATCTGTTATTTATCTCGGTTATCATATTCAAAAAATCTGTGTATATATTTAGGTTTGATGAATTATCTTTCTATATAGGTTTCATAAGTCTTTGTCTCTATCTGTCGATCACTTTGTTCTTTATCTCATCATTATATATATATATATATATATATATATATATATATATATATATATATAAGTGAACATTGAAGTCAACACTTAGAAACAGATTTTCGCCTCTAAATGTTGACTTCAATGTTCATTTTTATATTTACACACGCTCTATCTCTGATATTGAGCACCTTATTCCATAAATATAGCACACCTTAAGAGTATATTTCTTCATATATATATATATATATATATATATATATATATATATATATATATATATATATATATATATATATATATATATATATATATATATATTCTTCATATATATATATATATATATATATATATATATATATTTCTTCATATATATATATATATATATATATATTTCTTCATATATATATATATATATATATATATATATATTTCTTCATATATATATATATATATATATATAATTTACTTCTTGACTGTGATAGTTTCTTATTTCTAGATGTTCAAACTCACTCAGGTAAAAGTACAAATTTCTACTCCCTGATTTAAACGCAAGTTTCTTTCCACCGAGTCGGGAATAGGTATACAAGCCATTTTCCCCTCATCGAAAATGGTGTAACTGTGACTCCCGCTGTATTTTTCAGTAAATTATTGCGAAAGGTCTGAGAGGAAATGTCTAAATATAAAAATGTGTATCTCCACACTCGTCCAACCTTTACAATCTAAAATAGATATTGAGGGAACATCTGTTCACAAACGATCCTACGCTAATCACTTACTCAGATTCAAACATGTATTGAATAACATCCTTCTTTGCAAAGTCTACCTAAAACTGTTATATTCTTCCAGGTACCATCAGACTACATATCTATCCACCAAATATAGTTAAAGGCGTTTCAATATTGTACTGACCTTGGATGTTTCATATGCTTTAAAGCCAGGTTTCACAAAGTAACTGGCAACAGGATAGCGAAACGTACCAAAGCTTTGGTAGAACTCACAAGTCTATTTTCTAACAATCGAAGTTTGGTAAAAGAAGAACTAATCTAAAGATTTACAACAATGTCTAGCTGTCCACTTTCATTTTTGGTTTTGAATCTTGCGGCTACTCGTACATTTCCACCAGCCATTGTGAAAGTGTGCTCTAGCAATATCATTACGAGCACAGACTTTCACAAGCTACATTTACTAGTGTTTTATATTCACTTCTTACATATTACCCTGTTTTTTTTCTCTACCCCAGAGTTACTTCAGTTTCAAAGATGTCTACATGTCTGTCCTGTGCCTGACATAATTACGTATTTACCACTGTTGCCAGCCCCTGTTCATCTTATGCAATCCAAATTTTTCTATTGCGTCATTTTGACCCTTTTGACTTTTGAATCAAAGGTTCTTAATCAGCACGAAAACTAATTAAAGATGTCCGTCACCACGGATCAAAGCTGTGTGCAAAGTGTTCAGTTATCAGAATTTCTTTTACTCGAATCTTTTCGCATTCTTTTTGTGCATTACTTTTAAATTTTACAACAAATTTGGTTTAATATACCCCTAGTTTGATCAACTATGATTGTTTTAGATGTTATCATAAACACGATGTTTTAGCCAAGTACTCCGTGACGATCTTCAAGAGACAATTATTTTGGCTATATTGAACAGGATTTGTGTCGATTATTATATTATTTTTTCCCTGTGGTGCCGGTTCTAGTTCGTTCCTGCTAAACCATCGTATAGCCGGAGGATATCTGGCCGAAATGTCGTATCTATAATAACAATATCACCATAAAAAAAACTATAGCCATTAAAGATTACAGCAATAATTCGAATAAATGGGAATATGTAATAATTTTATAATATGTAATAGTTTTGCATAGTCCAGACAGCGAAGTTACCAGCGTATAAATATGATTTTACTATGTAAATATAATACAAGTCACGTATTTAAAGTTGTTCTTCACGTATTTAAAACTGTTCTCACGAGTAACTTCTTGTTCATTTAAAATTGATTAATTTAAACCCCCATTTTTGTTGCAAAAATGTTTCCTTTCTCGAATATTTCTCTGAACACATTGTAGATATTTTTCATATAGACTCCAATTGCCAGTGTGCGACAACTTTAAAAGTCAGGAGTGTCGGTTTTGATTTTCAAGATATTGCAACTCTCCTCCACTTGTAATATTAAAGCAACATAATCTCTCAACTCATCCTATAACATACTAACCTGTACACAATAAATATATAGAAATATTGATTTTTATCACCTATATTTCTTTGTGATTGTTTAAAAGAGAAGTGTAAATATTTTCTAAAATTTTCTGAACACTTTATAGCTTTATAGCTTTTGAGAGTAACTCATTAGCTGTTAACGCCACTGTGAGGCAAGCAAAGGACGATTCTCTTCGATTTAACAATGAAAACGCTTGCATTTTTGTTGTGCTTTAAAATATTGGTGAGAAAATTAAATTACTCCTTGTAGGATAAATACACCTTTCGCGTGGAGAAGCATCCACATTCAATCTTATTTCTCAAACTTTATTTAAGCTTTCAGTTGATCTATTTTTTTTATGGGGAAATTCTGACTCAAACATCCATACATGTTTATCTAGACTCTGTCAGAGCCTTATAATTACATTATTTCATATCTCTCAAAATATTCGCTTGAGACTTTTTTATTTTTTATTTTTATTTTTTTTTTATTTTTTTGAAGGATTATCACATTTTCTCCAATAACAAAACCTAAAGTAGAAATTTTCACAAGTGAATTTTAAAAAAAGATTTTTTTCTGACAACAAATTTAAAATAATTTGTCAGCATAATTTACAAAATTTTGATAAAGACAGGAATCAACTAAGTAGAGTTGATAATGAATAAAGAAATGACTCTTGTAATTTTTCAATGAAAATTTTTATTATTTTCAAAATAACGTTGAACAAACTACAGCAAAGTCGGTTTTCTTTACTTTACCGGATGCATCGTTTCATTTAAGATGGTTCGCTTCAAAGAAACAGGGATAACGAAAGTCCTGAATAATAATAATAATAATAATAATAATAATAATAATAATAATAATAATAATAATAATAATAATAATAATAATGATAATAATAATAATTTCTACAGTGTGGGACGTTCAGACCAATATTGTCACAGTTATCATTGGGGTGTCAGGGTCTCTCACCAAACCTAAACTCTCGTTAAGAAAATTGGAACATAACCTAGCTCTGCAAATATTCTGCGAAAGGTTGTATGCGTGCTAAGTCGAACGACGACGGAGAACACACATATTGATTGCGAGGTATCCGCTTGAAAATAAAATCCGTGCAGAAGAAAAGTTAATTATTATAATAATAATAATGATGATGATGATGATAAGAAGAAGAAGAAGAAATATTTTAATAAATTCTTTAGTAACCCTTCCGCTATCCTGTAGCGTGAGAGTGATCTTCTCTATAAGGGGTCATTATTGTCACTCGTATTGGCGTTGGCAAAACGAACATGTCTTCAACATTTGATCGGAAAACTTACTGTGGATTCCCTTGTCTTTTATATGCAAGCTATGTGAACTTTTAAACAATTTATCAGAAATTACGTTTTTATTTTTTATATTATTTTCTTTTTAATTTAATTCTATTTTATTTTATTTTTATGTATCGATTTATTTTTAAATATGATAACTCCCATATAAATCACTCTCCAACCTTTAATCTAATGGCCATTGCGACTTATACTAAGTTAAAACTTATTATAGTCAATACCGTTGCTATACCCCTAAGTGACCTCCCTTAATACAGGTACCAGATGAAGACGCCACAAACTCTGGACATCTGTATGTAACTTTGCTGTTTCATGGGCAGGGTGAGCACTTTAGTGTTGGTCGTCAGTCGTCCTAGAAGTGCTATCTTGAACAAAATTACCCACTGGCGGTCAAGGATAAAACTCAAAAAAAGGAACAATGGTTACGAACAAATTCTGATACCGGATCAACAAGGGCCGTATTCTGCAGATAGGAACCAGTCTGGGACCAAAAAATCTGTCACTGAAACAAAATCTTCCAACAACAATAAGACACCTGCTCACTAAAACCGGATTAATTCCAGCTTTATAACTCAATGACAAATCAATTAATATAAAAAAGTGAACGAAATGGAATGCCGAAAATTCTCAACAAGCCATGACGTATTTTTTACCTCATCCACAAAAAGTTACGGATCAGACATACCAAATATGGCTAGATATGCCAGGAACTGAAATAAGGTCTATTTCAACCCATATATGCTTGCCAATGTCTGAGAGACATCACGCGAAATAAAAGATTCTCAAATTCAGAGATAGATAAAACTAAACCAGACATCACTCAATCAAAAATATGACAAGAGTGGAGATAGATAATATGACAGAAGATGAGATGCAAACTAAAATAAATGAGAAACAAAATAATCATCTGTTAGGAAATAAAACAGAAGTATCCAGATGCGACATAAACAATTGATTCAGATTATTTTACTGATGAAAATGAATCAAACGACTTTAGAGCAGAATTTCTTGAAAACAACAGAGGTGAAATCACTGTAGCTAAAAAGTACATCATTTAAATAATCAGCAAAGTAATTCATACACAAATGTCTGAAAGAGATCGGCTCCTAAAAAGTAATATGAAAAAGCCCAATAAACATATGTGTAAACATATAACACTATACTGCAAACACTGTTAAAGGACAGATTACTGGAAAACATCAAAAAAGTAAATAATGTGATATATGCAACAACTTTAGCAGCTACTGGGAAACTGTCAAAACAAAGAAAAGAACAAACAAAAAAGCCTGTCTGTAATATTTCTTTGAAGATCTAAAACAATTATCAAACTATTAGGTTGGTGCAAAAATAATGACATAATAATGTCGTTTTTTGACTCATTTTTTAGCGTCAAAAAACGACATTATTACGTCATTATTTTTGCACCCACCTAATACAATGATCTTGAAGTAGAATTCTCAAAAATGATGAAATCAGTAATTCCAATTGTAGATAGAGGCCTTTATTTGATTGAAAATTTTTTCTGGCAGACTCATTGAGGGGATACCTGGTAACCCAAGCCTTAAAGAAATGCAAAAAGAAATTGTTCTCACAAGTACAACTGACACTTTACGAAGGGCTTTATCAATGTAAAATGTGTGTGATCTTAGGGTTTTTTTTCTTACAAAAACGCCCTGTGGAGAATGTCATGATTCCATTTTAACCTTAGGTCTCTGGTTGGGACCCAAAAGGAAATGAGTATACAACAGAAATGAAAGGTAATGAAACAATAATATAATAATAATTATAATATTAATAATTTGATAATTACACTTGGAATATTGCTCCATTATTCTCTCAACAACAAATTGTTTTGGTTAGATTTGATTTAACTTATTTGAGTAAGTCATTCAATTATTTTAGTTTAGTTTTTACCAATAAATACATGAACTTATGCTCAGTTACGTATGCAAAATATATCACCGTCCTCTTTACCTGAAAATATTATATATAATCATAACATAAATGTTCGTGAGATAAAATGAATTATTTGCAAGACTTACACGACTATCTGCTTCATCGGCTTAATAGAAACCAAATGGATGGTGGGCAACATGGCTTGTATAGGATGCTGCTGGGTAGCCCCATGCCCCATATCCGTATCCCAAACCAAATGGATGGTGGGCAACATGGCTTGCATAGGATGCTGCTGGGTAGCCCCATCCTCCATATCCGTATCCCAAACCAAATGGATGGTGGGCAACATGGCTTGCATAGGATGTTGCTGGGTAGCCCCATCCTCCATATCCGTATCCCAAACCAAATGGATGGTGGGCAACATGGCTTGTATAGGATGCTGCTGGGTAGCCCCATCCTCCATATCCGTATCCCAAACCAAATCCACCATAAAATCCTGGATTATGAGATACAGTGCTCACAGAAGTTCCAACGGGGTGATGAAAACCATAGATGCCGTTAAGACCCAATCCACCATACGAAACTGGATAATGCCAACCGTAGCCACCATGAAGACCTGCAAGACCCCAACCATAACCGACTCCAGTATGAGGTACACCATGAGCAGTATGGGTAACAGTAGAAGCAGCTGGGTATCCACCATAGAAACCTCCGTAAAGACCTCCATAGCCAAAACCACCATAACCAACTGGGTGATGTGTTACACTGCTGACTGATCGTCGATAGCCTGGATAGTATGAGCCATAGTATGCTGAAAATTGAGGTTAAAATGTTTTAGTTTGTTCTCATTATTGTGTTGCAAAACACATCTATTGAATAAAACTTTTGTGTGAATGAATCATGTAGGTTCTACTCGCTAGAGAATCACAAGCAAAGAACTATACCAGATAACAGAAATCACATCACTTGAGGACTTCCAACAGAAGTAACAACTAGAATATATAGAACATGTAACTCAGAAAGAAATCAATGGCATAATTAATATGTTGGTGTTGAAGCTAAAGGTTAGGTATCTGCCTCCATGAATACTTGAAAGAGCGATAGCAGTAACTGGACTTGAGAAACCTATTTTTCTAAACGGATAAAATAGTAACGTTTTCAATAAATTACAACCAAAACTAATAGTGCCTGATCGTTCAGTGACTAAGGAAACAGTTAATACTATCATTAAAATTACACAACACAGAATAAAGTTTGTTGTACATGTTTTAGAATATTATAATATGTGTTGGTGGGTTTCCTAATTTACGGTCACTGTGTCACTATATATGCATATATGAGGTATCGGAGGGCACTTCGACGTGGTGTACTGGTTAACAAGCTTATTTTGCTTGATCACTTTTGAGCGAATAGTGAGTTCGATCCTAACTGGTTGCTCCATACTTTCGGCCTTGTGCCACATCTAAGTTACGCTTAGTAGATCACTATATATGAGAGATCAGAATCTTCTTCGATTGAACCTGCTGTGAGTGTACCGTTTAACGCTCACTGGTATCCAGCCTAGTGAGTCAGTCTACGAATAGGCTTCGTGGTATATACTTATGGTCACTTATTACGTGAAGATTTGTTATTTTTTTATTGGAATGACGCCCTTGTTCTCAAGTTCGGGCAAATTTTGCATGAAACCCAGCTGCCGAGATCCCCCGAAATATTTCGTCAGACATTCGACGAACATTCTACATCGGAACACAAATTTTGATTGGCACGTTTTAAAGCCACTCGAGGTTTGTTTCAAGATTTAGACACTTTAGGGTGACTAACCACCAGAAAACATTCTGACGAAATACATTCACCAGTTCCAACAGTTCAGACCTTCACAGTTAAAACTCGCAAATCCATGTAAAATGAAACAAATCATCCCCATTACTTCGAAATCTATTAATAAGCAGGAATCACCACTCGAATAGGTTCTTCTCCCCAAACAGCTACTATGGGTAACACACACATTAACACGAGTTCATATATCCCTGATCGATGCAATCTTAATCTCTTCAAGTCTAGAATCAATAGTTATCTTTCCTATATATTGTCATAATATGCACCTCTTAACTCCTCCTCTAACGTTCATACAGAAATCTCATTCAGTGACTCTCCACTTTGAGCGGCACTTTGTCATTTTATCATGGGGTTGGGGGTCAATGAGTAACAAAAAACAATAAAAGGATCAGAACATGAGCAGGTATTCGTGAACTCTCCTACGAATGATTCATCAGATTTCTCACATTTGTGTTCCAGAAAGACTTTGGTATTTAATGGGCACCAAGTGATAAAGAATCAATCTTCTCCCCTTTTTAAACTCAGCTAATTAATCCTCCCTGCTAGACTTGAATTTCTACAATGTACTTCTATTTCTAATGTCAATTCTATTGTCAGGAATCTATGCTAGCGTAATCGTATGGTATCGGGAATTTGTAAAGCAACTTTACATATACACATATATATATATATATATATATATATATATATATATATATATATATATAATGTAGTACAGAGGATAGCAGCGCATAATCTACCTAATCAACTTGTCTGAATAGTTGGCAGAACAGAAAAAAAGAGATAAAATTTAGTAAGAGCTACAAAGGACAAGAAGGCTTACGGCATGTAAAAGAATCATTGTAATTCTCTCAAAAATATCTTTCGTATATTTTCTTGATGTAACGGTATTTAACCTAATTTCTCTCCAAAGAAAGCGAACGATATTTCAAGTTTCAAATGTGGAAATGATATAAGAATTACAATAAAATTAACCAAATTATTATGAAAGAAAAAAAGTCAAACTTTCATGAACATTATTACTATTATTAGCAATATCAACACTCCGCCAAAAGTATACATTATATATGTCGGTTGAAATCAAGATAGAAAAAGTGAGAAGGAACATCGTATTGATGAGTTTCGTATAAATCCTTAATATTTTTCTACGTCTTTACGGTATTTTCTTTAGGAGCATATAATTCGCATACGAAAATCATTTTTTTTATATGTAAATATCTATATGTTTGTATGTGTGTGTATAGATTTGTCACTGAACAAAATGAAAATTTCTTACCTGGAAAGATCGCTTCGGAGCAAGCGATGAGTCCAAGCACTGTAATAAAAAAATATAATTTTAAAAAATTAGAATGGTTCAACTGTATAGAAATCGTAGTTATTTAATTTAAAAAAATAACACATACATACATACATACATACACGCATCTCTCTCTCTCTATCTCTCTCTCTATCTCTCTCTCTATCTATCTCTCTCTTTATATAAAGAGAGAGACAGACAGAGACAAAAAGACAAGCTGACAGACAGAGACAAAAAGACAAGCTGACAGACAGAGTTGAATTGATGATCAGTTGAGATTTAAAACTGTCAGCGATCATGCATTGTTGATTTTAATATCCACAATGCTTTTTAATATCTACTAACGGTTACTGAAAGATAGTCGTCCATGAATAGAGCAAATTTTAAAGAGATGATTACTGTATGTCTGTCTCTTTTCTCTCTCTCTCTCTCTCTTTCTTTTTCACACGGGCGCACAGACGCATACATACACACTCTCACGCACATACGCAAATACACACACACACTATATATATATATATATATATATATATATATATATATATATATATATATATATATATATATATATATATATATATCTTAAAATCCGATGTCTAGTCAAGACACAGTAATTAATATCTTTCCCAATATCAGTACTTAGTTGACTTGTAAGTCATTAGTTCAGTAAGAATGCATATTGCTTTCACACAGTACCAAATATAATTCTAAATTTTCTTTTTACCTGCTGCTTTTTACAATTCATTCAATAATGTTACTTTCACTTTTTAAGACATTTACGAATAGTTTTGTAAAACTCTCAAATTAACACACACACAAAATAGAAAAATCTGATACATATAAAAAATATGTTCAAATATGTTTAAAGAATATATTGTTTAAATACTGACACCAAATATTTAGTCATTAACTTACCTGCAATCAAAGTTGCTGCTGTAAAGGTCTTAATTGCCATGTTTTCTTGTGTTTACACCTGGGAAATGAAGAAGTGATAACAAGAACAATATATAACGTGGCATTCGAATAATTAACAAAATTATCTAGACATATAATAGAATGAGCCCATTGTTAGTGCCTTATGTTTACCTGGATTCTCAAAAGAAGATAATTTATTGATAATATCCACATTGGAGATAACTCCAGTGTACATTATCGTTGACAAATGCATGGAAAATATACCCACGGGTTGAAAGCCTTGTGAGTAAAATTGGCTAGACACACGCAGTTTCAAATCCTTGTAACAAAGTCTTTGAGGGTCGAGGTCTTAATCAATTATTAGTCATACCAGATTACGCTCTGTATATCAGAAACTGTAACAATGGTTTGCTCAGCATAGTTACAGTATAAACCACAGGCCGACTCTATGATTATTGAAAAATCGCAAAAGTTCTTAGCAGCGGAAATAAAATTGCTACCCTAGTATACTATATAGTCGACATTTAATATAATCATGACATTTTTTGTATTTCGGAGTCATTTTCCAATTTTCATTTGGTTACTAACACATTTGTGATGAAATTTTTCGTTTCTCTCTCGTAGTGTTTTTGTCGCCATATGATGTAAATGTTTAAATGACTAAACTATTTGGCAACACTTCAGACTACTAGAAAGAGACTAAAATTAACAATATTAAACATAATTTAAAGGATTTTTACATTTAATTAATTCAATTTTGAGACAGTTTCAGTAATAAATAAATTTAAAATACCTCATAGATTTGAAAGTACAAATTAACTTATTTATCAAGAAATCTTCCCGAGATTCATTTTGTAACAGGGTCCAATGAAACATTTTATCGTAAATATTTTGTACTGTGATTACAAGGACAAAATTGCTACATCTTGAATTTGAAGTCATCGTTCGAAACTTGCTACTTCTACAACAGTTTGCTGTACGAAAACCTACCCGATAAGAATTTTCAGAATGCATTTAATAAGCTAAAGGTTCGCAAACGTTTACTTTCTGAATAGTAATGGTGATATGAATTGTTTCCTTATAAGGAATTATTCAGCATTCATTGACCAAGTAATCAATACTACGGTTGGTTGAAATTTATAAAATATTTCAGTTTAAACAGTTTTTCATCTCTACAGTTACTGTTATTTCCATTTCCAGTACCGATGATGACTTCGTTTCTAACTTTGTTTGAATTAGTTTGGAAATTCAATACTGATGCCATTCTACTCTCTTATAACTATATGTCAATTTTAGTTGTTGCAATTGTTGAAAGTTCAAAAGTTATGTGGTTTCTATTATTTGGTGCAGTTCTTTTTTTGTGATTCTGCAGCGCCACGATGGTTGATGAATGTTTTCAATTTTGTAGCAACTTGAAGTATTTTGCCAAACTATCCCAAGCGCAATTCAACTTTACCTTCTATACTAAATATGTTAATACTGATGCGTAAGCCGATGTGTTTAGTATTTATTCATTTCGAATTCTGCATTTTTATGATGTATGTGATATCATTGCTTACATTCCAATTCCAGATCGTAGTTTAGGTTTACTAGAGCCTCTATTTCTTGTAATCCTTAGTAGCGGATGTTGCTTGGCTGTTTATTATCTGTACCTAAATAAATCAATATACGTTTTTGAACAACGGTTGTCAAACCAATTTAGTGTGGAATGTTAGGAACACTGATCTCTTATTTACTTTTGAAGAATGGGAAATAAATTTCAATTGGAAATGGTTTTCAGCTGAACTGATCAGAATTATATTAGACTAAATGTGATCATAAGGTAGGGAAAACTATGAAGTCCCTATCTCGCCCCACTTTTTCGAAATAACACTATTAAGTGACTTTAATGTCTGTAACTGTAGATTATTTGACCTATGCCAAGTTTCAGCCCCTAGTAGCCTTTTTAGATGCATTCGTTATTTATTTGTTTTTAATAATTTTTAGCCACAATTTTTAGACAAATTTGTCAATTGTAATTTTACAGTAGAAATCTTTTTTAAGGCCATAGAATTTCATAGAAATTAACCAGCAACACGACTAATGTAGATTCCTCAAGGATTCCAGCAAGATTAAGAGACAAAGAAAATACGAAACATATTCTTCACCATGAAGATTATATCTTAGCAAAGTGTAACTGGATTAATCAATACATTTTCCATATAGATATTGCTAATAGGTGCAAATGGATTGGCTAGCAAGATGTAAAGCAATATTTCTCTAACTAGGCGAGAAGAATATGGCTGGACATTACAACTGAGTAGTAAGTTATTTCCTCATTGGGTTCTCATGACGAGCAAAAAATATTTTAACCAGTACTAAATGTGTTGTAAATAATTATGATATAAAAACTCTCGGATTGAATTTAAAAAAATGAATGATCGTTTTGAAGAGATGCCATTTCCTTGTAATTCACATAAAAAAGAAAAAAGATTAAGATTGACAAGAAAAAATCCTGCAAATAAATCATTAGTGTAATTACAAACAAACGTTTTAAAAAGTTGTCTAAAGATTAAGTAAATAAATAAAACATATACGAGAAAAAGTTTCAAAATTCGCCACTTGCGCCCGACGCTGCCTACGAAAGAAAGAAACGTTACTCACCAAATCTGATGAGTCGATAGTCGATCAAAACAGAGACTACACAATACCTTGAATCTGGCGAGATTTTATAGCAAAAATCACCGCCCAAATCAGGAACGGCCATCAAAGCAATTCCTTTGAAGTTAGTTTATAAAATCAAATCAGCTTGTATGTCATGGGAAATATTGCCCCTTTTGCATCGGTACCCTCTGAAAATTCTCAATTCTTGCTTTTGACTCTGATCGTTCCTAAAATGGCTTACATTCAAATCCTCTCATTAATATTTCCCACAATTAGAAATTCCTTCCTTAGAGAAAACAAAAAACAGAACTTGGTTGAATGCAAAAATATAAGTGCACTATTTTTTTTAAAAAAGAAGAAAAAAGGAACCTGATTTAAGAAAAAGTCATTCTGAATAGCTGCTCACTTTAAAAATAAACTGAACACAAATATCCCAAATAAAACTGTTAAAAGTATTCTTCAGGAGATAATTACATTCATGGTTGACAAAAACTGAAATTATATATGTTATAGGTTTCTTTTCAAATTTCAAATTTACTAGGTTTATAAGACGTGGAGGTGCCAAAATCAATGTTGGAATTTTTGAATATTATGGAAAATAGAAAATAATATATATTTTAAAATAAAAAATCCGCATTTCAACCAAAAACAACTATAACCTTTTCCGCGCGCGAGCACACACACACACACACACACACACACATATATATATATATATATATATATATATATATATATATATATATATATATATATATATATATATATATATAAAAGAGAGATTGTATTAATCAAAAAGCTATCACAGTAATTCCGGAAAATAAAGTTTTAAGGCAATTAGTCTTTATCATTATTGTGTTTGATATCAAGTGATACAATTGAAATAAGATAAGTGAATATATATAAATCTATAAATAAAGCTTCAATTGATTTGTCTTTCGAGCGACTTCGATATTCATATTTTTATGCACTGATCATGATGAACAATATTGTGCGAAACTTTGAAGTCGATCAAAATATAAGACGATTATACTTTTATTAATTTATTGATTGTTGTCACTCTAGATCTGTATTGAACTCTTTCTTGACAAAATTTATACTCGCCTTGAAATATGGTAAATTCTAGTATTATTCTATACTTCGATAGGCGTGATTGTATTTTTTTATTAAATTTACATACGGTAGTTTCCGGTAGGGCTCGATCCTTGCTGAAAGACACATTTTCTTTGCAAAGATTTCTCGGGTGTTGTGGCCGATAGATATAATACACACTGTTTAATAAATATAAATGGGGCGTCTATTTCAAATAAGAAATCTCAACGATAATAACGTTTGAAAGAATAAAATGACAGATTTAAATTAAATAACCCGTGACCCGTTGGGTTACTGATGCTTCAGTTCATAAAACATTGAAGTTGATTTCAACATTTAAAAAAATTGTGTGTCTGAAGAAAGTTGAAATAAAAATACTTACTTACTGTATAAACAACTCGTAATTTTAAATCTTATTCACTTGAAATATTTTAAAATCAGACTTAAAAATATTTTTAATATGCCAAAAGTTATTTTTTAATTATTTAAAATAGTTTTTTTAAAGAATGCTGAAATATAATCAAGCATGCACGCAATCACAGGGAGGTGGAAAGAGAGAAGCGGAAAGAGAGAAGTGGAAAGAGAGAGGTTGCAAGAGAGGGCTGAAAAGAGAGAGATGGAAAGAAACTTAAATCATTATGCCCCACCCGACGGCCAACGTACGCCCGATTCAGAGATTTTTAGTATTTTACTACCCGTGACCCGTTGAGTCACTGAAGTTCCAGTTGAAATAAAAATACTTACTGTATAAACAAATTGTATTTTTTGAAAAGAAAACTAGATAGCGTTAATTACATGCTGCTCGTATAAATATATTTTATAGAACAAATTCCCTGACATATAGAAATAGGACTGAAACAAAAATACGGAGATACATCAATGTCTATAGACTGACGATGAAAATACACATTCTAAAAGAGATTTCAATATAATATCTTTTCGTGTCAATCCACTTATTTCACTGATGAATATTGAACATATAATTTGTTGTGAACAAGTAATGTTTAAGAAATAACAAAACAAGAGGTTGCAGATAAATCGTGTATTGAACAATAAATACAACAGAACGGTGTTACACGACTTAGGAGTGTGTGTCGGTTGACCAGCGTTCACTCTATATCACAAATTGAATGCCTACAGTGACAATTTCAGATCATGTCGAGCTAATATATGCATTTTAGGTCCTAGACTGACTGAGGTAGTCTCGTAAACCTTATGTATTGATGCAGAATCTATGATTGTGAATTGGAATGAAGGCAGTAGTGGTACATAGACTGAATGCATAAAAAGAATTCATAATGAGAAATGAATAAATACTAAACTCTTCAAATACGTCTGTATATAGATTACTCATAGCAAAGTTAGTATAGAAGATAAGGAAATTGTACATGGGGAAAGGTTAATCTTGATCAACATCGCAAGATGCTACAAAATCGGAATAATAACTTAAAACCTGACTCTATAATGTTACCCCCTTTTATCAAGGAGAATACAATTTGGACCCTATCTCTCGTAGATATCTTCACCTTGGGATGGCTGTGATGTCAGGTTGGTTATATACTGTTTTAAACTGGCAAAAAAGTTGGTGTCAGTTAGGTCGTCGATCCTCTAAAGTTGCTGGTTAGTGCTGTGTTTCTTACTGGCAAAAAAAGGTAAGGTTGTTCTTCCCATTGATTCAGTCAGCCGTGGAATTTGACAGCTGGACTGAAGAAAAGAAAGTCGTGCTCTTGTCGGAAGAAGAACAAGACCTGATCTTGGTTGAAAATTATAGTTTTAATAATAGTAAATAAGGATAAAATATTTACAAACGTTTGATATAGCTTAACATTTCTGGAGGAGCAGCAACTTGAAACCAAAGTATGTATTCTCGAACTTTTATCAGAGAATTGAACATCGAGTTAATTTCATGCGTGTGTGAACTGCGTTTGTGTTGATCAGCCAATCTACGATTTATTAATCCTCGATTTTCCCGGTTTTTCGTCTGCTTCCGTTCGCCAAAATGCAGTATATATGAAGACCGTTCAACGCACGGGTTTTCTCACCATTGTGTGATTACAAGAGGGGTCAAAAGGGGTCATTTACTCTGATTTGTTGTTAATTTATCCAAACTTTAAACATTGCCAATCTTCAAAGCCATTCAAAATAACAACCTTACATATTCGTCTCATAAGCTTTTTAGTCGAACATAAGCAACACAATGTTGTCACCTGTCAAAATCTACAGTCCTTTGAACAACAGGTGTTTTTTTACAATTAAATTTCCTGGGAAAATTTAATTTCTCCCAAAGATTCACAGTTATAATTTTTTCTGTTCCAACTCGCACCACCCGAAACCAGAAATATAAAATACACTTCCCTAACAAACAAGTTATCTTTTTACAACTCATTCCTGGCACCTAACCCGTTTATAAATGTCTAAATTGTCAACTGTGGACAAAAGTTTTCTCAAATCAATGATTAAACAATTCTCCCATCGAAGGAAGCACGTAGATCTTATCAAGGACTATCTTTCTTCGAGTCTCGTTAACCTTGCTACAGAACCACAAACGAAGAATTGAAAAAAATAAGAAAAAGCATAACCTAAGCATTTTTAACGGTAGCAACAACTAAAATTGATAGTACATTAACTCGAAGTGAAAATAATGAGATAATTGAGAAGTTCTATAACAATAAATTCTCTGGACCCATCCAGAAATATTGCATATTTTAAACATATATATATATATATATATATATATATATATATATATATATATGTATGTATGTATATTGTTTGAACTTTAGTATATTTAAAATTTAGTATTAAAATATTTAAAAAATATATTTTTAAATTTACTATATATATATATATATATATATATATATATACATACATAAGGAATAACGATGTATATATCAAGAACTACTTTTGGGGAAGATGTATAACAAAGTAGAAAACGTTTTTTGCGTGGCGCGTTTCGTCCTTTAGGGCTCATCCGTCTCAATTTGTTGATGCTGAAAAATGCTTAAATCTCTTAAATACGCATCTAACACTATAAAAATAAACCTCTCCTATCAATAATCAAAATCTGCCGTCTCGTAATCAATAAATGCCATCTCAAATTTAAAAATAACTTTTATAATTAAATATGTGGATAACCAATGATATTGTCTCTTAGTGAAGAATTTGTATGTATTTTCTTCGAACATCTGAAATCTGATCCTTTCCAAAATATTTTACCTAAACAATCAACATACTTCCGATATACTGATGATGCTTTATCAATATATACTCGAGATAATGATTTATCTGATCTTGTAGATAAACTAAACAAAATTGAACATACAATAGAATTTACATACGACATGGAAGAAAACAATACATTGCCTTTCCTAGATAGCATGCCACAGTAGTTTAAAACTTGGTGTCACCCGAAAATCAACTAATAAAAATGATTTAATAAATTTCTATTCCCATCATAACAACAAAATAAAATCCGGAATAATTATCGGATTCTAATTAAGCTCACTCAAAATTGGCAACCCTCAATAATTACACGAAGAAGAGAAAAATATTGAAAATACATTAAAGCGTCTCCAATAACATGTTTCATATTCAATGCGAAACAAAAGTCAATAAAATATTTCAAAATAGACAAACGGTCCGTCCTGACAAACCCAAAGAATCAAAAATATACTGATCTACCTACTAACTCAATCACAACTACAATTGAAAATAATTTATCTGAACTCAATATAGAATTTGTCACGCGCAACTAAATTTAAAAAAATAATACTTAATCAATACAAGACAAAACAATAATAAAAAGAACTTCACAGTGGTTACTCTATCACCCGTAATGATTACCACAAATAATATATCGGAGAAACTCAAGAAGTTTAAATAAAAGATTATATGAACAGAAAAGTGATATTTTACAAAACAATACATTAAACGCATTAGTTGTTCACTGTAACCAGACTAATATAAAAAATGCTATTCTAATTAAGAGAGAAAACGATTCATTAATGTGAAAATGTTTAGGAAGTGATTTAATCGCTACTTCATCCACATTAAATTTGTGTCCAGGTTCTTACAACGTTTCATCATGCTTGGCAGATCTTCTGTTACCACAATGTGGCATATTTAATAGCAAAGTTGATGGAAAGAAAAATAATCTAAATTAAATCAGCTAGATTTTATACTCAAAACGCATATAAAAAATATTTTTAAATTTGAAATTCCCAGCTTCTCTCCTTTGTAAATATGCATAATCGCATCAACGTAAACAAACTTAGTCCGATGAAGTCCTAAAGTATCAGGTTCTCCAAGCACTCCTCCCTCATTACGTGCCCCAGAAATTTCAACTGCTTCTTTCTGGCGGTAAGTATAGGTTTCCTTTTTGTTTACATTTTCCCCAAAAACTCGTTGCTGCTTGCATGTATGGTCCATTTTATCCTTAGCATCTTTCTGTAGAACCACATTTAAGGTGCTTCAAGTTTCTTCGTCTTTGAGAAGATTCTCCAGCATTTTCTGCCATACAGGAGGACAGATATCGCATAATAGTTCAGTACTCTTTTGTTTGTTTCTAACGAAATCTTTTTGCCTCTCAATGCTCATCATACTTTTGGAATCTATTTTTAGTCAATCCCAATACGTCTTCGGGTTTTAATGTTGCACTTTCCGTCCTCTGTTGGTACACTTCCTAGATATTTTAATTGCTGTACTTGTTTGATTTTACTATCCCCGATTTGTAATTTGCTTTTTGGGCTCATCCTTTTGCTAATTACCATGCATTCTGTTTTCTTGTAGCTTATATTTAGTCCTTTCTTCTCGCTTTCCTTCGCTACCTTCTGTAGGAGATTTTTTTTCTTTTCTTTTCCATGTCTGTTATCAATACATCATCTGCATATCTTATATTGTTAAGATTGTGACCGCTAATAATGAATCCTGGTAGGACTTCTAATTCTCTCAGAATTGTCTCGCTGTTAGAGGTTGAATAAATCCAGTGAGAAGACACATCATTGCCTTATACCCCCCCTTTTTTGTATATCTGCTGAACTCATTTTTTAACCGTATGCAGGCCGTTTGCTGCCAGCACAGATTCGTGATTAATCTAATGTCTTTCTCGAATATGCTGAGTAGTTCTAATAGATTTTTGTAGCGTAGTTGATCAAAGGACTTTGCGTAAGCTATTAAACACGTACAGGTCCTCCTGCAAGTGCATTGCTCTTTCTGATAAATTCTGAGCATAAATATTGAGTTCCTTGTTCCAGTGACTTTGACGAACCTGCATTGTTTTTGATCTATTGCCAGTCTGATTCCGCTACGCGCACTATTCATCAAAATTAGGATGATGACTTTTGTTATGTGATTCATTGGGCTGATTGTCCTGTTGAGTTCACATTCGTTTGCGCTTGGTTTCTTAGGCAATGATATGAAAATGGTCTTTTGGTATATCACCACTGTTGTAGATTACATTTGTTATTTCTGTGATCTTGTCTATGACGAAATCATCTAAGGCTGCCAGCATCTGTATTACAATTCCCTCTGACACTGTCGCTTTCTTTTCGTTCAATTTGACTAGTGCTGTTTCTACTGCGGTTTTTAATATTTTCGGTCTGTCGGTAATTCTGTGTATTTCCGGTTGTTCTCTTTCGTTGTGAAAGAGTTATCCGATATATTCGTTCCACCTCTGAAGTACTTTTTCTTTCTCTAATATCAGCGTTCTGTCTTTGGATTTTATGCAGATTCATTGTTGATGAGCATGTCTTTTGTCCCCTTAGTTCTCTTATTTTAATGCATATCTCCTTTATCGGTGACAATCATTCCTTCTATTTCTGTACATTTTACGTTGATCATTCCTCTTTAGCCTGTCTTTGTTCCGTATTTCTTTGTGTACAGTATAACCCGGATATAAGAGAAACCCGGATATAAGAGAGATTTTATATGGTCCCAAATTAGAGCCATACTTACCTAAACAAAATAGACCAAACCCGGATATAAGAGACTTCTCCGGCCCCGGCAACTCTCTTATATCCGGGTTACACAGTATTTTTTTTTGTATTCAGTTCTGTATCTTGGCATTGTTTTTGTCTACTTTGCCATATGTCAAAAATCTCATTTGCCATCCATTCGTTTTTTCTTCGTCTATTTTCCTTTGGGATGATCTCGTTTGCTGATGTCACTAAAGCTTCTCTTTTTGCGTCCGACTTCGAGTTTCTGTTTCCATTTTTCCTCTCGTATCTTCTTTTCACACTGTCCTTATATTTCTCATTCGGGTTCGAGTCTTTCAAGAGTCTGTTGTATTGCAATTTTTGGTCCTGCTATAAGCTTCTTCAGTTTCCGTAGCTTCAGTTTAAGTTAGAAACAAAAATGGCGGTGAACTTTAATACAATATCTCATCTCGTGACTGCCGAAAATATCCTTTCAGATGTAGAAGGGACCAGAAGGAAGTTTTAATTGGAACTAAAAGAAGAAAAGAGGGAAGAGAAGCAGGGGAAAACAGCAAGTAACCTGCTTAATGTGTTTGCATAAATGGATGGGTGAAAAATACAAAGTGGGGTGGCAAAGATTTTAAAATACTGAGAGAAACAAAAGGCATGAATTTGTAGAAAGCAATGAGAACTTATATCCTGAAAGGACAAGGCAAGTAAAGGAAGTAGGAAAAGAAGAATTTATTGTCTAGTGGCAATATTAACAAAAAATAACGTTTCATTTCACCAAGCCAGAAGAGAAAGACGAGGATTTAAATGAAGAACGATTTTCATGGATAACTTTTTTTCCTAGCTTCAGAATTTGAAACCACGGAAACAGCGTATTTCAGTTGATTGATTACAAAAGTAATAAACATCGATATAAATTCTAATGGCACTTTTCAATTTTTCTCTAATTTTGTTCCAATATAATAGGGAAATATTTGCATCAACCTTTGTCACCCCACTTTGTATAAAGATTTCGCCAAATGTAACAATTTCGATTTGGGTGCAAACGCCGTCAAAATATTTACATACTTTCTTAAAACATTAAAATATTTTGTTCATTTCTTTTTTATCTTAATCGGCAACACATTTATTCTAGGTCGACATTTTAGGGAGCGTAAACGGATGTAGGGTTCTGAAATTGCTATTGAAAGGGGTTATAAATAATATCAGTTTACTGTAGTATTGCATATTTCCAAATTCAGAAGTTGATATAATTTGAAAATTGTAAGGAAGAATTGTTTAAGCTGCATTATTCGTTGAGCAAAATAAATACACTTAATGGATTACCTCAAATCGGTCCGAAGCCATTTCAGCAACCCCTATGCACACACTATCACACACATACACACACACATATATATATATATATATATATATATATACAGAGAGAGAGAGAGGGTGAGAGAAAGAATAGGGGAGAAAATTATATATAACTGGAAAAATTAATACAATGAAACTGACTAGACAATATATCCAAACAGATATTTTTTTTAAAATTACATTTAAAAGTTTAAAATTTCAGCGTCCCCTCCCATTCATTCGCATATGTAGTTAAGATAGGCGCTTGGCCGAATGTTTAGAAACTTCACATTCTGACTATGAGAACCATGTTCGAATTTTACCATGGTCGATTTGTAACGGAGGTGACTTCCTCATAATATCAACCCTGTTGTGAGGAAGCAATTTATGCAAATAGTACCGTTAAGATGTTCTAAGTGATGAGTATACTAATAGTTAAGCCATGACTTCTGAATGATATCACGTTTATCTTCATCAACAAAAGCAATTTATTCTACGTTTCATTCATTGGCTCATGACATTTCATGTGTTCAGATCTGTGTCTCTCCTAGAATGTCCGTATGGATGCGACGACTTACATCACAGTTCTGAAAAACCACATATACTTTTTTTTAATCATTTCCCCTCAAGCAAAGTAATAAAGCCACTAAGATGTAAGGAGTTACTTAATGTTAGAGAATATGATAAAAAATATACTAATGAGAGAAGATAATAAAAGAACAAGTATTAAGAAGATAACGATTGACATTGCATATAAATTTGTGATGGTCACAGTGACAGGGAAGCAAGAAGCAGGAAGAGAGTCTCACAAGTGATCAGTGGGAGAAAACAAAACTGTTAACAGAGAGATTACTCTTACATTTATCCATTTGAACTATAAAACGATGGGACCTTGTTGCGGATCTAGTACTGTGCTTATATTCATAAAGTCTAGGTATCATATAGGAAAGTTCATCAGAACAATTGCCATAAAAGTCTTTATAGATAAGACACAGTGAAGCAACATTACGCCGATTGGAAAGTGAATGAAGCCGAGATGCCAGACAGGACCAATAACATTGCAGCTTATTTGAATTTTGTCAAGAATCTCTTAATAAATAGCAGGAGAACCTCACCAGATGTGGCAGCAATATTTAACGCAAGGATGAATGGTAAACTTATAAAGATAGATTCTGACGAGAAAAATTATCCAGCTCAACACAGTGAACTAACTTTCCAAGCTGCAGATTTAACAATTAATTCAATATACACTTTACACTTAATATCAACGTAAAATGCTTGTTCAAGAAGTCGCAATGGAGGGTAGCGTCAGTAAAACCGATAACAGGTAAAAAGTGTTCTCTTAGGCGATTAAAAGAGAGCAGTTTCGTTTTGGAGGCGTTAAAATTAACAAGCTATTCCTTGTCCCATTTAATAGATTGCAAGTTATTTTTTCGACCAGCTTCCAGTTTGACCTTATCGAACCGATTTGGCTTACTTTATGTCAGCTATGAATAGCGATGTCAGCACAGATACAGAGCTGAGAACCGATGGCATCGGGAGCACCTACATTAATTCAAATAGATCGAAGAGTGGTTGTTCAAGATAACTTTCATTTCGCGATTTGTTAAGAAAGGCAGAATCGGTTTTAATTTTACAATTTGAGGAGATCAAATCCTGTGAAATGCCTTCGAGGTATCCAAAGCAAATGCCCGAACTACACCATTTTTATCTAAAGCTTAACAGACTCTTTTAGCACTAAGTATTAAAAACATCAGGAGTTGACCTAGAGGAACGAAAGCCGTAATGCTTATCCCTTAGATATAAAGCTGTGCAGAAAACAGTGTTGGGTACTTTTAAGCTGTTTCATTTACTGAAACAGAATTCAGAATAACCCGTAAACTTTTAGCAGCTCTGCAACTCAGAGGTTAGTAATTTTGTCTCTGAAACATGTTCAATATTCATTTGAGTATAAATATCTTAATAGTGTGGTTCCTTACCAGTTTAAGCTAAGCTTAAAAACTTACTTTTGGTTGTACTTCAATGTGACTTCATTCTTTGAACGTCAGTTGGGACTCCAGACTAGGGCGGTATACGATCCATCGCTAACAATTCTGGGAAAATTGTCGGTTCCTTGTACCGGCTTAGAAAATAGCAGACACCTTCTGTCATGTTGAGCCTGGTCAACCCGAAAATGGAGTACTACTGCTGGAACACTAATACTCTACTCTTGATTTAATTTGAGTCTTGTATCGGGGTAGGAGCTGTCCATTCCCCACTTTCCAGTATGGACAGATTTCAAGGTGCTTTATTCGAACCTCGCGGGGAAATACTTATTTTCCATCCTGCAAACCCTTTCCTATATGTGCAATATTGCAAGCTTATTGCTACTTCTATGACTAATGTTCCGACGAGCATTCTTTAGTGAGACAAGCTCATATTTCTGCAGCCATGAACCACTTTCTTAGGTCCACAGGGTTGAATTACCCTTACTCCATACCGTATTTCATTAGTAAGAAAGTGGTTCCACTCAAAATGCTTCTTTTCGATAACCACAACATTCTGGAACAGTTTTCTGCGTGGATGTTTCACGGCGAACTTCAATTTTAACCTCTTAACCTCTTAACCTCTGAGGTCAATCGTTATCTATCCTCCATATTCTTTACTTCTTACTTTCTCTATTTACGTTCATATAGCAAACTACATTCTGTACTCATCTACTTTGAGTGCCTCCCGAGAACTGTATAGATTGAACATTAGTAAAAAAGGAAAATTAACAGTTTTCAAACTACGCCTTAGAAGCTCGTCTTGCATAGCAATTTGCAAGCGAACTGCGTTTAATTCTCGAAAGATTAATTTGTATTAGACTGGGCTAAATTCATTAAATAACCAAAATTATATTCTGAAAATTCCCCACAGACATTTTCAGTGAGCATTATCCATATTTCCTGCGTAGATTCTAAATTCGTCAAGAAATTTCACTTCATATTTCTTTACAAGCAGTTACTATTATTTCCACCTATTCTGCTAACAACTATACATTACGTCGTATTAATGGGAATATCTTAGAAGTAACAATTTCCAGTTGTTTTTCTTCATAATTCTCTACAAAACTGTCAAATGTATCTCTTCTCAAATGTAAAAGAACATCTAACTATATATTTATTTGTTAGGTGGTTTGATCACGAAAACTTGTGAACAAACCACCTGAATAAGTGCAGAAAATTAGGCACGTAAGGAAAAAACAGTAAGTAGTGTAAGACTGAATCACAGGATTTATTTGACATTTTCAGCCAAGCGATTAAAAGAACTAATATTCCTACTTAAATTTATTAGCAACATAAAATACGCAGGTGACATCGAATTGATGGTAGACACAGAAAGAAAACTGCATGAACCGCAAAACTACATAATTGTGGAAAGTGTGAAGAAACTACTAACCATCAATTGTAATACGATAGAATGTATATATTGTTAACAAGATGAGCAGCCTGATATGTGAACTTGAAATTAGATATGTTAAAATAAAGCAAATACGAATGATGCCTACCAAAAGCTAAACAAACTATTTAGAAGTTATTATGAATAATAGAGCGCCGAACAGCTATGTAATATCAATCTCCTATGTGAATGCTGTACAATTTCCTTACAGATGACTTGAGGCAACAAATTTGTGGTTCTATAGAAGAATTTTGAAAATACTATGAACAGAGCATGTGAGCAATAAGTTTTAAGGAAAATGTATACCAAAAGCAAACTTATGATAGAATAAAAAAGAAATAGTTGAAATTATTGGTATACATAATGAGGAAAGAGAGCTTGGAAAATTTAACAGTCACATGACACATTGAAAGCAAGATGGACAGATGGAAACACTAACTAACGAGCTCTTTTGCAAATGGATTTCAGATCAGGGACATGAGCACAAACACTGTTCAGAGCTTCAACGATTAAAAGTTGAGGACAGCGTTGATCGTTCACGCTATGAAGTAATACATCACTTACATTAAGAAGGGGTGTAATTCCTTATTCATAAATAATGAGGTATAATCCTTTGATTTAATAGGAGGCATTACTCGACGCCAATGCTTCCTAGCAAAACAATTTATTAAGAAATTCTAATACTGATATTTACCATTTGCATATGGGAGGGTAATAAAACTACATATCCATATTTTACAAAAAAAAGACAATGATTTTAAAATTATTTAAAATGCTACGAAATATTTACAGAAAGGATGTATTAGCATGGGAACCACGCTACACCAATCTAATTATAGTAAATTAAACAAGTTAATCGTCGAAATAAAATGTGGGAAAATGATTTAAAAAATGAAAATAAACATTCTCATTCCCACATCACCGTTGATCCTTTATCTTTGTCGCCTAATGAGGTGGGGACGGGAAAGTAAAAAACAAAAACGGAAACGCGATCAAATACAAAGATAAAATACAAATGAGCATAGATTCACTCCTTCTATGCGTCGCGTCATGTCAGGACATAGACGATATGGCTCTCTGCAACTTCCTATACCGTGTCGTATTTTTCTCTGTTTGCTAAGGCCCCCGTCCCCCGTTCCGTCATCTATTCACATAAGCTCATCAAGCAATTGGTTTACTGCTTTCCCCTATCTCTTTTGCTCTTAATATTCTCTGTGGGGGTTAAGTTCAATAAACCGACCCTCCTCATTTTGTGTCCAAGAATTTCATTTGTCCTTCCTTGTTTCTGAATATAATTGTTCTTTTCACTGCTGTCTATGGAATTTTCAGTATCCTTCTGTAGAACTAAATTTCTGCTGCCTCTAGTTTTTTCCTCACCTGTATGGAGATTACGGATAGAAAATAAATTGGGTAGTTATTCAAAGAGAAAGAGGCGTGAAATAAGGATGCGTCATCTCCCCAGAAGTATTCAACCCCTACATTGACGCCATCCTAAGGTAACTGGAGACCCTCTCAGGATTTATTATCGGCGTCAAATGGCAATGTGTTGTTTCATTCACTAGCTAAGTTAAAATCACCTATCACTATTTTTACTGGGCTGGATTTGACAACATTCTAATGCTTATCTAGTTACTTTGAGATTCAATTCTGGCTAAGCCCCATTGACGCGAAGCAACAATTATTGCTAAAATACTTCAAAGACATCCTCTCTCTGATCTGGCATTTGAAGTAGGCGACTAAATGATGAAGAAAAGAAACATTTCTGTAGGAGGGATTTCTTTCGTGTTCCACAAATAAGCATTTATCAGAATAAACTAAGAATCACATAATATTTCTTTTTGCCAAAGGGCCCACATTTTTAAAAATAGGGCTGACTTACAAAGCAAAGAATCACATAATATTTCTTTTTGCCAACGGGCCCAAATTTTTAAATATAGGGCTGACTTACAAAGCAAAGAATCATCTGTGAATCACTCTTCATTACGTCTGCTCAAAGCGTTTTTAGTGACCTCATACAGCAAAACAATTATTCGAAAAACATTTATTTGAATTGTAAATTGTTTGAATGGAAATTAATGAAAAGGACAATTATGCTAACTGATAATTATTCGAAATACCTATGTTTGAAATAAGTATGTGGTTTTGCTTTGAGTGAGTCATTGCTGATTTACCTAGAACTAATAACGCCCTTGAAGGATAACATAGGGTTTTTGCAACAAATGATATCAGATCATCTCACAATATGAAAATTCTTAGACGTTCTTAAAAGAGAACAGGACCTGCAAAAAATTCATATTTGAAAATATGTCAAAATTCAAGTGGCATCCTTTACGATTAATCTTCAGTAGTTAACTATTTGAGTGCAATATCGTATAACTTAAGGTTATAAGAATGTTTCTTACTAAACTGTTTTATTAACGATATTTGTATTTTGAATAATTATCACTTGTTTATTTCCTCTTTTAACTTTTGCATTTTTAGTGCAATAAAAAATGTTGCATTTCGAATAATTATTATTTAGTATAATTGTTCTTTCGAGTAACTTTCATTCAAACAATTCACAATTTGAATAAAGATTTTTCGAATAATTGTTTTTGAATTATTGTTTTCGAGCAATATTCACATAATCGGTAGATTGTTTCAACACTAGTTACCCTTTAATTTTTAGCTTCGGTAAATTTTGTATCTCCATCAGACTGTTTTGTTTTTCTGTTTATACATTTTTTTTTTAATTCACCAAACCGTTTTAGATGGCAGATATATATCAAATATATCGTGGAGTATACTGAGATGGACGCACACATATAGTGCAGAGTTCGGAAGATGCGTACCTGTGCATTCTTGCATTTTTTTCAACAAAACAGACTCATTAATATATTCTCAATATCAGTAAATATTCTTCTTTCATGCGTTGTGCGCTTTTAAGCTGTGGAGGGCTATGGCTCTCTACAACTTCTTGATCTTTGTTGCTATACTCAATGTTCAACCGTTTACCATCCCTCTTTATTCATCGCTCTGCCATGCATTTACCAAAACCTATTAAATAAGTTATTCTGTCCGTGCTACCATTCTTTCCATCAATAGTGGATGCGAAGGTGGTGCAGTGGAACGTGCTTAGAAATAGGAGAGCCTTGTTCAAATTCTAGTCGGGTTCGTTACATTCACTCACGAGCAAATACCTTTGGTAAAGGTATGGACCTATTTCTTCTCCACAGCTTTATTTAATATCTTTATTAAATAACCCACAAAAGTTTCTAAGCCGTGAAATTCCTTCAATCAATTCCTTCGTTATGCTCTGTGTTAAATTTTCGAACCCCTCATTCCTCATAAAACGTTGCAGAAAGTTCCACTACCTCTTTCTGGTTTTAAGCATATTTCTTTCTCGTTGCTATTTCCCTTAGAACTTACTTGTAGTTCACATGATCTGACCATGATATTCTCTGCATATGTCTGTAGAGACACATCTCTGTTGTTCTAAGCTTGTTCTCCATCTTCCGGTACTCGCTGCAAGGTAGATATGACATAGCAGTTCACTTTTTTCTTTATTTCAAGAAAAACATTTCCAAAACAAAAACTAGGATCTGGAATTTGAATGAAAGTAGTCACCTACCATCTATCATAAAAACTGAGGATTTAGAATTAGTAAATACTAAACACTTCAAATACATCAGTGTATAGATTAGTTATAATAAATTTAGCAGCGGAGATAAGGACATTAAACATATAATAGGCTGCGCTAGGGTTAGTTTCTCCCAACACCGCAAGATGCTAAAAAACAAAACCTTTACATGAAAGTGATGTTCTTAAATAGCTTCGTCAGATCGAGACTTTGATATGAATGTCATGTATAGCGCCAAATCCGTTCAGAAACAAACAGCCTAGCTGTATTCACATTATTTACATTGTTCGGAATGTTGTCCTTGTCTTTATTGTCATGTTCACGATGTTCTGCCTTCTTCAGGTGATTAGAATTTTGAACGGAACCATTTATTTCGTCCACCGGAGTAGACTATTCTAGTTCTACGTGCCATAATTCTTCCGGATGTTTCAGTTAACTCAACTCTAACTCAACTCTCCAAGTTTTTGTTATTAGCCAGATATTGAAATCACAACTCCTTGGGTCATTTCACTGGATCCAGACAACGATTTTATCCACTGAGCCATGTTCCCTGGAGGATATCAGTGTATGAATTTTTGGTGACTTATGAAATTTATGTCTCAGTAAATATTTTTTTACCAGAACTCATATTGCAATTTTGTTGTTTTGTTTTTCTCTAACACTGCGTATTACTGGCTCCTATATTGTATTCATTTCTATGCTAGACCGGCTTAGAAGATTTTTGTGGCCTGATTTCTGATTGTGTGCTGATTCCTTAATTTTTCGGATTTTCCAGTGATGTTGCTAGGATCCAGTGACTTGAACGAAAAAGTTGTGAGTTCAATGGTGAACAAAAACTTGGAGTTAAAGGGAGATAACTGAGACGTTCGAAAGATGCATGGTACGCGCGACAAAATAAAGGGTTGATTTCAAAATTCCAATCACTTGAACAAGCGTGAACATGGCAATAAAGATGAAGACAACAGTCCGAACAATGTAAATAATGTAAATAATTACAATACTTCATCTCATAAATATAGACAGATGTCTGCTGTATATAACTAGTTTCTCGGATCAATGGTTAAAAATGACTTTGAGTAAGTGAAGCCTGTAGGACTTGGCGACGATCATGCAGCTTCGGATGATCGCTGCGAAGACCATTCACGTGTACCAAATAAGTGCTTTTAACAGTATGTAAGAGAAAATAATGACATAATCAAGATATTAACATTCCACATTACTTCAAACAAAAAGTTTGGAAGGAAGAGTGCATCGATATTGGAAACAGCTACTGGACTTGAGAAACATATTTTCCTGAAAAATTGGTTTAAGGGAACGAATTTATAAATATCAATCAAAGAATGCCAAATATTTACTTGTCAGAAACGGGTAATATTACAATTATCATTATCTGTCGGATCGGTAAAATTTTCTGTCGTCTATCAGTATAGATAGATAGTTAAATTTCTGTACCTAATTGGTTCTTACATCCCCAATTCGAGGCTTACATCTTTGGATACCTCTTTTACTGACAACTATATATTCGGTGTTCTTATATTATGATTAGTCTTTTCTTTCACTTTCCTTCGCTCCATTTTCTAGGATTCCGCTATTAGCAAAGTATTATCTGCGTATCTTATATTGTTAAGATTATATAGCCACCAATAATATCTTCTAACGGATCATTTAGTTCTCTGAGCTTCGTCTTGTTGTATAGCTTTAAAATACACTGTGCAAAACGTGTCGTTGCCTCACTCCTCTTTCTATTTTGTGTACTTGTATAACTAGATCCCTATTCTTATGCAGAGGGTTTGTTTCCAGTAGAATTTGCGGACTATTCTAAGCTCTTTCCCATATATTTAGAGCTCACCTAGCAGCTCAAATAAGGTTTTTCTGTTCCATTTTATCAACTCCTTTTGTGTATTCTATGAAACACATGCACAGTTTTTTGTTTTGTTTTTTTGTTTTGTTTTTTTGTTTTTTTTAGTTTTTATTTCACTATTTGATATCATTCTTATCAGGAAGATAGCATTTTTTTCAGTAACTTGAAGAAAGCCAAAAGGTTTATTTCTTCATCGAGTTTTGTTGATGGGCATGCGTGGTACTTTACGATGTGTCTCACCTCAGATGATACCAAAAAAGACTTTGCATTCAGTGAAAGACACCCTCCTACACGCCAGACGCAAATCTGAGCCTTCACTAGAGATCAGTGGCTATTCGCAACATGTACACACGTAGTAGGTCAACATGGAACACGCCGAACGGCAGATAAATAAGCACCCACCTAAGAAGCAGGAAGAAAATAGTCTCTTACATACTCGGGAGAATAAAGAATCCATGTTTGGAAAGAACCACAAAACCAAACAGCCTCTCGACGATAGTAATTGAAGAAATAATGATTTTATATATGAGAAATCAATCTTGTGTTCATATTATTCTGCATATGATAAGGTTACAGAACAGCTGCTAAACTTATTTTGAAAAAACAGCAGTTGAAATAAAAGTAGTTCCCTAAAATTAATGTTCCAGCCCAGTTAATAAACAGGATTATCGCCTTGCTTGGAGTGAACTGATTTACAAATGTGTTTTCCAGTTGCCTTCTCCATGAATTCGGAACAGACAGTGAGAAAAAGATATGTAGTTGTACTTTCACCAAGGGCATTTAGGTGAAATCGAATACAACAGATTTGGGCTGGATTTTGTGGATTGCATTTTCCCCACCAATAAATGGTTTACTTGTATAAATTGCCAAAATATTCTTGGAGTTAGATTATTCATTGTTCTTTTGTTTATAATTTCAAGTCAGTGTCATTCTAAATATAAACTTATTTAAGAGGAAATATCTTTCCTTTTTAATTTATTAATGAAATCATATTTTGATAATTCAAATTCTGGAAAACTGATATTTCCAAACATTTTTGGTATATTAAAATATTGCCAACAACATGCATACTTTCTATTTATTATTATTATTATTATTATTATTATTATTATTATTATTATTATTATTATTATTATTATTATCTTTTTTGACACATAAAGAAGTTCAGAGTTAAAATTGCACTACTCTTTTGTATGAATATTTTATTATTCTTATACATATATCCTTTTCTTCACTTCTGTCAATCTCTATCTCTCTGTGTCGGTTTCTCTATCTCTTTATTTCATTGTTCCTATTGGCATAATTTTTATGAATTTTATTTCTATTATGCTTGTTATATAATTTAAGCTGAATGTTAATAGACAATGTAAACATATGTATATATATATATATATATATATATATATATATATATATATATATATATATATATACACACACACGCACATATATATATATATATATACATTATTAGCAGTAGAATAATATCAAAACCCTCTATTTTAGGATAATGCAGGAGAATACTAGACAATACTTAAGAAAATATTCGTATTAAAATCAACTACTGTTAAATGTCGCACACTCAAGGCTGCTACGAAAACTGACAATGCCATGTCTTCTCTCTGCAGATGAAAACTATACAAGAAAAAAATTATTTCTTTCAGATTAAGAAGCAACAGGTTTTATCACCTTGACCAAGTTCAGTAAGTCTGGTTTCGTCTTTTCTTTACCAATCCGAAAGGACAGTATATGAAATTGAATTAATGTCTGTAGCCTGATGGGCAACTAATCGAATTTGATCTGAAATGTCTACTCTATAATACTTGATCGATGAGATTAATATTCATGATTAGGTTACGAACTTATTTATGCATCCGCGTTTATCTCAATCTGTAAAATAAAGAAATAAAATTATTTGAAGTTATTAATTTTACGAAGTCATAATAATTTACTCTTTGAAGTTTCGTCTGAGAGGTTAACTTAGATTAACTGCATACAGAGATTGTGCATTATTTTTGCCAAGGCTAGAACAGACATGAGGCAACTTACATCAAATGGTCCACTGATAGCCGAGACTACAATGAACAGACAAAATCAACGAGCTTTTATAATAAACGAGAGTAAAAAAAAAAGTTTTAAAGAGAGATAACGACAGACTCCATTTTTAGAAGTGTGTTTGATGATAAATTCCGAAGTCAGAATCAAAGGCCTATCGTGAGAATAATCTCGCTATGCTGATTAAACAGTTTCTTTGTTTTACAATCAAATAAATGAGGAAGTGTATGCCTTTAAAGCACCTTTCGTAGGATTTCTCACACCCATTGTTTCCTCATTTAAACCAAATTAAAGAAATTCTAATGTAAACTAAAGATTTCAAGCTGCTTTAATTTTCTTTATTGCAATAAAATTAAATTAGTATACCCTGTTTTCGATAAATTTTCGAATAGTGTCCCTGAACTAAGAGAAGATAATGTATAAAAATAATGTATAACAATAATTGTATTACAATCTTTTCGCGATGGATAAATTGTCGCCATTGCACGTTGTTTGTTTGTTTGTTTGTTTTTATCGACTGACTGCACAGTATAGTAGGATTAGTTGGGCACTGTCTAGGAGAAAAAGAGCACCATGAGACAATTCTCTCCGTCAGAAATTTGAAAACGGCATATTGTACTGTTTTGGCATTCGCGCCAGAATCTCCAATGCAAACATTTCATTTGATAGCAATCTGAGGATAGTGCAGAGGACTCGGAAAGAGTCGGATGAGTCTAATGGTGATTACGAAGTTGTTTGTGATGGCAACCTTATGCCACGATTTATCTTCCCACAGAGCCTCAGAATCAGTACGGAGGCCTACATCAAGTGCTTTGAGAAGATAGTGCTGCCCTGGGCCAAGATGATGACTGCTGGAAAACTCTATTTCTGGCAACAGGACCCTGCACTATGCCACACAAACTGAAAACACAGTCATGTCTGTCAGATAATTTCTTCAACCACATCACCCCTTACATACGGCCACCAACTCCCCAGACTGCAAGCCTCTTTTCAGTTGAAGTCAATGGCGATTTTATTGAATAAATATACTCTTTAGTATTTCAATATATTTTTTTTGTGTAATTTTAGTAAATACATTTGTTAAAATGAGATGTCAGTGTTATTTTCATCTTTGTGTAATTTAGACGCCAAATAATCGATCGCACCTTGTATATTATCATCAGTCATAAAATAAGCAGAATAGGAGAGGGGGTAAATAAATTTATAATTTTTTTCTGTTCGAGAAAAATGTTCACTTGTTCTTATACTTTCAATATGTCATACTTCATTCTAATTCGATTTTCTCCAAGTATGTTTTATTTTGTCACAAAACTCTTAAAAGGCAATGAATTATTTTTCGTTTCATTCATGATTCCTTTAATTTATAAACGCTCTTTGTCAATATAGGAATAAATCTTTCAAGATCTGTACAAAATATTCTGCATTTATGGTCGAATTAATCCGCTTGAATTTCAAGTATACTGTTTATGATCCATATCTTGCATTTCTATTCTTAGCCTTCCAATTACGTCTATTAACTGAAAACAAATAAATATTAATTATGCTGAGTTTCCCAAAGCGTAAGCACACATAAAACATGTTTATTTTATAACATCCACGTTGATTTCAAAATGCGTAGTTTCCTTAAATTTATTTTTGCAAAGTTTTACTGACCCATTATATACGTGTATTTATTTTCGCTTCTCTGTTTCCTATTTTTTAAAACAATTCTGCTCTATGCTTCGTCAAATCTGAACAAAATAAAAATTGGAGATGTTGGCATATTTATTGAATAAACGCGAAGTTTGTCATTGTTTCTTAGTTTTATTTTAAAAGTAATATAAATTATTATATGTTTATCATGTACACAAAAATATTCAACTCTTAAAGGAATATACGCTCTCTGTCAACATAGGGTATAAATTAACATAGGTACCGCCATGAGATCACTAACAAAAGATGACAAAGACGCCAAACTTGACGAAAACAAAATTTTATCCTCTAAATCCTTATGTTATTATTAAGAGGAAAGATCAATGTTTATTTTAATTATTTTTTAAAATTTTTCCTTCTTTTTAGAACATTCTAAATTTTGATTAAAAAAACTTTGTTTCTCTTTGTATCACCGGAACTAGTAAAATAGCATATACAATTTTTAGCACGTTTTTTTGTATGACACACATTAATTTGGAAAATCTTGCAAAAATAAAAATAATTGTCGGATGTTAATGAAACATTCAGTAACTATTCACGGATGATGGAAATGATTATAAATATGATTTTTTAATAAAGTCATGGCAGAAATATTTTTTTAAATTTATTACCCCACCCCATAACTAATTTTATGAAAACGCTAGAAATTCGATCGCGTCAGGTTTAGTGATTACAATGGTTAAAAGCACAAGGCTTTGAGGAATGCAAATCATGTTATTTTTTGTTTTTAATTGGACTCCCCGCCTACCTGAAAATCAGCTCTGAATTGTAACATACAAAACTCAATAAAACAAAGATATTATTTAATTTCAAATGTTTTTATTTGCTTTTAGTTGTTTTTATGAATATAGAGAATATTTTCTGAAAGCAAAAAAAATTTCGATGAAAAATGAATTTTTAATACAATTATTTGTTATTTTTTAATTATAATAGATTTTTACATTTAAGTTGTTTTTTTTAGTGTGTTGTAAATTGTATAATTTTGACTCATCAGAAGATCTGCAGTAATTAAAAAATGTAATTTTGTGTTTATAATCGGGCTGTAATTATAAAGTACGGAAGACCAACCAGAATACAATTGAGTTGCGTTATTTGAGTTAAGCATTGTTCTCCGCTGTTAAGGCCTTTACTTTAGCGAAACACGTGTGAAGTTAATTTGATTTTTCAATTTCAACCGAGAAGGGTACCTACAAGTATCAGTATCATCTTATGAAATTTATATGATCTTCTTTTTATATTAATCTCAGTTATGACATTTTTCCATAAATGAAATATCAAAATTAATAATAAAATGAATGGAAATACAAATAACACAGTAAAATGTAATAAATGTACATAAAATTATAGTATTTTATGTACACTTTTGATAAAATTCCATAAGAAAGGTACCTATAAATTAATCAGATACCTTTCTTATGAAATATGAAATTTAATCTCACTCTTAACAGTCTTATTTTAATTTCTTTATAATATATTTTCCATAAAGCATCGTAAACGTAAGGGTGAGAGCTAAGTACAAAAAAAAATTAGAGCGCTGAAAGTTTTCCTTAAAAATAACGAGGTAAATAAATTCGTTCACTTAAATGTAAATAATTTGTTCACTTAAATGTAAATAATTTCACTTTTCTCCTTCCGTAGGACAAATTATCCTCACAGAATCCGTCAATATGTCATTCATCACCTGACAAGTGACGCGAAAGTTTATGACTTGCTTTATTTTATTTTCAAACTACCTCTTTTCGGCGCATAAGCTAAGTTAAGCTTGGTTCAAAATATTTTAAATAAACATTATAATTTCTGATTTTCTTAAAATAAGTTTTGAAAAAATGATAATTGATATTTAAAAGAATTTCAAAGTGAGATTTTCATTTTTTTTTATAAAATGGAAAAAATGGTTGAAATCTGTCAATTTTGCTGACTCAAAAAAAACAACAAGATTTTTAACGAAAATTTCGGACGTGCTCCGATTAAAAAATGTAAAAAAATACCCCCAAAATACTTTGATCTTTCCTCTTAATAATAACAAACATTTAGACGATAAATTTTGTTTTGTCAAGTTGGCATCTTTTTCATCATGCTATGCTTTTTTAGCGATCTCGTGAAGGTACCCAAATTAACACTTCTCTTCCTAAGATTCCAGTTCATTTTAACAATTGGAGCTTGCTCTCCATATCGCTTACGCTCCTGCTGCCAACGAATATATACAATCATAAATTTACTGCGTTAAGGAATAGATAAATCTATATCATCGTAATTAAAATAAACAGTGATCCTGAGATATTTTACGTTACTTATCCTCAAACATGTCATGTCTGCATACTTTCTATGGAAACACAGCTTAGAATAATACAGCGAATCCTCCAAAATAGGGTAAGGAACTGTTTAGCCAGATAGTTTTATGCCAGTCTTCGAAATAATTAGGTTTTACCTGCCTAATAAACCAGGATTTTAATTTTTGATCTTTTACCTAGGTTCGAATATTGAGTACTACTACCGGTGGTGTGGCAATGCAAAAGTACTTCAGTCATGAAACAGGTTCAATTTTGAATGGTCAACACTAAGCTGAGCTTATTCTGGCGATATGTCACAGAAGTATGGTACCAGCTGTTAAACAAATTTACTGCACTTGTTCACATCACAGGTGGCTAGGCGCTTTTGTCGAGATATCATCTTTACGAAGGTTGCCGAATAAGGCTCGGGACACCTTCCAGACCAAGGGGATTTCTAGATTATTAAAACTCCTCTCAATATTTTCTCAGGAGTTGAAATCAAAGAAATATTAGCATAAAATCAGATCACTTAATCAAGTTAAAAATTAATAAAAATTTACTTTTCAATATATTTATTATGAAAATTTATTTTCAGTATACGTATACACACATAAACACAACGCGCACGAACGCCCTTGAACGTGCACGCTTACATATATATTTTACATTGGACATCAGAATAAAGATTTCGTCGCAAATGGGCCACTTATTCTTACAATTTTCACAATATTCTCCCACCTTTTCCAACCTGGAAAGGGAATTAAAGACCGGAGTAAGAGCTGTGTGATCAAGTGTATAGTTAGCTTCGAATATTTCTATTAGGAAATTGACAATATGATATTATCAATTAAATTTTAAGAAGTGAAATTATCAGAATAAAGTCGATCGGGAATTTAAGTTTACCCTCACTACACAGGGATTATTCTTAGGCAACGCACGACTTTCAGTGAAAGATAACTATGTTTGATTTTTCTTGCAGTATACCAAACTTGCTGACCAAAAGCTAAAGGCTGTGGAGATAATAAAATCTTCCACTTATTGAAACGTTTTCTATACATGAAGTTGGCGATGTCCAACCCGGTGATAATTTACCATTGTACCGATTTCCCTTGGGTCTATTATTCTCACCAACTCTACCACAAAGTGATCAATAACGTTGTGGTCAGAGAGATGTTTAAGCCACTTCAGCTAATCTCGTTTGATGGTTATCACGTATCCAACCTGGAGTAATAAAGCAGTTTGCATTCTGCCGGAGTAACAGTTCTTTTTAGAGGCCACATTACTTTCCCGAGAAAAAAATTAATCCATAAATACTGTTTTTTCTACACAAATCCACTAGTAAGCCGCGGCGAGCAGATTATTCTTTTTTATGGATCGAATATTATCATCGTGCCGATTAATGAAAACACGAAGCTTATATTTTTCATATTTAACTTAACTTGTGCTGTGCCTTATTCGGCAACCTTCATAAAGATGATATCTCGATAAAAACGCCTAGCCACCTGTGCAGTGAACAGGTTAATAGGAGTAGATAGATTCGTCTATCGCCCGGCCAGTATGTTTCATAAACAGATTTAGAGATTTATCCCTTGTTTCCTGTTTAGGTTATGATTTATCGGTTCTTTTTTTCCATTGCCATAATGACTTAACTGTCTTAACTTTTTGATGATCTGGCTGAGTACTGGCTGCGACATTTCATTATGATGAGATCAAGTTGGCAGTTTCTTGGTTACTGTATCCAAATAATAGTAAGTCCGAAGTCTTTGGTAGCATTTAGAGAGGATGCTCCGATCAACAGGTACATAATATCTGGATATTTGTAGTGCCGTGCCGCGCATGGTTAGGTTTCCTTGCATGATTTCCAATGGGAAAACATAAGGTCACATTATTCTTTAGTCTTATATACACTCGGGCCAGTTTTCTCATGACAGATACAATGAAAAGAAATACGAGTAAACAAAAAATCACCTTCCTATTTAACCTTTCTTCCTTCAATATTCGTGGATTTCGTTCTAATTTTTGTAATGTATAATCTTTTGTCTTTTGTCTTGAAACATTCTCCACATATATTTGCACTTTGAAAAATTATTTAAAATTCTTCTATTGCTACCAATAAATTCTCTTTTCTAGTCAATCTTTCCCTTCTGGTAAAGATTCTAGGATATATATGCATAGGTTCGGCGTTTAATCCAAGAGAATCTTCCAAATGAAAGGGAATTGTCCTTTGAATCCCCAGGTAATTTTTTCATGTACTTTCGATTTTCGTTATTGCACTCTGTTAGCTATCACTTTTTCCTTTAGCTAATGCTACTGATGTTGCCGTTATTCACTTTCAATTTTTTGGTTGCTCAGTCTCTTAATCAAATAATAAATGAGATCAACATGTTTCCTTACATGATTTATTCTTACCTCGGCCCCGAACTCCTGTCGAGTATCACAAGTATGTTGGAAACCATCTTCTGTAACTCCAGTATTTGAGAACTTAGGCGAACCGTCTTCTTCTGACTATCGACATATTAGTCTTTTACCACTTTTTGGTAATGTACTAGAGCTGGAGTGGGGGAAAAGAAGAGGATTCATACATTTCCCAATGTTATTAGCACTTAAGTCGAATCCATTACTTTCACTTACGAGCTAATACTCTTGGGAAGATATGAATCTTCTCCCTTCAACTATGGGTAAATAGCAGGACAGACCGGGTTCTATAGACTTAGATGGCAACTGGTCTAGAGTAGAAAGAAATGGCAACCTACTGCGGGAAAAAATCTACCTCGTCAGTCATGTATGGAAAGATACATGATCGCCTAAGCGTGTATCACGCATGGCATATAAATGACTGATTATTGACTCAATCATCTCTGAATTTGTTAAGCATCTCAGCTCGCAGGGTCTTCTTTCAGATAAGGAATATTCTTTCTCGCTGTGATGTGGAGTCCAGCAAGACACAACACTTAATTCGAAAGTGTCAGATGTGATAGTTGTATTCAATACTCAGCTAGACAAGTCACTGCAATAGTATTATGATATTTTTTGTATAAATACAAGAAATGTTGCACAAAGGCTAAAGTGAAGATGAGCAAAGCCGGTTAACATCTACCTTATCTTAAACTTAGCTAGTCACATTCACTGACTCAAACAAACTATAAAATATTCCTTGCACCAAAATACCACATTCTTATTTAGCATTCTTACCATAACCACCATAATACCTCAAATCTCTATGAAGTCCTAACTAGTCCATATATTTACAATTTATCTGTGGCAGTGTGGAATGAAAAAGCAACTTTTAAAAATGAATGCCCAACGCTTATTTACAATGTGAATAATACTATATGTACAAGAAAATAAAAAAAAATGATGTTAGTAATATCCACCTCAATCCTTAATCGTAGCAGAAATATCAGTTAACTGGACGAAATTAATGCAGGACTTGGATAAATTAAAAACTAGTAATTCTACCAGCCATACACACAACCACATACTCATTCAGACAAAAATTACGAAAAACACACTCGACCAGAGAACTGACAGTTCTAGTCATCTAACGAGGCGAGAGAGGAGAGGGGGAATGGGAACAAAAACTAAAAGGGGCCAATAAGCATACATTCCCTAGCTAAGTTACAAACTGAAGAGTAAAAACGCCTAAACTAACATATTTTTGCCACTTAGAAATTGTGATTAATTTAAATTGTTTTGGAAAATTTAACAGTTAAGATATTGTGTCGTCGTTGGTTAATGGAGTGTGCCGTGTTAAGTAATTTCTTATATTTTCTTAATATCCTTAGGTGATGAAGCTTTTCCATTGCGACGAAATAATGAAATGACTAATATGGAATACACCATCTGGGTGTGTGATCAAGTTAGAACGTTCGCTTTCTTACAATGGGGCCCAGGTTTCGATCAGACATCTATTTGATGTTATCGCTCTGGGGAAGCAATCCCAGAGTATGTTTCATAAGAAAGTTCCTGAAAACTACACCACGGGTTAACCCAAGCCTTGTGAGTGAAATTAAGATTTGCTCGGTTGCTGTCAATGGTTGTGCTAGCACGTAGTCACAAGTCATCGTGACTGGTGCTGATTAAAAGGCTGATCATAACAGATTATACGCCCTCTCCCAGAAACTGTAACTAGAGTCAGCTAAGCACAGTTGCAGTATAAAACACAGCAGAGCTCTCTGCCTCTTGAACAAAAGCAGTTGTGCCTGAGAAGGTGTCTGCGACAGGTATTTACTAATCACTCTAGGAGAAGAGAAATGAAAGTAGCCGAACATTAAGTTTTGTTTTAAAATCTCCGTAGATATATACTCAGGGAGTACTTGTCAGTATAGCATATTGAAAACATCGTAGACGGTCAGTGATTATGCGTTTCGGAAACAAAGGCATACGAAACTAGATTTCAAGACAAAAAGCATTCAACACAATTGTATGTATATATGTCTATAAGTAAGTTTTCAAAGGTGTATCGAACGACTTAAACGCCATTTTAAATTCCATCAGAGAAATGAAGTGATACCAGGAAGGATGGTTTCAATGGCGTACACGTGAAATGGTGTTCCGGTAACGAGGTGTATATAAAAGCCACATTCGACGCTATCTGAGACAATGTACAACAAATAGATTCTGTTTATATCTGAAAAGCAGACATGATACGACACAAGTTGTCATCAAACAGGAAAGTCTACTTATATATGTTGTATATATAAGTGTATATATACATATATGTTTATATCAATGTGGGAGCATATATACGAATATATTTCTGTGCTTGTAGGCATGTATGCATGTATGTATGTATGTATGGAGAGATGCTTATACATAACACAGACACAAACATATAAATATATATATGTGTGTGTGTGTGTGTGTGTCCCGATTGTTAATTGCCAAATCTAAGTTTAAATTTTAAAATTAAAAACTGTAATCCCAGCATAATATCTAACTACGCCAATATTGAGATATATTATAATTCAAACTGTGTAACGGCCAGTTCATACTCAGCACCTGAAGATTGCATCAAGCATGAAACTCAGTCGGGCTAGCGGTAAGGAATTATATATGTATCCAGGTAGTAATCCGTTGGTATAATCCAAACGAATCCTATTAGCATAATATAGAATTTGAAATATTAAATATTAAATGTTAAAACTTACTCACAAATAGCACTCAATGTTTATTTTCATTAAACAGAGCAAAATATTTCATTAAGATACCATTAGTGAATAATCATTTTCATTCAAGAATATTAAACTTAAAATTCACAGGATTTTTCAACATTTTATGATGTCAGTTTGTTGAAGACGACTGGCTAGCCGGAGAAAGAAAGAGAGGACAACTTGGAGGTCGTAAGGAAGTCATAAATTAGTGTAAAATTAGTGATGGTCAGATAGAACAGAGGAAGAAAAGGACAGAATACGGCATAGTTACAGAAAATAATGTGGGATATTATATCGTGGAGGCATGAGTAAGCGGAGAGAAAGAAGGGGAAGGGGAATCCGATGACGTGACCTACATCCCATTGGTAAAACGACTGAAGTATCAACGGAAACCAAGAGATATTGATGAAAAAATGAAAAAAACCTAATTTAGATAAATTATAAAGAGACAACCGCAGTGTAATGAAAGAGAGAATTCAGAATTTTACATTAAGAAAAATTTTCCATTTTTCAATTTCCCATTCGTCAAAACAAACTCTAAACAATAAGGGAGTAATATATATATATAAATATATATATATATATATAAATATATATATAAATGTATATATATATATAAATATATATATATGTATATATGTATTTACATATAAATATATATATATATAAGTACATATGTATATGTATATATAAGTATGTACATATGTATATATGTATATATATGTATGTACATAAGTATATATATATATATATGTATGTACATAAGTATATATATATATATATGTATGTACATATGTATATATATATATATGTATGTACATATGTATATATAAATGTATGCACATATGTATATATATATATATGTATATGTATGTACATATGTATATATATATGTACATGTGTATATATATATATATGTATGTACATATGTATATATATATATATATATATATATATATATATGTATGTACATATGTATATCTATATATATATGTACATATGCATGTATATATATATATATGTATGCACATATGTATATATATACATGTATGTACATATGTATATATATATGTATGTACATATGTATATATATATATATATGTAGGTACATATGTATATATATATGTATGTACGTATGTATATATATATATATGTATGTACATATGTATATATATATATGTATGTACATATGTATACATATATGTATGTACATATGTATATATATATATGTATGTACATATGTATATATATATATATGTATGTACATATGTATATATATATATGTATGTACATATGTATATATATATGTATGTACATATGTATATATATATATGTATGTACATATGTATGTATATGTATGTATATATGTATATGTATATATGTATATATGTATTTACATATGTATATATATATATAAGTACATATGTATATGTATATATATGTATGTACATAAGTATATATATATATATGTATGTACATATGTATATATATATATATATATGTATGTACATATGTATATATATATGTATGCACATATGTATATATATATGTATATGTATGTACATATGTATATATATATATGTACATGTGTATATATATATATATGTATGTACATATGTATATATATATATATATGTATGTACATATGCATATCTATATATA
>OZ010574.1:115019182-115021682 GCA_963932145.1 Acanthosepion lycidas
ACCTCGATATACATGCAAACACAAAAATACACGTATCCTAACATACATATATAAAAAAAAACACATTCATACCAACATAAATATACGTAAATAAATTTAGGTACACAATATAACAATACACATACAAACATATACACATATATATATATATACATACACATACATCTACATATATTCACATATATATATATACATACATATACATATATATATATATATATATACCAACACATACACATACATGCACACATACACATACATGCACACACACATATATATATATATATATATATATATATATATACACATACACATACATACACATACACCTACATACATATATATATATATATATATATATATATATATATATACATACACACATACAGGTGGACATCATCATGAAATGCCGAAATTCTGTTCTAATCTACAAGGATGAACAGTCGACCAAAAAGTCTTACAACAACAATTTTGACATTTCGATGGGTTCTCTGGATTCTGCTGAAGCTTCTGTCCTGGTTGGATTATTTCTGTTGTATAACTTAAGTGCTTTTGACTGTCTGGATTCCGATAGTATAGGATTGTATAGAGATGATGGTTTATTAGTTGTTAAAAACTCCACTAAAATTAAGGTAGACCGTATTAGGAAAATGATTCATAGGGTATTTAAGGATTTAGGTCTTAGGACAATAGTCACTACTAATGTTAAACAAGTAGATTTTCTAGACGTCACCCTAAACCTTGCTAACAACTCTTTTCAACCATATGTGAAGGTTAATTCCAATCCGATATACGTTCATCCAAATTCCAACCATCCCCCTTCAGTTATCAAAAATATACCCTCTTCCATTGGATTTAGAATTATCACTAACTCTTCTAACAAAGATGTTTTTAATAAACATAGTGACTTTTATAATTCTGCACTTAAAAATAGTGGATACAAAGATATCACTATTCAATATAAAAACCCTGTTAACTACAACCATAATAAGAATAGATCTAGAAGGATCATCTGGTTCACTCCCCCTTTCAATATAATGATTAAATCTAAATTAGGACGTATGTTTCTAAACCTCATCAAGAAACATTTCCCTAACACTGAAAGTAACCCACTTAGTAAAATATTTAATCCTAATACCCTTAAATTAAGCTATAGTTGTGCAGATAACCTAGAGAAAATCATTAAAAAACATAACAACATAGTCTTTAACAAGTATAGGGATTCAAAAAGCTCGATTACTCAAAAGGTTACTGACAGTAATACTAAATATAATGACACAAATAATAATTTATGTAATTGTAGGTATCCTAATAATTGTCCACTACAAAATAACTGTGGAATTAGTTCTGTAGTCTATCTTAGTACTATCTCAACTATTGAGAATCATATATAAAGAAGTTTTACATTGGTAGCACAATGAATACATTCAAAGAACGCTGGCGGGGGCATATGCAATCTTTCAATAACTGTGACTATAGGTACATGACTTCATTGTCCAAGTACTTTTGGAACCTAAAAAAAAAAAAAAAAAGAAAAGAAAAGAACAAAACACCTACGGTTAATTGGACATTGATTAAGAAAGCCCGGACATGTAAATCCCTATATTCCCCATGTTACCTGTGTCTTAACGAAAAGTTTGAAATTATTAGATTTAAAAACAAGGCTGATCTCTTAAATCAAAGATATGAACTAACGGTTAATTGTAAACACCGTTATAAATTTAACTTATTATAGGGGTCGTATACTTTAAATGATAATGATATGTAGCTGTAAGTTTAATAGATTACAACATTTATTGCCTGATGGTCAATCTGACGATATGAATGTGTATGGTATAACTACATAATGTTATTCATTTTTCTGTATGTGTATGTATATATATGTATATATTTATGTGTAGTTATGTGTGTTTGTACTGCGAAATGTGCATGTTTGTATTTTAATGTATTAATTTGTTGCTAAGTTTTGTATATATATGTATATATGTATGTGTGTGTATTTGTTTGTGTATTTATAAATATATGTGTGTATGTGCGTGTATGTATATATATATATATGTATATATATATATATATATATATATATATATATATATATATATATATATATATATATATATATAAAGTAAGAAGGTTGAAAAAAAGGAGATGAAGAAAAGAGGTTAAAAATATTGGTGTATATGTGTATATATGTGTATTTGTAGATGTGGGTATGTGTGTGTGTATATATATGTGGGTATGTATCCTTATATGCATGTATATATATATTTTTATGTGTGTATATATGTAAGTGTCTGCATGTTTATGTAGTTGTATATATATATGTATGTGTGTATGTGTATATATATATATATATGTGTGTAGGTGTATGTGTATGTATGTGTATGTGTGTGTATATATATATATATATGTGTGTGCATGTATGTGTATGTGTGCATGTATGTGTATGTGTAGGTATATATATATATATATATATATATATATATGTATATGTATGCAT
>OZ010574.1:115041682-115384182 GCA_963932145.1 Acanthosepion lycidas
CGCCAGCCTCTCCAGTTTGGTGATGTTTGACCTGGGCTGCTTGGCCTTCTCCAAGGTCTGACTCAGCTTCCATCTCAGTTTATCCGCCTGAGCCTGAGGGAAGTTAAAGGCCGCCTGCTTGACTCTGGCAATGATGTCCAAGTAATAACGTCTGACAGTTGTGGCGAAGTTGAGACCCTTATTTAATACTCATTCCTCAGAGGCACTCAGCTGATATTGGCTTATGCTGATTACTGGTGGGTGATGGACCTTGTGTGTTACCTTCTGATCTTTCAATCTGTTTAATTTTTGTACTTGGCGAGCCTTGACTACATCGAATTCGTGTCTGAAGGATTTATCAAGGTCATTTTGGATCCTTCTCTGGTCTTCTTCATTGGTAATTCTGTTGAAGAAATCCTCGAGCCTCTGGGAGATATGAGCTTGTAGTCTCTGTTTTATCCAACGATTGTACTGGTTTCTCTATCGGACAAGGGCGTATCCCGCTTTTTCTGCGACCAGACGGGATCTCCTTGAGAGACTTTCTGTACACAAACAACACACTTCGGAATGGGATCACACATATATCGACAAGATTAGGGCTTAGCAATGGGCTCGCCATTATCACCAGCAATGGTGAATATATACATGGAATACTTTGAGAAAATGGCATTATAATCTATATCTCTAAAGCCTACTATATGGTTAAGGTACGTAGATGTCATCTTCATACTCTGTCCACACCAGGAAGATGTTCAGGTTCGACTGGACCACGTGAACTCAATAAAACCTTCGATACAGTTCACAATGGTGAAAGAGAGTAACAACGCACTCCCATTCCTGGATGTTCTAATATCTCGAACAGAGCATGGGTTCAAGACATCCGTATACCGTAACCCGACATTCACCAGACAGTACCTCAATTTCAAATCCCAACATCCATACAGCGTAAAGAAAGGGATCGTCCGCTGCTTACAACACCGAGCAAAAGTCATAAGTGGCGACCCAGAGACATTAGATAAAGAATTGGTCAGTATAAGTAGTACCCTGCAACGTAACAACTACCCTGGGTACATGGCAGCAGACCCAAAAACTGGGATAGGCGGGTACAAAAGGAGGACAACAACACTCAGAAAAGTCTGCCTGCCTTATGTGAAGGGGTTATCAGAGAAAATACAATGGATCTGCGGTCCATATAACATCAGGACAACCTTCAAAAGCTGGACGACACTTCGCAGATATCTCTCCCGAGTGAGACCCCCCATAGAGGAGAACATGACTAAAGACTGTGTACGCTATTCCGTACAGCTGCGGAAAGAACTGTAAAAGAGAGACAGGCCACCCTCTTAAAGTAAGGCTTCAAGAACACCAGAAAGCTGTACACGAGGGGAAGTGGAAAATTCAGGCGTGGCTGACCACATATGGAGAGAAAAGGGAGATCACCGCCCTCTGTTGGAGCAGGTTGAGATCATAGACAAAGAAAATCATTGGAAAATTTGTAAACTTAAGGAATCAGCACATACGCTCGGCCACAAAATTCTCCTGAGCCGACCAAGCATAGAAGGGGGAGAAGGAAAGTTTTAACGGTTTAACTAAAGTTATTATTAATTAGAGACCGCGAGAACATTTCTTCCAGACAGATAGATATTTTTCAGTAGAGGATGATCACTTCATAGGTAATCCTAATCTACTAATGAGCAGTTTTGAATTCAGAGTTATCCTTTTCCCCGAGTGCTGCCAATTAAGGCTAAGAAGCATAGTCTACTCTACTATTTAACCCGTAGCAGAGTTGTTTCTACAACTGCAAAAGGTTAAACTAGATGATTATCACTTAATTGGAAAAACTAATCTAGTATTCAAAACTGATTCATATTAGATTAGGCTTGCCTATTAAGAGATCATCCTCCACTGAAAAATATCTGTCCATCTATATGGAAGAATTGTTCTATTGAAGAGATGGATTCAGATCTTTCTAGAAATGGAGTCATACCTTTCTGAAGAGTATCTGCGAGAAAATAAATATAACGAATTCGACTCGGACCCGGCCCGTTCAAATTTTATCTTCCGACATGTTAATGTTGATTAAATTTAAATTTTTTTCATACAAAAAACGTTATATAGGCTTTCTCAACCACTACAATTTTAACGTCTTTAAGATTCGAATCGCCGTCTTCCTTTGCAGGAGAAATCTCACTTCATTATGACGCTCTTCGTAGCCGTATTTAACGAATGTTTCCCTGCGAAGGCGAACGCAATTTTGAATCTTGTCGGTTGGCGCATTTTTTTAATAAGATTTCTCGGATGTTCAGGCCAGTAGACGAAATTTAAAAAAATACAGATTAAAAAAATAAACGGAACGTCTACTGAAATATGTGTATCCACTAAAAATAACGTTTAAAGTCATAAAAATACACACATGTATATATGTGTGTTTGTATGTATGTGTGCAATGATGGCATGTAAGCATTTTATTCTCTCTTAGCGTATATAAGGACACGCACTAATACCTTTAATATGTTTGTACGTCTGTTTTTGTCTGTGATATATATATATATATATATATATATATGTGTGTGTGTATTTATGTATCGATATCGCAATTCTATGCATACATATCTCTAAACCGTTGAATAATTATGCTTATAAACCCACGCACACGTAAACAAACTACACAAGTCGATATAATCACATATATAGTCTGGTATGAATACTAAGTACTTAAAATACATTTTCATCCACGCATTATTCGGATGTGTTTATTTTAGCCTCTTTCAGTCGCACAAGTTTTTCTCCCACAGTAATTAAATTAATTTATTTAAAACAATTCCTTGCTTTTCATGTTACCCTAAATTTACATTAGGACAAAAATAAGTAAAATTTAATTTATCTTCGGTGCGTGTGATCATTTTAGCATTTGTGTTTTTGACAAACAACTTAAAAGAAGCGTTCAGTTCCATACACAGAACTAATATGTCGTTGAATGACATAAATAAATGGAATACATCAAGATTTGCTGTCAGGAGTTTTTAAAGTTTGAGAATTATAGACTTATATTTCCCATCCGTTACATTGTCAAAAATCATTACAAAATGTAAAAAAAAGTATTTTTCTACTTAATGTCTACTGGATAAATAATGTTAAATTCTCAATACCATTCTCTATTGTTATTAAAACAAAGAAACAAGAACAACTAGAATTTTGATGTTAACCAAGAATGTAGGCAGAAGAAAAGGTTTGTTAATTAACCTGCTCTAAACGACAACAATTTTCCCATCCGGATTTTCTATTTTTGACGTTAAATTATCACATCAAAGAATTTGAAAACATCATATTTCAAAGGTTAGCTTCAGGCTCTTCCTATATAAAGTGAAGCATTCGATAATTTTTTGTGGTGTCTTATTTATCGTCATTGCCTGAAGATCTCTGGTAAGTGATGCCCTTGTCATTTCTTTCAACTTTTAATGTTAGTAATTTTCCCATATGTTAGCATTATTGAAAAGGTTCTGAAAATGTTACCCCCAAACGAGGGCTACTCCCTACTATTCCCTAATAATCACCAAGATTAAAAACGTTTAATTTTTTTCAATATAAAAACTTTCCTTTTCAATGCACTTAATCTAATTCTTGTCCGTTAATCACAGAGATCAATCATTATATATTGAAAACTTAAGATCAAGATTCAGCTAATAACTCTTTCACTCCTTATATATATATATATATATATATATATATATATATATATATATATATATATATATATATCTCAACTGAACGATTCGAAATAATTCTAATCGAAAACAACATATTACATCTACAATATCATTATATCGTACCGATTTCGCGGTTTGTCACGAATCTTCCTATCTTGTTTTTATTAATATCTTCAGACATTTATTGCATGTATGCTTTGAATTGGCAAGTAATGCTCATGTTTTGGCGCCCACAACAAAGCATTATTGATAATGCCATCCTTACATCTCCAGAAATATTGTTCTTCACTTTTGAATGACTTGCAAGAACGGAGATAGATGTTCATAGAGCCGCATTTTTCTTTCCGGGGTACATACAATGCACAACACAGCATCCTTGTTTTGCAGTAAATGTAAAAATGAACATTGTCATAGAAAAAAAATTAAAATAGTATGTGCGCGTTCCCTAACTGTTATGAGTACCGAAAATAAAATCGCCGAGGCAATTGCATTCACTTTCATAAAAATCTTGTGTGGAAAGTCATTTTTCTCTCCCCAGATATGGGTTAAATATCATAGTAGACGAGATTCTCTGAACTTAGATTTCAACCACTCTACGAGAAGAATTCAAAAACCGTGGAAAAGGCAACGTGAAATTATTACTATCTTTCCCCAAAAGTCTTGGTAATTACTATCAAATAAATAAAAAAAAGAATTAATCAAGAATGGACATGGCATGTTATGAAAATAAATATCTAATATTCCATTTCTGAAACTGTGGGTATACTTGAATACCTTCAATCTACTGTGTCACATGCGTACCGAGAATAAATGATGGAAGAAGACATTACCATCGACCAAGGACAGCGCAATTACCGACCATGAATTCTTAATAATCAGGACCATCCTATGCAGAATGTTTCTGACGTATATTCCTCGTGTCAGTGAGGGTTATTTCGCTTCTATGTGAATATGGGAGCTGAAAGACCACCATGACGTCCATGTTAACATCACGACACTTGACACAAAGCATTAACTAGGCTGATGAAGTCGGTATTTGAACCATGGAGGACTGAAAGCATATGGCATGGTCAGATGACTTACGGTTTTTTCGGGATTATTTGGGTATTTGGCATGAACCCCATGATGTCAACCAGGTACCGTGCAGACTGACACTGGTTCTTTAATTGTGCTGAGTGCATTCAGGTGTCATGTGTTGTGTTCTTTGGTCAGCCGAAACACGTTTTTAACCAGTGACTGTAACGTTCCACCGCTTGGTGACAATATACACTGTAAAATCTGGTCAAACTTGCCCAGAATTGGTGTGAGGATCATTCTGTAGACTTCGCATTAGCACAATCGAGTATCTAAGGGATGTGTTGTCGAGGTCTATTCGCATGCAATACCCTACGACTGCAAATATCAGGGAGCTGTCAACAGCTATTGAGACAGCGGAGATCTTACCACCATTTGTGGAATCGAAAGCATGTCGAAGTACCACACTTTGCCTATATGTTATAAAACATCTATCGCATTGGTATAGCCACTTCGATGTATATTACTGGATATTCCCAAATATGCCAACCACCACGAAATTTCCCATCTCCATTTCCGCTATCTTTTCTTAATATCATACAAAACATTTTCTTTCTTTCTTTTTTCTTTCTTTCTTTTTTCTTTCTTTCTTTTTCTTTCTTTCTTTTCTCTTTCTTTCTTTCTTTTTTCTTTCTTAATAGTTCCCTAATTTTCTTTTTTTAGGCCTAGTAATTGCAGAAATAAATATACTAGAAAAATTATGACATCTTAGTTTTTATCAGCCGTAGAGTTTCAACAGATTCAGTAATTATTATTTATTCGTTGAATATTCACACTAGTATTGACTGGTCTACACCGTAGATTAAATGGCATCACGTACTACTCAATGCTACAACCCTTTTCTCCGTATCTAAGTTACTATCATCAATGTTGCACAAGTGTGTCAATCGCCTTGACCTAATTATGACCATTCTCTTCATATTAATAAACAATTATTATTATTTTATTTCCTATGATTTCTAGTGTGTACTAATTTCTTTCCGGGTCCCGACCAGGGACCTAAAATCAGAAATGACATCACAACTTTTTCCCCTGAGCAATTCAAACAAAAAAAACACACATATTTTACATAGATTCGTGGTGTTCCTTACTGGATTTTCGAGTGCGGTGAAAAATGATGTCATGACTTGTTGATACTTCTAGCGAAAGCATTTGATTCGCTTTCTTTTTATTAGTTGCTTTGGCATTGAGGCTCTTGGTCCAAGGTTTGAAATGGTCCGAGTTTGGTGACCCAGTGTCTCTTCGTTTTTGGAAGAGTTTGTTGCAGTGAAAGATTTTCCGGGCCCAGACTGGTTCCTCTCTGCGGCCCTTGCTGACCCGGATGACGGCCGATCTGGTATGAAAATTTGTTAGTAATCATTGAGATTTGCAAAATTTTGCGTTTTATCCTTGACCATCAAGTTAGCAATACGTTCACGTCGGGTAATCCAGTCTTCTCAGACAGTCCCTACATGAGGTTGATCTCAAATATCTGGATGTGACTCACAAGTCACCTTTTCTGCATCATTTGAACTTAATAAAACAATCCTCTCAATGCCCGATCATGACGTTCTCCAACTACAGAAAAAATAGAATTCGTCAGCTCCATAATTCTCAAAATGAAAACAATTCCATCTTAATACTTACAAATAATTAAGATCAGAATTCATGTGAGCCATGCCTGGTATTGTACCCGGACATTTATTATTTCTAATTTTTATTATTATTATTATTATTATTATTATTATTATTATTATTATTATTATTTCTTTTATTTCTGGTGTATAATCATTTCTTTCATATTTTGCATAAATCCCTTCGTAAGGTGCGGACGGTACTTGTGAGTACAATTTTTTGTATTTCTTTAAGGCATGGCTGCCAGATATCCCTTCAATGAGTCTACTGGAATCTTTTCCAATCAATCCGAGGACTCAAACTACAACTGGAGTTGTTAATGTCCTCATGTGCCACATTTTTTCAAGGTTCTTGTATTTTGATAGTCTTTTAAAGATCTTCAAAGATACATTACAATCTACAGGGACTGCCATGTCAATAAGAAGGCACATTTTGTCTTTGTGGTCTTCGATCACAATATCTGGGAGATTATTATTATTATTATTATTATTATTATTATTATTATTATTATTATTACCTTTGCTTTCGGTTGTATACTCATTTCCTTCCGTGTCCCAACCAGAGATCTAAGGTTAGGAATGGCATTATGATATTTTCCTCTGAACATTTTTTTAAAATAAAAAAAAGGTAACATAATATCACACACCTTTTACGCAGAGAAAGCCTTTCGAAGGTGTGAACTGTGCTTGTATGTATTTTTTTTTCTATTTCTTTAAGGCATTGGCTATCAAGGATCACTTGAATGAATCCATTGGAACCAATAAAACTGAGTGATCTAACTACAACTAGAATTATTGATGTCTTCATTTTTTATTATTATTATTATTATTATTATTATTATTATTATTAATATTATTATTATTATTATTATTTGCATTCCGTTCAGTTAAATTACTGGATCATTACTGAGACCTGGGGTAAGGCCAGGTAGTAAATATATATGTATTCTGTTTAGACAAATAGTTAACATGTAGCGTGTTTATATTTTCTTTATATTTCGTAAATGTTCTTGACTGAACATTTTTTATCGCAGGCTTCAAATGTTATAGGCTATAACAATAGCTTTACGATGCCAAATTTTACAATTTTAGTTATTTATATATACTTCTTTTATCATATTCTTTAACATATATATTTACAGAAGTTTAAATGAGATGCAAAATAAATCAGTATCTTCTACGTCAATAAAATCAATGTATTTAAACAATAAAAATAATAAAATGCTGGAAACGGGACTGTATCAGTTTTATACGTTTCTTTATTTTAGGTGAAGACAAGAAGTGATGGCTAATGCGCTGTTTATTTTGTCACTTATTGCAGGTAATTTAATCTCTACAATTTTCATAACATTTTCTCTTATTATAATTCTGTATTATTTCTATTTTTAATTATAAACTTATAATTTAAATTATTTTTCTCGTAAAAATTGTAAATTAATTAAAATTTTTCTGCCAATCTGACCTCTGAAGGTGCAGAAAACAGAAAACAGTTTCCAAAAGATCAAAGCGAATATTGTAATAAATTCTACATTCTTTCATTATTTCGTGGATCTGTGCAATGTCTGTAGCAATACAAATGTTTTTTTTATTTCTTTTTAGCTCTGAGCTGTCAGTTAGATGCTGCCATAACAGGTAAATTAATTTTCCATTCCAACAATATTTTAAAAGTTAATATAGAGAAAAACAAGATTAAAATGTTAGTTCCGACGAAGTTTTGTAAAGAATATGTTTGTCTTGCTATTTAACACATGAAAATAAATGAAATCAGTCTCAAGTAAAGTCTAAAGCTAAAACGTTAAAAGAAGGTAACAAAAATTGTTTAATATATTTGTTTTGAAATTACATGGTGAAGACAAAGATTGCAAGCATTTTTAATATTACATAACACTTAAATTGACCATAACATTTTTAAAAAATAATTTTTTCTTCTCTTTATATAGAATTAAATATAGAGATATTGTCGTTTAAATTTAACAAAACTTCCTTAGATAGATAGATAGATAGATAGATAGATAGATAGATAGATAGATATCCTAAACAAAATCACTTTAAATACGACCGTTCTGATATGCGATCTTCAGGCGTTATGTACAGTTCTTAAACTTTTAGCCGCGAGTTTACTAAATGTTTGCTCTGCTTATTGAATATTGATTACTTTCTTTTTTCATCGCAGAGTCACATAAGCTATGATAACATCTTCCGCTATGTTATATCTTCACTATGGTCAGAGTAGGGCAAAAATGGTATATTGCTGCCAGACATGGGCAGGGGCTGTTCAATCCTCACATTTTGCCTTTGACAAAGTTCAACAACGTTTACGTAACCTTGTTGGAGGAATTACATATTTTCCAGTTTGCAACCTCTTTCTCCCAGGCGTAATGTTGCAAGTTGTCCGTTACTCTCTCACTATTTCCATGGCATATATTCACATGAACTCCGTTCTTCAGCTGTGTATTTGAGCAGAAGCCTCTGATATTTGTTTAACTAAAAATGACTGACAAAAAATTCTGGTAATTGTTTTATTGTAATTTTCTTGTATGCGAACATTAGATATCTTTTTTTTTTACTAATTCGCATACATGAAAAATACAATAAAACTTTTTAATATACCCATATTTATCTATCTATCGATCGATCTATCTAGCTCTACACACACACACACACACACACACACACACATATATATATATATATATATATATATATATATATATATATATATATATATATATATATATATATATAAATAAGTGATGCTACACAAAAGTTTGTACCTGATAATAAAATTACTTCCTCTAACACATAATTTTCACCTTCTCATTCAAAGTAGTCTCTCCAACCACTTCCTCACATTTGATACTGGGCCTTTTTTTTGGTGGGGGGAGTATTGTTTCTTAATCAATAGTAGAACTTTTAGCATCCCTCGCGCGCGCGCACGCACACACACTCATACACAGACGCAAACACACACGTACGTATATGTATCTATAATTATGTTTCATAGTTTTTGAAAAATGGTAACGAGATATAGGGATTTGTAAAAACGTACTTACCTTCAAAATACATCACGAATTCACATACTTCACACACAAACACACAAACACTCAAACGCACACTCACACACAAATATTGAGGTTATCTTATTTTAATACATATCATTGTATTATTTCTTCCTTTAAATCCTAGCTGTCAAACACCAAGTCCACCATTCGGCACCAACAGTTGCACATACTGTACACACCGTTGCCCATGGAGTTCCCCACCCGTATTCTTTTGGAGGATGGCCCTACGGAGATATTTACAGTGGCTTCTACGGTTATCCACCCTTAACATCAGTCAAAACTGTCAGTCACGGATTGCATCCAGCAGTAGGCACAACTTCTGTTAGTCACACAACCCAAGGTATTCATCAGCCACTACCCTACGGAGGTTTTTATGGTGGTCTCTACCCTGGAGCAGCATTCCATTACCCACTAGGCTTGGGATACGGTTTCGGGGGTCTATATGGTGGTTTCCAAGGATTTCACAACCCTGGAGCTACAACTGTTAGCCACACAACACAAGGCGTCCATCACGCAGGCTTGGGATACGGTTTTGGCCCTTATGGTGCTGCTCACGTTCCAACCTCAACCTCTGTTAGCCATACTACCCAAGGACTGTCACATCCAGGGTTTGGATGGAATTATGGCAATGTTTTCGGCCTCCACTGAATGGCTACGTCTTCTGGCGCATATCACATGGACCCTATGGATTTCACTGATAGGTAAGCATCTAGTCTTCTGAACTATTTCGTTTTTATATCATATTATTTATCTTCAAAATGTAAAACGGAATTTCGTTGGATTATATAAATAAATATGTAAATGAGAAATTACATGCATCATTTATAAATATGCAACTAATCGAATAGATATATTGATTCCTTAACAATACAATCAAATAATAATCAATAATCAATAATCAATCTGTATTTAATAATACAATCAGATAATGATCGTATCAGGAAGTTGGCGTAACAATTCTTATTTTTTTCGTTATAACTAGTTAGCGAATCAAATAAAAATAACATTTCCAAACTATTTACAGAAAACGGGAATTTAAAAAAAAACTGTATTACAAAGCAAGCGCAAGGTGAAATTTAATTTTAGTTTCTTATTCGAATCAAATGAAATCATTAATAATTTGTATTAGTATTATTATAGTTTAAAACTGTCAAAAACAAAACTGGACCATTATTTTTCTAATAATATCAGTTAATTAGATGAAGCATTTGACATTTACATTAAGGGTTTTCGGCTTATGTATTTTAAAACTCATATCTCATCTTTTATTTTATGCTTTATCAGCATTTTCTATTGGTATTCATTTATTTTGCAGGATTGCGATCGCCTAAAGATTTCTGGAGGTGTTTGCTGTAAACTATTGGAAATAAACGATATCATAATTTAATTACTTTTTTACTCATTTCATTATAAAAATGTTCACGTTTTTTGTTAATCTCTCTTTCACATTTCAAACGCAAAATAAGTTCAATTCACTCTATATATATATCGCAATTTATATTTTAAAAAATCAACTGATTTTCATCGTTTGTATCATGAAATTTGCTACTGGCGGATGCTGAGAATACCATAGACTGAATATACGAGGAACGAGACAATTTTAAGGAAAATAGAAACTAAAAAAAAAACTTATACTTACAATCAGAAATAAACAATTGAAATTTCTGGGACACATGCAGAATAAAGATGGTCTAGAGACTTATTACTCATAAGACATTTCCATGGCAAACGTTCTAACGGACTATCTTCCTCGTATGATCACCGAAGTTTAGGAATTTTAACCCTAAATTGGTGACCCGTGGCGAATACTATGTGTTGTAAGCTTGGATGAGCAATGTGCGGGTAATGTAATATATGACAACTCAGAATGAGAAATCAGAGGGCTGAGTTCAAATTCTAGTCGGTTTCTTTTCAATCACTTACGTGAAAAGACCCATGGATCATTATGATTCGAAAAGAGAAATTCGGCCAGCATGAATTTTCACAGGCGAAGAAGAAAGAGTTAAATGTTATTAAGAGCAAGAAGTTGTGGATAACCATGAAGTCCCTGAAAAGATTAATATTTGGTGGACTTCACAGGAGATCAAGTGATAGCAGGACACTGCAAGTCTCTAGCATTCACATTAATGTTCACGTGAGATTATTAATTTTGTTTTCTGAATACATTTACGACTTCTTAGGATATTAATTATTTCATCTTTTTCCAAATATCATTGGAAATGCAAGAAACGCTGCAATAACAAAAGTGATAATTGCCAATTTCGTGATCCACCTTTGTTTGCCAATTCCTCTTTGGTATGTTTGCGTCATTTTCTCCTGCTTGTTTTTGTCCTTCGGTTTCATTCTTTGATTCACTACCATAACTACATCGCCTAGCATACGTTTTAATTTATATATCTACATCGTCCATGATCTGAATAGAGCAAGTAGCTTAACTTTAAAAGGTCAATAGACTTTTCATGATAGCCACGACGGACAATAAACCAAAGTTCATAAAATTCGCAGGCGTTACCTATCTTCCATAACCTCATAACCTTCATTTCCTACTCTTACATTCACGTCACAACCCTCACTCAGCAAAGCTCTAACTTCACTGGCTCGTTAGTATTGTATTACTTCTTCACAGTCTCAAGGGATCATTATTCTTAACCATTCAATGCATTCACTACATAAATGATATCTGAATCTGTCACTGAGCCTTATTATTATTATTATTATTATTATTGTTGTTGTTGTTGTTGTTGTTGTTGTTGCTACTACTACTACTACTACTACTACTACTACTACTACTACTATTAAACAGACCACTTTAAGGTTTCATTGTAATAATTTATTTCACCAGAGCTCTTTTAAAGGACGCTGGATCATCAGGCATCACTTACAAAAGGTGAAACAAAGCACACATATATATATACATTTATATAATATATATATATATATATATATATATATATATATATATATATATATATATATATGTATATGTGTGTGTGTGTGTGTGTGTATTGAAAGAGAGAGGGAGAATGTGAGGAAGCAATGTTACGTTAGATTTTTACGTGTGTTTACTAATGTCCTACGCTCACACCTCCTAATATTAGACCAAATATTTTACGTAAACTCCTGCTGCCTTGCACCACACAAGTGCCATTTTACGATCACTGTAGTATCATTTACAGACAGACAGACAGCGTCTCTGGGTCATACTTTGTCTAATTTTTACACAAATAACATAGAAAACAAGGTATTTTATAATTTCAACAAACCCTCAATATGTGTCAGATATATTGATGAATTGAAAACCCTTTGACATTTGAAAGTAACTCAGTTCTACAATTCACTTATAAACTCAGCATTAAAAATAGAATCCCTTTCCTGGATGTTCCAGTACATACTAATAATGATGATTTTGTCACTTTACTATATAAAAATTCATGTCTCCTTATTTATAAAAGTAAATTTCCACACAGATATAAAATAAGTTTTATAAAAAACATCATTTATCGTGCTAAAATGATTTCTTCTTCGAACATATTGCTTTATAGAGAATTAAACAATAGAGAGAGAGAGAGAGAGAGGAGTAGATAGACCACCGGGTGGTATTTGCTATCTGTATGAAGGTATCAATCCGAGAGTACAGTGCCGCGATAACACTAAGTTTGCTAGCGGCCTTTTATTAGAAACGAGAGTACTTTATTTAGCTCTTTCTGTCTTTATCCTTTGTTGAATTGGAAATGTAAAAAATGGTCCTTTTCAGTTATAATTTGTATTTATAGGAATTAAATTAGAAATTACTAATTGTATATTTTCTATTTATTATATAACCTGATTTATTATAACTTGACTGAGTTAGTAACCCTAGATAACAGTGAAAGGAGATGTAGAATCTATTAATATGTAATTTGATGCTGGAATATATACTGCTTGTTTTGAAACGTATAGATAATCATTTAGTACAATTTGGTAATATTACCCGTATGTACAGAACGTTGCAGATTTATTTCTGTATTGCATATTAAATCTATATCAATAGATGTGTGAGCAGGTTAATGGGAAATCAGGGTCCTCCCTAATAGGGTTTATGCTACATGGGAACCCATCTTTGAAGTAGGCTTCAAGCTTATGACAAATGCGATTTGGAAGGTATTGTTTCGTGATTAAAGAGTGTATCAGGTAATTGTGAAATTCCTGCCTCGGATAGATTGACTGAGACCAGTTTCAGGCAGGAATGTGGGCTCAGGTTTTAAGTCTTGAAGATATAGTTCTGGAAATTTGGAACGTAAACTCTTTATATCGGTGTAAGAGATGGAAAACGTGGAATTTACTTTTATTTTGGAAAAAATTAACTTGATTCGGTTTGGTATATAAAGATGAAAAATCGAGGTAGCCAACCAGTAATACCCATAAGTATTATACGATAAAATAACTGTCAGAATTAAATGCTAGAAAGTACAGCTGTCACGGAACAATTCATCAGGGTATGGGGGGGATACTACGAGAAACCATTTCATCGGTATTGCTGGAACGATTGATTGACTTGATTTTTACGGCTTATCAACATTTTGCAGCCTATTTAAAGCCACAAAATAATTTAGACTCTAAGTATTTTTGAAGATAATAATGATTTACTGATACCAAGTGTTACCAATTAAATTATATCTAAAGTGAGAAGAGGTGGATTCATACCTTTCCCAAAGGTATTTGCGCGTAAGTAAATATAATGAGCACGACTGGAATTAAAACTCGAATACCAATTCCAAATCATTATCCATTACACCACTGGTACATCCATTTTTTATTACTTCACCCCAAGTAAGTCAATAGTACCACTAGTATACAGAGATTTACAGGAGGTGAAAGAGAAAGACAGGACTTTAGTGAGAAGTGAGGAAGGAAATATAATGGAACAGGGTTCAGGAAGACAGAAGAAGGCGATTGATGTTGCATTTAAATTTTTGAAGATTTTAGTTTGCAGGAAGGCAATTAATCGGAAGTGATTTCCACAGTCGAGAAGTGCGAGAAAAGAAACTTGTAGACTAGAAGGGATCGTTGCATCAACAGTAAAACGGAGAAACCTAGACTTAAATTCAGTGAGAAAGACAAAGCACTGAGGAAGAAAGCTCATCAGAACAATTAACATGAAAATATTTGTAGAAGAATCGGGAAATTCACGCCACAGTGTTTTAAAAAAGTGACTGAAGTCGAGGTGGCAGATCAGGATCGATCACATTACAAACTCTACTTTGAATTTTGTCAAGAATTTCGAGACATACAGCAGGGGCGCCAGGCCCGATATGGCAGCAGTATTTAATCAACGACAAATGGTAGGTTTATAAATATGCAAGCTGGATAATGGTAAGAAAAATTGTTGGTGCGGCACAGTGAGCCGACCTTCCTAGCAGTAGACTTAGCAATTATTTCAATATAATCACTCCGTTTCATGTTACGCGATGCAAAGAAGACGCCGAATCTTGTTCTCGTGGAGTTTAACATCAGCTATGCCGATGACAGACAGAAAATTTTATATGTGGTGATTAATTGAAAGCAGTTTTGTTTTTGAAATAAACATGTTATTTCTTGTCCAAGTTAACCACTGATTAGAAATCCTTTTCCAGAGTGGTTTCCAGAATCTTAGACAGGAGTAAGTAAGTGTTTACCTGGGATTTCCAAGCAGCTAACCATCTAAGTACTGATCAGATTTTGATCAGACTTTGCTTAACTTTGGTGACCGTACAAAAACTGATGATTCAACGTGATATGGTCACCTGCACAGTCCAGAACTTATTCACAATATGCCAGGGCAGCAGTCTCGATAATACACACATGCTGATGAGGTTTTGATCCCTATCACTGACATATTGTTATTTATCCAATAACAGTTTAATTCGTATATTATCGACCAATATAAGAACAAGACAACAGAATATGGAGAAATCCTAATAAATATCACAAAAATGATATCTTGCATATAGTATAAAAATGATTACTAACGCAAACATAGATGCATGTCCGTATGTTTGCGTTAGCATGATGACATCACGACGACGATTCCCCCCACTCCCATAATAACACCAATACACGCAATCTACATAAACCCAAAATTTAAAAAAAAATTAATCAGTTTGTCTGACGATCGCAAAAGCGTGAAACCCAGGGTCACAAACTCACATCAATCCAACCAATATGTTAGCTCTATCTCTGATATTGAGCGCTTTCTAATAAGTACCGCGCATATAATATAATATATAAATAATTATATATATATATATATATTGATATTTATATTTATATACACACACTTTTCATATATATATATATATATATATATATATATATATATATATATATATATATATATATATATATATATATATATATATATATATATTATAACAGGTTAATGGTCAGAGTAGAAGCATACCAGGAACATTACTATTAAAGAGTGCTCAATTCAATACACGTGTGAAAAAAATATAAATAAAAGTAAAAATAATATCTGGAGCTTTTAACTTTAAAAGTCAGTAGGTCAATTAAAATACGTGATTATGGTTTCGACCTGACTGTCTCTTCGGACGATATGTTAAAAAATAACCACCTTAACGCTTTATTTCAAAACAACCACGAAGAGCACTATATAATTATTTTTAAAAAATATATTTACAGGCGCATGATGATCGAAAAAGATGATATTGAATGTAATATAAAAAAGGGAGTATGGTGAAGAAAGAAGAAAAAAAGACAAAAGAAAAAGAGAATAGTGAAGAAAGAAAAGAAAGGAACGGGAATACAAGTGTATTGTAAATGTATACAGTAAAGAGGAAGAAAAGCAAATATGTAACATAAATATGAGAGAGGATAGGGAGCCGAGCGTATCTTAAGAATAACTGTGAGGTTTTAGATTTTTTTATCCGACATTCACTTATATATATATATATATATATATATATATATATATATATATATATATATATATATATATATATATATATATATAAAGTGAACATTGAAGTCAACATCCAAGGGAAGACAATTTCATGCTAAACGCAATCATGAGGCCTGACCATTACATATAAACATGAAACAGACTTTCGCTTCAGTGTGATGACTTCAGTGTCAACTTTTATTCTGGCAAGAAAAATTGTCTAGCAGCAGACCTAGCAATTGATTCGATATAATCATTCCACTTCAAATCTTCTAGATAGCATTACAAACAAACTATAAATTTTACAACGAACACACTTTCATATATGAAGGACTCGTCGGAAGTAGTACCTTTTATTTAACACCTCAGAAACTACATCAGATACAGTTTGAAAAATATCACCATTGGCTGAAACCAATTTTAATCTGCAAAACACCATTTCTTCCTCATTGTCAAGATTATTTACTATGTATTTTCGCCAGCAACGAACAAAAGCTTTTCATTCAATGAATTAACAGCTGTAAACAGCTACTTGAAACATAGAGTGCTACATGCATCATTGTGGCCACTACTGAAATGTATTATCCACTATCGTTTCTGTAAACATTCAGCAAGTGTTGTTGAAGGTCATTAGGTGAAATTCTTCCTCATGGACTGATTTAATTATACAATTCTGCTTCATATACACTTTCGTGTCAAATGCTATTTTACCAGACTGCCACGCAACTGTTATCTAAAACAAGGTAAAAATATCGGTTATTGGAGGCACTTCAGTGTGGGATAATAGTTAGCAAGCTTATCTAGCTAAATCAATAGCGACTGAATAGTGAATTCGATCATTATTGGGTGCTCCATGCTTCAAGTCTTGTGTCACATCTAAGCTACGTTTAGAAAATCACCATTATTAAAACACTGAGTAGGTTGATTATTCTATTTGGAAATAGTAGCCACAGCTATGTAAAAATGGAGTTAGTGTTAAAAATCGACAGAACGCTATCACATATCCTGGGCAAGAACAAGGATTACTTCATCATGAATGCAGACAGCTTAATCTTCTTAAATATACATGAACGACCTTCCCAAAGATGGTATTCCACTAAGGCCAATATTAAGTTGTCGGATTTCGGTAGCGTCCTCGTTGGTATAATCAACTGACTAACAGGTAAGTCTCTATCCTACATAATGAGATTGCCCACTTTAGAGAGATCAGAGAAACTCTCATTCATATAAACTAGGTGGCGAGCTTAGATGTGGAGCTATTCATCAGTCTCCACCGATGCAGTTCTATCGGTGGATCCAGACAAGTTGGACTCAGATTTGGAAAGTGTACATGGGCATCAACAGAAAACCTGATGGAAATGTTGACATTCAGTATGAAATCAACATATTTCCAAATGGGTTCCGACATATACCAACAGGAAAGGGGCGTAGCTATGGGATCACCATTACTTTCAGTAACAGCAAGAATATACATGAAATGGCTATAGAAACATCATGACTAAAGCCAAGCGTGCAGCTCGAGATACTAAAATGATACCTTCATATTCTGGCCACACTAAGAAGACGGACACATACTGCTAGACCATGGGAATTCTATAAAACCTTCAATAGAATTCCCAAGCGTAAAACACAACTAGCAAATAAAGTTGCTTCAACGTTACATAGAGGTCACAACATTTTTTCTGTAGACTCCCCATAACGTGCACGCAAAATTGCCTTGTAACATTATATAAACAGAAAACGGATAAGTTCCAGAAAGATATTAGAAGATGCATTCATCACCTAAATAATTGATTCCAAATTTTAAAAAATCGAAATGAAATTTTATACCTCCTATATGTATTTTAAGTGAAGAAAATATTCTGATAGTATTTGATCAGTACGGACTTGTTCAGTTATAGCACTTTGCATCTTTAACATAACACTGGAGTGTGATAGGATTGAAGATTGAAAGAATCAGTCGACATGTTAACTTGCTAGCAATCTCCTCAGTAGACCTAGCATAGTGATAAGCATCAGCTATTGCAGCCTGTACTGAAGAAAGGGTACTGAAAACATTCTACCACATTAGTCTGGATACTCACACACTCCCACCAATTCAGTATATATATTAGGTATAAGACTTCAGAATTAATTAGAATTTTAAAATTATAGACATTGTAATGTCCATATTCTTTTGATCTAGTTCTGTACTGTCGGTTTGCATGGTCAAATTCGAATCGTTCGCACAATTCCAAGTGAATCATCTTTCCCACACTGTTATGCCGATTTTCAACGCCTTTTGGGCTTCTTTTCTTTTTATGTGCCATGATCTTTCAAGGCGCAGGTATGCATGGCTCTCAACCACCCACTATCACTTGCAGCTCTCAACAAGTTCCTTCCATCTGCTTCCTCCCCCATACCACGTTCTGTCATCCACTTGCTTAAAACCGCCAGATATGTCACGCATTGTTTTTCCCTCGTCTCTCTTTCCCTCTATTCAACCCATGAGTATCAGATTCTCCAGGCCCTCCCTCATCATTATGTGTCCCAGAAACTTCAGACGCTTTTTCCTGATGTTAAGTATAATCCTTCTCCTTGTTTGCATCCTCTCTAAGATCTCATCGTTGCTCACACGCCCGTCCATGATATCCTTAGCATCCTTTTGTAGAACCACATCTCCGCCGCCTCGTATCACTTCTTCATCTTTGAAAAAATCGCCCAACATTCGCTGCCGTAAAGAAGGACAGATGTCACTTAACAGCTCAGTATTCTTTTCTTTGTTACCAAAGAAATCATCCTGTCTCGCAATACTCTGCCCAGCCTTTTGGGATGCGTCCTTGGTCATCCCAATAAGTCTACTGTCAAGACGTTTCCTAGATATTTAATCTTCTGCGTCTGCTTGATTCTAATGTTCCCGACCAGCAGATCGCATTTCGGGCACAACCTTTTACCGATGACCATGCATTCTGTCTTGCAGTTTATGCTTAGTCCCTTCTTCTCCCTCTCCGCCGCTACCTTCTCTCGGAGATTTTGTAATTTCTTTTCCGTGTCTGCTATCAGTACTATGTCATCTGCGCATCTTATGTTGTTAAGATTGTGGCCACTAATACTAAATCCCGGTAGGGTTTCCAATTCTCTCAGAATTGCCTCGCTGTATAGGTTGAACAGATCGGGTGAGAAGACGCATCCTTGCTTTACGCCCTTTTCTATTTTTGTATATTCACTGAACTCGTTCCTTATGCGTATGCACGCTGTTTGCTGCCAATGAAGGTTCTTATTTTGATATCCCTCCCGAATATATCAAGGTTGCTGAGAAGTTCCATCAGATCTTTGTGGCGTACTTTGCGAAGGTCATTGTGTAGTCTATGAAACAGGTACACATCCTTCTGTATTTGTATCGCTCTTTCTGATGACATTCTGAGCATGAATATCGCGCTCCTTGTTTCATTAACGAAGCCGCGCTGTCTTTGTCCTATCCCTGGCCTGATTCTGCTACGTGCTCTGTTCATCAGAATATGGATGATGACTTTTGTCACGTGGCTCATTTGGCTTATTGTTCGATGAAGTTCGTATTCGTTTGCGTCTGGTTTCTTAGGAAAAGTTATGAAGATAGATCTGCTGTGGTCTTCCGGCATATCCCCGCTCATCTAAATTTCATTTGTTATCTCGGTGAAAATCATTTAATGCTGTCAGCATTTCCGTTACAATTCCGTCTGGCCCAGCTGCCTTGTTTCTATTCAATTTGTCCAGTTTGGCTTTTACTTAGGTTTTCAGAATTCCAGGTCCGTCGGTAATTCTGTGTATTGCTGGTTATTCGTATACCTAAGGTTTAAATGTATTTTTCATAAAGGAAAAATCTTTTTTAAGCTTTCCCCAGCTTCAATTGAAAGCTAAAGGATTAAATTTTGTTATTACAGGAATAACATGAATGATGATTTTTAGTTGATTCTTCCGAAAAACCAATCGAAACGACCATTTTTAACCTTTTTAGAGAAATGTAAACAAAAATTATTTTTCGTTTATGAAAATCCCGCTAAAATAGAATATACATTTCTGAAATGTTATTTTCTTAAAATTAGCAAATTTAAAATTAAATTAATCTGTTATGAAACAAATATCACTTTTCTAGACAAACATTTCTTGACTTCGGGGTCTTGCTGTTTTCATGTCTCCATCGATAATTTGATGGCTGAATGTGCTGACAGATTTAGTATGGGGCACTAGATTTGACATAATTTTATGAATTCTACGTAAGAACTTCTTTTTTTTTGTTTCTTATAAAAATTTAAAATACTATAAAAATTTCTTACATCATTGAGTTACCTCTATAATGGTATTTCATTATTTAACAATAAGATATTGATAAATAATTTTATTAATTAATACAATTATTATTATATTAATATCTAAATTATCTGACTCAGTTATTAATTGTTTAAATTCATAATTGAGATAATTTATTATCTCAATTTAATATCTGACAGTGTGGTAATTAATAACTATCTCATTTAATAACTGACAGTGTGGTAATTAATAACTATCTCACGCGCAATGATTAAATTTTTAAATTGATAACCAAGATAAGATAATAATTTTAATTATATTATCTCAGGTATATATATATTTATATTCTTTATTATTAATTGCTATACTTTGATGGTTATGAATTGTTAAAGTTATTTTATTTAACTCGAAAAAAGAAACTTAAACTAAAAACAAATTAAGTTATTTTTCTTAACAAAGTAAACAAACTAATAAATAAAACAAATTATATATCTATATTTCTGAGATGAGGTATTATGTACATTGTTTACATTATTCGGACTATTGCCCTCATTGGGTCCTGTCACTGGATAAAGACGTTAGTTAGATCCAAAGAGTGTGAGTTCAATACCCGGTTAAGGCAGTGGAGAACTTTCAGAGGAAAATTAACAGGAGATAACTGATAACTGACATCCATTAAACACAGCATGTGGAACTAAGTCTACTCCAGTGAGCGAAATAACACATTCCAACCACCTGAAGAAAGCCGGAGCGTACAACGGCCGAAACGTTGTAATAAATATGGCGACAAAGATGAGGACAATAGTCAGAATAATGTAAATAATGAAAACAAATTACGCATGACACACACTATGAAAAGTATATACATTATAAAGTAAGATGAATACATAGCAAAATTAAATATATTTAGTGAAACATGAAAAAAAACTTTAGAAATCACCCCTTCAAGATTTTAAAAGAAGCCCGTTGAAACGTAGGGACGATGAAACACGGAAGTGAAATGAAAGTATTGCTCGCGGCCAAAAACCTTTATGTCAAGGAAACACGTGACATTTTACCCATAATATCACTTACGATACACCATACTAAAAAATATAATATTTTGACGCACAAAAAATATTTTTAATTATGGTAAAAAGTTTTGGGAGTATAATTTGTATTAAGATTTTAGTTTTCGCTTAGTAAATATATTCAATTAATAATTTAATACCTACCTTTTATTCTGTGTGGTTGAATTTTAAAACATTTTAAACTTAGGGAAAAGTGAAAACAATTCTTGTAAAAATTAATTATTCATCGATTTTTTTTCTTCAGACAAATATGTCCTTAATGTATTTATAAATTCAAATAAAAGCCTATCTAATTAGACAATTAGATAGTTTTATTGCAGTTTTTATTTTACGATTTGGAGCAGATTTTTTTTAAGTTTGAAGTAGTTGTAAAAAAAAATTGATGATTTACTTTCTCCAAGGAGTCCTGCTTTTAAGTAATATAAAACAACTTGCGAACTATTTGAAATTCTAGAAAATTTCATGAAATTAAGTTATGGGGAGCGGTAACAAATGTTAAAAAATATTTTTACCAAGATTTTCTAAAAATAAAAAAAAATATATAAATTCATTCATTTTTTAATAATTCGTGAAAGTTTCATTAAAATCAAACACTTATTTAATTTTTGCAAGAATTTCCAAATTAATATGTTTTACACTGGAAACCGCTACACTAAAAATATCCATTACCACAAGTCTTACAAAGTTAAAAAAAAAAAAAACGAGATTTTTGAGACAAGTTTAGAACGTGTTAGAAAGGAGGATTTTTTTTTTAAATAATTTAAAAATACTTTGTTCTTTTCTCTTAATAATAACATAAATATTTTAACGTTAAGACTTTGTTTTTATTAAGTTTATAGCCTTTTATCATCATGCTATACTGTATTTTAAGTGAATTATTGGAGATACCTAATTTAAATGGTTTTATTTTGTACAAAATCCAGTTCTATATCCTCCCATTCAGTATCCTTGGTGTTATCGTTTACATATATATATATATATATATATATATATATATATATATATATATATATATATATATATGTATGTATGTATATATTGGAGAGAAAGCAACTACTGCCGTTTGAAAGTAATAATGAAAATGTTATAAAATACTATTTTATATAACATCGAGATCCCCTTTTATTCCAGAAATTATAAAAACAAAATACAACACTTTTCACAATGTTTTCGTTCGTAGTCATTATTTTTCTCATTTATTCGACCGCGAATGACCGTAATGAATGTTTTTTGAAGAACACAAAACATTCATTCCAGAAGTCATTACTCGTCTATTCATCAAACAAAAAATTCGAAGTTTCTAAAACATTCTTAAATTCATCTTTAATTTTGGCCTCTTAATTTAAATGAAACGCTTCGAGGGCTTGTTAAATTAAATTTAGCAAAAACGAAAACTCCAAATTCTCCTTTTACATTGACATATCGAACTTTTACACTGACGTATCAATATTCAGTTTAAAGTTTCCTAGTGATATATATGACCTCTCTATCATGCCAAACTGCAGCATGTCGGCGTGAAATCAATATTTATTAGGTTGGTGCAAAAATAATGTCGTTTTTGACGTTCAGAAAATGTTGAGAAAACGACATTATTTTTGCACCAACCTAATATAAGAATAGGATCTTTTTTACGTATGCACCTCACTACCATGTTCGTTTTATCCACTGATGTCAACACAATACAAAGTTAGACTGCCACTCAATGTATAAGATTACCGTTAAAATAGCTATGCTTAATTAGCTGTGTGATATAAATGAAAGAGGCTGGGTAGGACTTGAAGCTTACAAAAATAAAGAAAGATAACCGATTGACCTTTGATTTGAAGTGGTTATTAATGACGTGTTCATAGAAGCATCCACGTGGGTGCATGTTCCACAGAGTAGCAGTTCTTAGGAAAATGATTTATGAGTGAAACTTTCTCTTTGAACTTGGAATTCATTGAAAATGAGGGTTATTGAACTCCTTGGATGTAGCAGTAAAAGTTGTGGAACTCATAAAGAGAGGCTCATCTGATCATATGTCATAGAAATAATGATAGAGCTGTAAGGTAGAAAACGTCTTCCACCACAAAGTCTCATAAACAATTGTGAGATCTATCAAGTCTAGAATGTGAGAATGACTGGATCCGCCCCAGATATGTCAGCAATACTCCATTTTTTAACAATGGATCGGAAATTAATTGATTGGCGCGAACTTGAGATCCAGCAGACATTCATAGCATGAAAGTAGAGTTGTTAAACATGGCTGGAGAAAACACGGAATCTGCTCGGTGATAATGAATCTATACTAATTTGGTATTGGAGTTATTTAAAGGTACAAGTCTGTTTTTTCTTCCTACTGAGCTTTAGGAATTACGTCAGAGTAATCATCATTATAATTTTAAGAGGTAGGTCCATAAATTGATATCATCTAACAGACATTCACAGCATGAGTGTAGAGTCGTTAAACGTGGCTGGAGAAAACTGGAGTTATTTAAAGGTACAAGTCTTTTTTTCATTGTTAGGTTCATAAATTGGTACGATTTACACAGGTGTTTACTAATGATCTGACATTGTTCCTATGTCAATCTTTAATAAAAAGCAGAAAGAATGTAGTAACGCCGAAAGAACCTTCAAAGATGCCTGCATTGATATTATGAACTTCTGAAGACTGGTTACTTGCAACGATTTTCATGAACTTACTTGAGAGAAAGGTCTTCACAACTTTTTTTAATCATTGCACCACAAGGATGGAGGTTGGAGGAAGTGGAAGAGAATGAGAAGATATTAACGAGGAGAAGCAAAAAAATGAGTTCCACAGATGAGAATTGTAAGAAAAATAGCTATTAGAATAGAACATACGGTTGCACGTAGCGAGTTCAACTGTAAAATGGTGAAATCAAGTAGCCAATCCAGTAGCACGCTTTAATTCAGTCGGGGCCCTCCAGATGAAGAAGTTGTCATTAAAATATTTGTAGAAAAGACAGGGTGAAGCCACGTCACATCGGTGAGAAAGTGAGTAAAATCAGGAAGCCAGGTCAGGATCGAAGTTATTCCAGACCATTCTTTTAATTTTTGTCAAGAAATATATAACATGAGCACCAGACCCGATGTTGCAGAAGTTTTCAATTTACGGACGAATTGTAGATTTATAAATGTGCAAATTGGATTTTGACTGTTTAAACTCTTCCAGAAACATCACTGTGTGTATAAAACCAGTATGCCACAGTTTATTAAAAACTTTTGTGTTGTATAAAGTCATCACTCTGGTAACAATGCTGTGCAAAATGATTAACCTATAGGAGTGAAATACATACTACATCTCTGCTATATTCGATTGTTTCTGGTGAGTCGATCAACTACTTCTTTGAGGATAAGAGTTTGTTAAAGATACTAAAGCGGCCAATTATAATGAGGATGAATGCTTACCGGCATTCCTGAAAACAGGGAAAGCAGCTGAAAACTTCCAGAGACTTGGGAAACATTTCTCTTCCGGGCTGCATTTAAGCCACTTATAAAGATTGGAGATAATTCAGAGCCCATTTTCTTCAGAACAATAACATGAGTTATATTTGAACCAATAGCATTCCCAGAGTTTTGATTGATCTGAAAACTTACGAGCTGAGAGAGTAAGGTCATAAAGTTTGTCCTCCATGAGAGTCAGGTTACGATCCTATAGATGTTTGATTCGTTTCATGTCGGGCTATACTATTGGTTGGAAGACTCGAAAATGTTCTTCAAACTAATTCTTGGCTACTTCGGCCTAAAAGATTAGTAGAATTATCCTACTGAAAAGAGTCAACTTTATTGGGGGCATGGAGTCAATGAATGGTTGCAATTTGTCATGAAGCAGTGGAAAATATCGGTCAACTAACAATGATGTGTTTAGGCGAATCAGCCAATCCCAGGCTACGTGTATTTTCCCATTACCGCCAACATTTCTACACGTCTCTAGTCACGAACATAAGGACCGGTGGTTGGACACTGCACTGTCCAGTGTATTCACTAGACACACGCATTTTCAGAAATGAAATGTCACATTCGTCTGATTCCCATTGCCATGCCCACTTCTAACTCCAATAGTGCAGATCTTCTTGCCCTGAGCAGCTTAGCCAGTGTTCACACTGACTCGCCAGATGTCAGATTTCAACTTGTGTATATGTATGGGCATTTCCATGACGTCAAGCTAGAGTGGCACAAACTTTACATACTACCATCTAATGGTATTTGGCGCATCAATGTGCAAGATAGCTAAAATCCCTTTCCTTACATTTAGCGTTGTGTTCACTTTAATGAAGGTTTTCTACAGTGCAATGAGGAAAAAATTGTGCTTTCTCATCTATTCCATCACAAAAGGAAAATAAAACTACGTTAAATATTTTAATCATTTTTAGGATGTCACAATCCTTTTTCATTTTAAATACCACTGAACAATTAATTGAAACACACAATACACGAGACAACGTGACAATCGGTGTGCAAAGACATAGATGACCACAGCATTTTCTGAATGTTCTCAGGATATTAATTTATTTGGTTTGTAGACTTTTGAAAATTATCCACAAAACATACGATTTTCCTTCTTCGCAAAGCTTTTGTTTCTACAATTGTCACCATAATATTGTGATAACACGCGTAGCAAGTCTTTCTCTTAAATTGTTTCTTTACAAAAATAAAAACACAAGTCATAAGTCAAATCCTTTTTATTTAATAGACACCATATTATTTCCAGACATAAATGCATCATGATCTGATTACTGAAATTCGATGATGCCGAAAAGTGTATTCAATCGAAAACGGATCCCAAACCTGGAATAGATAGAAAGAAATTGTTTTTACACTGCAAGAAAAAATGAATATATCAATATATACAAAGAAGGCACTACGCATTAATAAGCATTTTACGTAATATTAATCATTTTATTTATTTCTATGCCAACTTGGCCATGTGGATAAAAGCATTGATTGAAGTAATCCAAAAGGTGAGTTCAAAATCTGGCCACAGCAGACGGAACAAAAACTTGGAGACTTGAGTTACTAACTGAAACTAATATATCTAAAAAGGCATGGCACGTGGAATTAGAACGATCAATCCCGGTGGATTAAATAAGGGTTCGGTTTGAAATTCTAACGTATAGTACAACGGCCGAAACGTTGTGAATATGACAATAAAGATGAGGACAATAGTCCGAATGATTTAAATAGTATACGATTTTCAAATTTCCCAAATAACGACATTTTATTTCACTTTTTTATCTGATATTAACTGTCAAATATAAATTATTTAATATCTTTGAAATTATGAAGCATTTCATATTAAATATTATGACAAAGGAGATAAATATTCCCTGTAATCCTCCTTATCGATTATATTATTATATTTTACTATACTTTCAATGAAATAACTTACCATATTCGCATACATTTAAGATTATGTACCACATGTTATTCCTAAAAAAAGTAGTTTATTCTCTACGTCTTTATAGTCTTATCTATGTTTTATCTTTTCTATGATTTATAAAATATAATAGTGTTCATCACTTTCTCATTGCTGTGACGTGACTTCTTTTCTAAAAATATTTTAAGGCAATTGTAGTTAAATGATTAAAATAAAATTATAAACGTACTAAATTAATCATGACTGTTGTTTTTGTAAATTTACCCGCAATCAAATAAAAGCAGGAATATTTGCAATGTTCTTTTTATAAATAAATACGCTTAGTATTCTAACCGCATACATTTTGATTTTATCGTATGCTAAATAAGAGTAACGATATAAGTTTAAATTTTTACTGACATTTAATCTGCAAAATAATACAATAAGGTTTTGCAAATAAACTAATATAGTAGTCTTGCTCTTAAAATATTGCTATTATGCATATTGCATAAAATAATGTTTTTAAGCTAAGATACCACATATATATTTTATGTAAATTGAATTTCATGACCTAAATTTAACAAAGTGTTAGGATTTCAGAATACGATCTCTTCATAATCAAACATTTAAGCAGGTTGAAATACAAGTATGTTGTCATTAACTGGAGAAAACTCTCAATCCCACGACTTACACTAATCATTGTAATAACTAACATTCTAATTTACATTAATAAATGCTTCACTGGAAATAGAAAATATTTTCCCTTAAATTTCCTACGTTTCAGTGTAAAAGTGTTAAAATAATAAATGGTAAACATTTTGCTTTTGCCACATTATGCATCCTTTCATTTTAAGTTATTTTTAATCGAAGTATTTCTATATGTGTTTTATATATTATTATGTTTGCTGATTTAGCGGTCTAATTTATTTATTCAGATATTGGAATAAACATAGATCTATACTCGAAATATATCGCTTTAATTCAATGGTTTACGTATACATGGGCACGTGGTCGAGTTCTTCGAATGTTCGTTTTTTGACCATGAATCTTATCATGATTGATTTGTCAGGAAGGTGACTTCTTGATGCTATCCGTCTGGAGGAGTGGATCTCAGCGTGCGGCACCTTTGGAAAGTTCCCGAAAAACATACCACGAATGAAATTGAGTCGACGAAACATTTGCGTCCCGTCGGTGGTTATGCTAGCACGAAGTCACAAGTCATCATGACCGAGAGTTTGAGGGTTCTAGCTTTAGTCAGACTGTTGATCACGTTAGATAATGCGTTCTCACACAGAAGCTGTAACTAAGGTCTGCTCAGCGTAGTTGCAGTATAAACCACAGGTAGGCTCTGTGAGTGTTGAACAAACACAAATATGGCTGAACAGAGGTCTGCAATAGTGATTAGCTAGCCTCCCTAGTTGACTGGTATCCTCAGATTCGAGTGGCTGCATTTTCTACATTACCTATACATGCTATATATATATATATATATATATATAATCCAACTCAAACGTTCGTAACATTTAATTTAACAAAGGGCTCAATACAAAAATAGAACAATATTCTTTATTTTAGGATATTACATCAAAAACATGTAAAAAATCGCTACACTAATGCAATCATATTTCGATGTGTATTGACACCTCTCATCAATATAAATAACTGGTTAGTAGACAATTTATTGAGATTTAAACAACATACAACTTCTTTTCACGAGAAAAGTAAGAAAAGATAAAGAGTGAGAATCAAAGACACAAGATATACTCTCATTTCCCGAGAAAAGGAAGAATAAGGAAAAATAGTAAAAAAGAAGTGGGAGGAGATAGCAGCATGATTTGCTTTGTTTATATTCAAATCCACTAATCAAAATAGCCTAAGTTCAAAGTAAGGAGAGAAACGGAAATTAAGAAGCAATCATAAGTAAGAGATTTAAAATCGTAGACATTTCATTTCCTAAGAGAGAAGAAAGGTAATTCAACAAAATACATTTCTATAGATAGTAAATAATATTGCTCTTTAAGAAATAAATGGAAAGTTTAAACAAATTGATCTAACGAAATTAAAATATATAGATATATAGATCTAATAAGATTATTTAAATGTATACATCAAACGAATGTATTTAAACATGTAGATCTAATAAAATTATTTAAACATATAGATCTAATCAAATTATTTAAATATATAGATCATAGAAAATAGAACAAAGATACACAAGAGATTCCATTAAACATTTGTTTGACAATGGGCATTGGTTAGGATTCCTACAATTACATAAGTTGGTATTCTTAACAATAGTTTCATTGGTACTTGCATTATAATTAAGATTATTAAATTGGTTTCTGTTGTGCAACTACGCAATTTTCTCGAGAATATTGGTGTAACTATGACTAAGTTTTAATGTATTCCTATTAAATATTTTACTAAGAAGGTTACTTTTCGGAAAATCTTTATCTATCAATTTTAGAAACTTATGGCCTAACGTAGTACTTAATAATTGACTAAATGGAAGTGTGTACTAAGTGATTTTCCTATTCCTAATTTTTTTCTTTGAATTACAATCGTCATATTTTCTAAACTGAATTTTGGTGCACTTATACTCGCTATTCTTAAGAACTTTATTGTACACGCTGCTATGTTTCTCAAACACATCTTTGTCCGCTGAGTGGTTGCTGATCCTACGTTCTACAGAGGAAGGGATATGTTGTATTATAGATGGAGTGTGATAGGAATTGGAGTGAATATAGATCAGGTTGGCATTATCTTTCATATAAGCCTGAAAATTGTCATTAACTATAGTTAACGTTACATCGAGAAAATCAACCTGTTTAATATTGGTGCTTATTTTAACAAGATCTAAATTTTTTGGTTCCCTATGAATTATTTTCCTTAGTTTATCTACCTTAATTTTCGTGGAGTTTTTTACAACCATAAGACAATCATTTCTGTATAGCCCTATGCAATCTAGATCGATCTCCCCATAAGCAGTAAGGTTATATAAAATATATAAACCAACCAAATCAGAAGACTCAGAAGATCCAGTGACCCCATTGAAATGTTATCATCAGAATTTTTAAGCCACTATTCTTTATTGTGGATGAGAACAGATCTTCTACGGTTCATTATAATTCTTATCTCTTCACTTGAGATGTTGAAATATACTTTGGCAAATTCTAATGCCAGTATAAAGAGGTCCTTTGGGTATGGAAGTGTAGAAATCAACGATATCAAACTAGACAAAAGTGCAGCTGTTTTTTAAACCAGTTAATAACCTCTGTGGTAAGAATCCATTTTATGAGTCTAAGGCGTTTTTGGACCTGTATATTGACATGTTCAAAGATAACTTTGCTTCTACGATTTCTAGAACACGAATTTTAGAAATAGTTTGATAAAGTAAAAATCAGCAATAGGATTGGAAAACTTTGCACTAAGGTATCTTATTTCCTATTTAAAGACCATAAGCCAGAGTTCAAGCCCAAACTTCCTACAGGGATTATAAGCCCTACCAGATCGGAGATTGGAAGGATAAGCAAAGGTTCCAACACGATAACGATCCTAAGTATACTACCTTAAAGAATAAACGTTATCTAGAGAGAAAACGCGACAAGTGTAAATTGCAACTCTTTCACTGGCCTAGTCAGAGTCCTGACCTTAACCTAATTGAAAACCTTTGGGCGATAAGGGACAAACGTGTCCGTAATAGAAGAGTTAACACAGAAGATGAGCTTTTTCGCGAATTAAAGGCATGCTGGAAAAATCTGGCGAAAGACGTTGACTTACTAAAGGATTTAATGTATAGCATGTCGCGAAGAATTAAGGCCGTTATTAAAGCAAAAGTTTACCCAACAAAATACTAAATCATTTTTTTTTTTTGTATAATGTACATATGTGCACCTGTATTAATAAACGAATTCTATTACTCATTTGCCTTAGTAAAAATACAAAATTCGATATTCAATGGGCGCTTCCATCTTTTTTGCCTCGTACTGTATATATGATAAAAATATAGTTTTAACGTATGTTATATTCATGCGTTAATCATTGATAGAGCGTATGTAAATATAAAAATGTACATTGAGTTCAACAACCAGTGGCGACAGTCTGTTTCATGCTTAAACCTAATCTTCTGGCGTGAAGAATGAGAAGTGATTATGTATACGCAAATGGGTGCGTCACTTGCCAAGAAAACGGTGGGATGAGGATATTGCCATTGACCATTGCTGGTGCTTTGTTTACACGCATCAGTCATAGCTCGAACAACGGCGAGAAACGCTTTATGACTTTAAAGTGTACTTGTCCGCAGCCATATCAAGTCGCAGAATACGTCAAGCCTTTATAGAAAATGCTGTCAGTGAACGCAATGCGAGGTATTGGTTCCAGAAGTTCAGGTTAGGAGATCTGTTCCTTTGTGATGAACCCCCGCAGTGGCCACAGTTTTTGTATGATGAGGCCCTGAAGGCGGCTATAGTGGACGACAACAGCCCAAAAAATTGTGATGAGTTTGTCGAACGTTTCCAGGTATCTAATGAAACAGTCAGACATAACCTGCACGGCATAAAGTCGTAAGTTGAAAAATCGGGTGCCCCACGCACTGTCGGAAGCCAACAAGCAACAAAGAGTGACAGCCTTTCTCGATACCTTATTTGATCTAGTGCTTACCAGTGACGAAAAGTGGTGCCTGTATGACACTTCCAAGAGTGTCAAACATTGGTTTTCATTACATATCTCACATCACAAGGCCAAATGTACAACCACGCAAGATCATATTCTTTATCTGGTGGACTAGTCGACAAGTGGTACACTATGAGCTGCTGTCAAGGAGGCACGATATTACTGTGGGCCTGTAATCACAACTTTTGGAACGTGTGTAACAGATATTGAAGCAGAAGCCAATAATTGTTAATCGCAAGGATGTACTTTTCCTTAATGACAATGTCTGGCCTCATGTGGTGCGGGTGGCCAGGGATACCATACGGCGATTTGGCTTGGAGACATTGTGCCATCCACCTTGCTATCTGGAACTTACGCCGAGTGATTACTGTTTCTTCCATTCCCTGGAGAAACCATCTTAGTGGGGAATCCTTTGGAAACGAATTGGACTTACGGCAGGCACTCACAGATTTCTTTGCAGCCAGGACACCTGATTTTTTCTGTAAGGGCATTGCGCAGCTGGAGGCATACTGGCAAATGGTTATGAATGCCGATGGGGATTACTTTGAGGGCTAGCGGTATGTCAAATTTGTTGTATACTTTCTAATAAATCAAAAACGGCAAAGACATTTTGGTTACCTTTATATATGGGTGTGTATGTGTGGCTACCTTGTATATATATATATATATATATATATATATATATATATATATATATATATATATATACGTGTGTGTGTGTTTGCGCCTGTGCGTGTGTGCACGAACGTGGTTATAAGAAATATATATGTATATGTTCACACACACACACACACACATATATATATATATATATATAGAGAGAGAGAGAGAGAGAGAGAGTATTAATGATGAAATAGAAAATAAACTTACGAGTTAGTAAACGCCGAAATGTCCCCCGTAGGTGTATGGGTGATGGGTAGTCTGACTCACAGATGTTGCTGGGTATGACCATCCCTGATAAGGCAATTGATTATACCAACCACTTGTACCAGTTCCATAACCCCATCCACCAGGATATACACCATGAGATGTTCGGCTGTAGCTTGTTGTTGGGTAGTAACCAGCCCCATTCAGGCCACTCCATCCACCGTATACCGATGTAGGATAGTGACTATGGGATGCGTAAGTAGTTGATGATGGATAGCCAGTTGCATATCCCCAACCACCATGGGATGTGCGGCTATAGCCTGTGTAGTAACCAGCCCCATTCAGGCCACCCCATCCACCATATACCGACGTAGGATAGTGACCATGGGATGCATAAGTAGTTGATGTTGGATAGCCTGTTACATATCCCCATCCACCGGGATATACCCCGTGGGATGTGCGGCTATAGCTTGTTGATGGGTAGTAACCAGCTCCATACAAACCACCCCATCCTCCATAGCCATTATGATGGGTTGTTTGGCTTACTGATGAGACACCTGGGTATCCTCCGAATGCTACAAAGGCGATGAGTAATACAATTTTGAAAAGTGATGTATTATTTGATTTCATTAAAGAACATCACCATAAAAATACGACAAATAAATTAAACATACTTACTCTGTCCTAATATTTATAAATGATTTTATCAAATTATAAAGCATAATTTTCCTTTAAATGGAAGCATAAAATTGGGATATTATATATAGTTTTATTATTTCAAACTTTATTTTTAATGGATACTCGTATTTGAGTAGATGGTCCGTTGTTTTTTATTTCGTTTTTTTTTTTTTTTTTTTTTTTTTTTTTTTAACACTCTTTATTTCGTCTACCTGCCCTACGCACTCGAAAAACATAAAAAGAAAATGCATCCTCCGGCAGGATTCAAACATGTCTCCTCCTTTGCATGAGAAATCACCGTCTGATCCGGAGCGCCTTGAACCCTTCATTACGGAGAGCCAATCAAGGTACTATATGTCTTAAAGCATATTCACTCGTTCAGATATTATCCAAAACCATATCTGCTCAGTTTCGTATCCGAAACAAAAAGAAATTTTAAAAGAATTAATGGATTTTTTATTCGACATATTTTAGTGGATACCTGAATTTGATCAGAGTTGCCATTTTTTAAATAGTGTTTATTTCTTCTGTTATTGGAGAAAGTTTAATAAAAAGTATCTATGGCTTTTGATAAAATCTGAACGAGCGAATGTGCTTCAAGGCAAATAGAACCTTTCTTGAGTGTAGGCTCTCCATAGCCGCATCAAAAGATGCTTTTTCATGCAAAGGAATACTGAGATTCGAATCCTATTCAGAGTTGAAAGTAAAGCATGTAACACATTTCTACACTTTGTTAGAATGTTCTCTTTTCCTCCGACCCTGAAAAGAAAAGCTAGTGATATTTACTCAAAATTTCTGTAAATCATATTGCAAAAGACTGCGCTTTCAGCACGCGTTTTACCTTGTACAGTTTGGTCTTCATTGATTGGCCATTAATGGACACATGATCGCCAAGAATATTGTACACTAAATGAAGGAAAGTTGGTCCAACAACACTTTTATTATAAAATTGTTTGCAGTTATTAATTAATGATAAACGTGAGGGTTGAACATAATCCAATGCCTTTATTATAATATATAATTGTTGTGGTAGGATCCACCTAATTTGCATAGTGGAGTACCGACCATATAAATATGGTTGGTACCGGGAAGAGAGGGAAGGAATCGAGAGATTCCTCGGCGACTGTCGAACTCTCTGCATTAGCAGAGGGGAACCGAACGAGGCTTTGCCGAAGGGCAAGGGTTCGTCCGGGGAGGTTGACAGGGCCTGAACCCGTCTAGGCGGGTTCAGAAAGGCCATATTTTTGGCCGAGCCTACGGGCTCGGGGATACCCACATTAAAACGGCCTTGTGCCACATTCGATCCTCGTGGGTGGATTGATAAATACAGGAATCAAGAGATTCTGAGACCGAGAGACAGACTCTCGGCGACTGTCGAACTCTCTGCATTAGCAGAGGGGAACCCGGACGAGGCTTTGCAGAAGGGCAAGGTTTCGTCCGGGGAGGTTGACAGGGCCTGAACCCGTCTAGTCGGGTTCAGAAAGGCCATATTTTTTGCCGAGCCTACGGGCTCGGGGATACCAACATTAAAACGGCCTTGTGCCACATTCGATCCTCGTGGGTGGATTGATAAATACAGGAATCAAGAGATTCAACCAGAGACTCTGCCCGACTGCGACTCAGTCAACACATTCTCCAGGAACGGTCTTCCCAGGAATATACAAAAGACTATATGTAAATATTGTGTACACTTTCTTGTTTCAATACATTTTGTTCTAAGTACATTTTGTGTTGCATTATTATTCCATGCATTAGTAAAGTTTCAACAATAATAATTATAATTCTAAGTCTAAACAATTTTGTTGATTAGAATCAAGCAATTTTCAAAGTAGAAGTTAATGAATTCAGGTGCCAGATAATCTTAAACCGTATACTCACTTGAGGGTACAGCTTGAGCTGACGGGCATAGACCAAGGACTACAAAGTAGAGAACAATACATGTAAACATGACAAAGGAAATTCATATAGGAAGAGCTTTCATTACCTCAAACAACTGAGTAACAAATCATGATTTTGGTGATAGACTCTTAGCTTTTTCAGATAAAATACATATGTGCGCGCACACACACATACACACACACACATATATATATATTATGCACTGTTACATTAGAACATGTAAATACCCTTTAAATCAACGTTTCTTTAGGTGGCAAGCAATGATGGTATTAAATGATTTTATTTGGAATTACGATTTATTTACATGTTCTAATGTAACAGTGCATAATAAATATTTATTGTTCTACTTTTCTATTGAAGCCTGTTTTAAATTAATGTTTTGAACGTTGAAATTTATTACTTCTTTTATATATATATATATATATATATATATATATATATATATATATATATATATATATATACATGTTTCATTAAAGACGACAGACAAGGTATTGCGATAAATCTTTTCATTTCATTTTTCTTATTTCTGAAGAAATGTTTTCTTTTTTTTTACACAGAGTGTGTAGAACAACCAAAATCCCATTTTCTGGCCATAATGGAAACATTTACACTCAAACTAATGGTGTTAGTATGATAAATCCGCTCGGGCCTTGCTTCTCTCATGTAGAAAATATGATATTTTAACAAATCTGTAAACCTAAAATATATGTGCACTACATAGACGATATTTTTATTTCAGCAAATAACACAAAAAAATAGATACTCTCAAGACCACATTTACCTGCGAAATATTAGGTTGGTGCAAAAATAATGTCGTTTTCTCACATAGCAACATATGTGAGAAAACGACATTATTTTTGCACCAACCTAATAAATTCCCATTCTTAGACGTTCTCTTAGAATATAGTAACAATACTTTTACCAACTCATTGTATAAAAAAACCCATTTAAAAAAATTCTTGCCGCCTTAACTTTAAAAGTGAATGCCCCCTCAGATACTAAATAGCAGTCATAAAAGATATTCATGTAGTCGAGGAACTAAGATAGAAAGCTTATCAGAACAGTTTCCATGAAAGAAGGAAGGTACGTTTCATGAGATTATATATATATATATATATATATATATATATATATATATATATATATATATACCCATAATTGTCTACAGAAATCGTTTATTACTTTTAATTGTTAGATTTTAATGAAAATGTTCTGAAAAGCTGAGAGTTATCACCAAGAAAATTTAGATTAATGTTTCTTTCAAAACAAAAAAATAGAATTCGCTGGCAATAAATTGTGAAGCTTCCTTGTTAAATAATCTCCCTGGTATTAACTTTCTTCGCTTAATATTTTCTTTTTTACCGTTCTCAAGTAAATATTTACTAAGAAAGTCGGGAGCTCAAATACTTGTTTAGCCTAGTTAATTAGGTAGATAGTAACCTACCATTGCTGTTATTGGTGGTTGTTTGAGACCAGTTAAACAAAACAATATCACTCTACACTTAATACCCAAATAGACACTTGTATGCATGTAAGTCATGCAGACTTCCTTGCATTGCATAAGGTCAGTCTTACCTTGCTCTCGCATTGCCGTTGTCGTTTTTTATTACGGAGTGAAGCTGCTATCCCCACGTTCAGAATTTGCATTTTTCCTTCTCCTTGACTGGTTGCCAACTAGGACTAAAGAGCACAACCAGTCTTTATTTAACCTTTACTTGGGTGCGCTTAAAATCATACATCTTAAGAGTATTAGTGAGAAAGCGAATGCAACAGCCTCGATTCTAATTCGAACACCGTACGCCAATCCCACTTTCTGCGCCGATAGCCGTTACACTGTGCGCACATCCCCAATTTAATGAATGATGGCTTATTGCTGGACAAACCACAGATAATACTCCTGAAAAATGAGCGAACAAGATAGACGAATATTGAGAACCAATTAAAATTGTTGATCACTAACGCATCTCCACGTAGACCAGGCCATGATCTACAGCGAGATCGTTGAGTTAAGTTGAATCTCTTTCGTTCGGTATACAGGAGATAGTTTCAAGGTTCCATGTACAAGATCACTTGCGGGCACGAGTCAAGTTGCATCCGTGGAATATGTCACGATTTGCGCGATAGTGAACATGCAAAGAAAAAAGTACGGTATTTTTCGAAACTGCTTATGAACTTGTAACATTCACATATGAATGTATGAATTGCCTTTTCATACCCTTCTCTTTGCAGGTAAAACAAGTTTGTGTCAGCCAGCACACAATCTTTGTTCATTCGCACACAAAATATTAACATTTTGGCAGATTAATGACGCATGTTTAAAGCAGTATTGAATCCAGTGAAGTTCGAATTCTCACATCAGATTAGCTTGCAACAAATGGTTCAAAACTGTTGCTGTTGTTGTGTCTTTCCAACTCTGTTTTAGCACATAGGACTGCAATCACAATTAATGCTGCAACGGTTTCAGTAATAAGTAGGGTTTTTTACAAAGTAGATTCATGGCTCACTGACTGGAGATTTTTTCCGTTTCAAACTATTTTCGTTCAGCAATATTCAAGCAAGCGCCTTTTGTTTAAACAACTTGCTATATAGAATGCTTAGCACGCTAAAATATCATTATTCCCATATCAATTAACGAGGTTTAATCACCCAGTATGACGTTATTTTGATTTATATGTAGTTAAGCTAAAAACATGGTTATTCGTGTATCAATTAACCATGTTTAATCACCTATTGTGGTATTTTAGTTTATATGTGGTTAAAATATACGAATTTGGAGCAAAATTTATTGTTTGTGCATCTATTTATAGCATTAAATTCTAGTGCAAATGTAAAAATAATCTTTCTTCGAAAAAAGTGACATCTTCATTCTGTGATTAAAGCATTTTTTTAAAGGCTTGATTCAAAAAAATCTTTTAGAAAAATTATTTTTCAAATTACCTGCAAAGACTGCAGCTGCTTTCAAGAACAAGGCGGCCATATTTCCTGTTTTCACACTATTAAAGTATATTTTAAAGGATAAATTTTTAAAACAATTTGACGTCAATATTATATATACAGGGACCAATTTGCTGCATTACATCAACCTGACGTTTCCCTTATTTAATAGTTTTCGTGCTGTCTTTATTTTCTTTTTTTAAACCAGCGCTTTTATTTAAAAAAAAACAAAAAACGCTACGTTCAGTTTTTCTGTCATATTCATAGTACACTGATTTTAAAAAGAATATTTCCAATTTTTTTTTAGTTTGATAATATATTGAATGGAAATGGCGGTTTTATTCGTCATAAAGTTTGATGCACTGATGCGTCTTGTGGAGGAAATAGTCTCCTATGGAACTAGACAGAGATTTTTATTTGTTATCCAACGTTAATTCACTTTTTAAACACTAATATTTTACACTTAAATTTATTAAATTTTCTTTGGGGATCTAATATAATTCTGTAGCTGTACGTTTGAATATCAGTGACAGCTGCAAAAGGAAGGACTAATATTGCATACGTTGATATGTTTTATCTGCTCAACACTTTCTTTCTACTTCCTGAAACCCTAGTTTTCCTGTCGAGCATAGAACCACAACCAAACTACACTAGGTTATGGTGCGATGGTTTTACAGTGTTCAATTACTAGCCAAAAAAGTTTTGAATTCAGTCTTATCCTTCTGCTAGACTGGCTGCTCCCAAAAGAGAGGGAGGCCAGTCAGCTGAGATCGGGAAGAAGAGATAGATTCATAAATTTCTCAATGGTATTTGTGCGAACGTAACGGATTCGGCCGGAACTTGAACCCGAATCACTGATTCCCATTTTCCGAGCTAATAACTGCTACGTTACGCTCAAATTTTAGCGAAATATATTTTAGAGTAAATGCCTAAAATCAGTTGGGATGAAAATGATTGAAAAATGAACAAGATTTAACATACAATGCTTTCAACGGGTCGCAATTGCTAAGCCGCATAAAGAATTGCGCCGTTTCGATTAGAGAGTGATAATATATATATATATATATATATATATATATATATATATATATATATATATATATATATATATATATATATATTATACTTCTTGATGCTTGGTGTATCATATCCTATATTCTTTTTCTATTCGGTGCTAATATAGATACGTTATATGCAGAGATGATAATCCCATTGGAATCCATGAATTTGTTTTATTTTTATCGACATTGTATTTATTTTTATTCTTTTTTGTACTCGTAACCCTCTAGGGACGTATAGATACTATAAAGTGTCACTGGTTGTACTTGAAAAGCTTAATGAGACACTGTTGTGATACTGGTAGAATGAAAAGGACTAAAAGGGTCCATAGATTTGGAGAATTAGAAGGGTTAAAAACGTTGATATGAAAATATGAATTGAAATATGGAATAAGGAAAAAAGGGCTAATTCTTTTTTCCTTTCTGATAAACAGAAACGCAGAATGGAATGTTGGTTCAAACATATAATCTGAGAAATCTAAAATACTTGACAGCTGAAAAACAAATGGAATTTTTATGATTCGAAAAGCCGATGATGTAAACAATCTGAAATATGATTTGAGAAATGTAAAAGGTAACTGTTTGTCAGCTGAAAACAAATCGAATTGTTATAAATAACAAGCCGATAAATGCAAACAATCTGAAATATGGTTTCGTGAACATGCAAAGTTGGCAAAGATTTTTAATCGGTCGTATTGAAAAGTCGACAACAAAGAAAATTTGTCAAGTGACTGCTTTGTAGAAGGTCTGTATCGGTTCTCCAAAATTGGTAAAATAATTTATCTTGAGGTACTGTAGAAGTCGAGAGAAATGCGTGTAAAGAACCAGAAGCTGACAAAAGCCAGGAGAAGTCAAAAGAATCCGCGTGACTTGCTGCCGAAAGAACTCCCGACCTTGTTTTTCTTTCTTTTTTTTTTAACCCGCTCCAAGTTTTAGAAGAAAAAGATAAAATTTCACGATAAGGATTTTAATGGGAAATTTTGTTATATCAAGAACTATATGAACCAAATGAGAATTAACCCGGAGACCTTATTCGTTATTTTGTTATGTCATTTTTATTTTCGCCAACCGTAACGCCCTTTGTCATTTTGTAGCGCGGTTTCACTGCAGTTCTTCCCAGCGTTTGATTACGGACGAAATTCGATCTTCACTACTCAAGGAACACAACTTGGGTTTATAAGTCTCGTATTAAATAAAATAAGTGTTTGCCCACTAAGCAAGCGATTCATAACACCAAGAGTTGTACATAAAAAAGAAACGAAAGAAAACAAACGAAAATTACAAATGTCAATTTTAAGAAATGAAGAACTTACCAAAAGAATTTCACTGGTGTTTCCTTAAACCGCAAACTATGTTAAGTGAGAACCAATCACCAGTTTTTATAGTTCATCAAATCTGTCCACTGACGTTGATTATAATTAATAATCTTTTATGTGAGAAACTAAATTTAGCCTTAATTACACCAGGTAGGAAAAGTCTCAGGCAGGGGCGAATTTTTTTTTTTTTTTTTACAATAGCATACTGAGACATTTGCCAATTTATTTAAACCTTTCTGCTTCTGTTTTCCCTTTTTGTTGTCTTATAGTAATATAAAGCCCAAACGTTTTAATAGAAACTCCTCTTCCGATTCTCACATCAATTATTCTTTTGTTTCTCTCTACCGATTGGTGAGAACGTCGCCCACATATGGCAAAAAACGTTAACAGAATCACTTATCAACAGCATATATATATATATATATATATATATATATATATATATATATATATATATATATATATATATATATGCACGCATTTTTTATCCGAAATTTCCGAAGACGACACACCAAACAGCGTTATTTAGCATACTAATCCCCCAATCCTTTGTTTGTTGCTCGCCAGCTGATCATAAATATGGCCTTAACTATTGCTATATGATGAATAGTTTAGTGATGTTTCAATAAGCTGTCACAGTGATTCTTCTTCTTCTTTGTGCCGTGTCCCTTCAGAACGTAGGAAATCATTGCTCTTCACAATTTCATGTCATTTTTTGCTCTTAATAAAATTTGTCTTTTTACTATTCCCCAAACGCTGTTCTGTTAGCGATTTACACAAGCATGTTAGGGGGGTTATGCGTTGTTTCCCTCTGCCCCTCTTTCCTTCAGTGTGTCTTGGGAGTATAAAATTCTCCAATCACTCTGTTCATAATATGTTTACCAAGCATTTCAATTGTTTCCTTCTGGATCTAAGTATAAGCGTCCGTTTTGTTTCCATTTCCGTTAAAAGTCCTCTTACTCACATTTTCAGTCTGTGTTATTCTCACCATCCTTCTGTAGAATCACATAATTGCCTCAAGTCTCTCATCATTCAGGCGGAGATAGACCAAATATTACCCTATAAGAAGACCAATATTACATTATAGTTCAGTACTGTTTTCCTTGTTTCTAAAAACATTTTCCAGTTTCTTAATTCCTTATTTTGCTTTTCTGTCATATTTGCCGCTTTCTTTTAAAACACTTCCCAAATATTTAAATATCCGTACTTGCTTAATTTTAGTTCGCATCTTGGGCTGTTCCTATTGCTAAGAATTTGAAATTAGAAGTCACTATGCTTATCCTCACTAAATGTGATGAAAATATTATTTTAGGACAAAGTGAACATCTTATGAGAATAACAAAGAAAATAACAGTTAAAGTACAAGAATTGTTATGTCGAGCAAAGCTTCATCTTACTGTGTTAAAACTGCTTTATTCCAATTAATCTCCGACGGATAAATATTTTCGTAATATTTATCTAAAATCGATATTTTGCTTACTCTAACTGTTAACCATTAGTAATGGTTCATCTTCTCTCTTAACGAAGCCTTGTAGTAAAGTAGCTTTTATCCAAAAAATATCGAAACCAATTTTAAATTTAAATATATCAAGATATAAATTTTCTTGACACCAGTCACTTCGTCACCGCCGTAATGTAATTTCCTTCTGCTTTTCCTATATATGATTTCATGGTAATTGTTGTCATGAACTCTCATCTATAGTTTCTAGACTCCATGAATTTAAGCACAGTACTAGATTGGCGACAAGAACTCAGTATTTTACAGTTGAAACAGCTAGATATAACCGAAAATTCTATGCTAACAGCTTATTTTCTCACACCTCTAGCTTATGAAAATATCTTCTGACATTTTGCTTTCCAGTCAAGTTTCAAAAATTTAAATACAATGTTAATCGTTATCTTCTGTCTTAATTTATGTTCTTATATTAACTCTGCGTTAGTCATATGGGGTGTTTAGTTAACCCAAATTTTTAAAGTACTCGTAATTCCTAGCTTATTTTACTCTCTCCCAACTACTACTCTCTTAACTCAGTGCGCGTGTGTGGCACACTTGTAGCTCAGCTTTTATGGGAGGAAGACACCAAGGTTTTATCCATTTTCGGAAATCCGAGGTGACTAACGCAGGTTTAATAAAGTTTTTATTATATACTTTCACGCTCATTACTCACCCCTGCATGTTAATGGCTCTGTTGCCTTGCTTAGAATGAAATTATTTAAAAAAAAAAAAAAATTTTACGGAACTGGAATCTTTTCGGGAGGGGATTAAACGTTACGATGATTCTGATCTGAATTGCGTCACCCCGCATGGTTTATATCGAAATCTGAGCGCAATATATTATACTGGTTGGGAACATTTCTCATTTGAAAATGATAACCTAAAATGATAATAAAGAAATTCATAAAGCAATCTAGGACATCTATTAAGAAGTAAGATCAATAAAAATTATACCTGATACGCATTTCAAGCTTAAAATATTTATTTTCGTTAAAATAAAAATTATTTCTTTAATATGCATCTAAATATGAATCGACGAATGACGTAACGATTACCATTGGGAAAAGTGGAATCGACAAGCCGAGTTCAACTTTCTGCCTAGTCTGATCCCTTTGCCCTAGCACTAATAACTTTGTGAAATACATGGATTCATTTTTCGCACCCCATCTATAAATTAAATACTATGGCATACTGGATTCTCTCACTTTGTGTAGCAGCCAGGCTAAGAAACATTTAAATGCGAATTAAAAACCACAAAGGAGGCAACCTGGAAATTGTATTGAAATTAGTTTATATTCACCCTCTCTTTTATTTTCAATTAATTCTCAGCATCTACCTTCTTTTTTGTTTGTCCGAGTTTTATCTCCTTGTCTTTAACAATACAACCCACCTATAGGTTAAATAGCAGGATAGATTGGACTTTGTACCCTTGGATGAAACACTGTCTGGGGCAACTGATATTCTGAATTCAAAACCCTGGAGACAGCAATTTCATACCACTCCACTATATTCCCGAAGAAACCATGATAATAAATAAACGAGTCTATTATATTTTCGAGTCATGAGAGCCTACGTCCAGCCTTACGTATTTATAAATAAAGATTTTATTCAATGCAACTGTAAACAGCAACAACAACAATAAAACCAATAATAATAATAATGAAGATGACGAAAGCCACAGTTTTTGTTATGCTCATCAAGAATATACTAATGGGGATTTGAAGAAACTTGTTCCAATTAACACTCAATTAATTAAAACCCATCATTGTGCACTTGATGATGTTATTACGATTCAATCTTCAACTGCTAAAATGATAAAACGATTCAAACTTCAACTGCTTTTATGTATACATTACGGCCCAATCAAGGGGAGGGCCTTGTTTCTTTAGCAAATCGAAATGAAGCACGTCTGAAGAGTGATAAAATTAAAGGAATGGCATCCGATTGTCGGCATAAGTCAAGCAACATGTAGGTCAACGCTGACTGGTTTTCCTATACTTAAAAAAGATGCTGAAAAAAATGTTGTGTCCACATTTTTCGAATCGTCTTGGGTATCAGTAGTTATATCTGTGTAAATAGCGCTGTTAAAATTGAGTCATACGGTTACACACTCATGACCACCTTTTTCTATCATCATTTATTTTCCTATGAAGAAATGCAGAACGAAGCAGCTGTAATTTGGTCATAGATTAAAAACCGTTTTTCAATATTGCTTTGTTTTTATCTTTTGTTTTATTTTCTTTTTCTTCGTTTGCCTTTTTGTGTTTGAAAAAAACAAAACTTACCTAGTTACCAGTCAAATCCTACATCTAAATTCATGTGGTCGAGGTACCAAGAAGTAAGGTTCATTAAAACTATTGCCATGAAAATATTTATAGAAAAGACAGAGAAGTCACGTCACAGCTACAAAAAAATGACTGAAGTCCATATACCAGGTCAGGACCGTTATCATTATAGACCCTTCTTTCGATTTTATCAAGAATCTCGTGATCAGGAACATCAGACAAGATGTAGTAGCAATATTCAATTCAAGGACGAATGGTGTTCCTAAAAATGCAAGATGGCTTCTGGCAAGAAAAATGGTCTAGCACAGCACAGTGATCCCATTTTCCTAGCATCAGACTTAGCAATGGATTCAATATTATCACTCCATCTTATTTCAGTGGAAAATGTAAGACTCAGCTAGTTGCTCTCCTGAAGGTTGACATCAGGCATGTTGATGGAAGGCAAAAATTCTTCCCTAAGATGATTAAAAGACAGCAGTTTCGTTTTGGAAGAATTAACATTTACAAGCTATTTATTGTTCCAGATAACAAATGATTGAAAATCATTTTCGAGATCTGCTGCCAGTTTTACTTTCTTGGACCTATCGGACTTATTATTAAGACAAGAGTAAATAGTCACGTTATCAGCATAAATACCAAGTTGGGAACTGATGAACATCAGGAAAGTCGTTGATTAACATAAGAAACAAATGAGAGGTCCAAAGATAGAGCCTTTAAGGACACCCGCATTGATGTGTATGTGTTTAGAAGAGTAGGACATTCAACACGACCTTCATTACACTATTTGTTGGGAAGGAATGTATTGAATAAAAAATCGGCCAGAGATACCATACGCCTTCAGCTTGTGAAGAAGCCCAGCATGTGTGTGAATGTGTGTTTCTTTGTCTGTTTGTGTGTGTGCGTGTATTTCTATACACCTTGTTCTGGACGACAGATGACGATGAAAAAAGAACAAGTCGACGTGTACATTTACAAGTATGTGTAATCAAAAGCAAAACACCGATCTTTGTGATACACAGTAATTAGTAGATACATTTTCATGTAAGAAAATGTACTAATGAGAAAATAATATAAACTGAAGCATATAAGAGACAATTTAGGTTTACATATATTTAATGTAAAATCCAGTCATCAAATCGATATAGACGGCAATTAGCACTGAAACTGGTTTATGAGTCCCACGATTTAAAAATGTCTTCCTTTAAAAATACTTTTCTCATAAATGAATGTTTAAGAATTAAACAATGGCAGAAAATCAAAATGAATATTGAAAACAGAAAGCACCCCCACGTCCTGGTTTCTTCTTCTTCTTTATGTGCCATGTCCCTACAGGACGTAGGTAGTCATGGCTCTCCGCAATGTCCTATCCTTTGTAGCTCTTAATAAAGTTTTTCTTTTTTTCATTTCTCTTCAACGCTGTTCCGCCACCCATTTACTCAAGCTCACTAAGTTGGTTAAGCTTTGTTTTCCCCTGTCCTTCTTGATTCAATCTGTCCTGTGGGTATAAGATTTTCCAAGCCCTCTTTCCTCATTATGTGCCCTAGAAATTTTCTGATGTTTATTATAAGTTTTCTTTTTGTTTCCATTTTCTCTAAAACCTTGTTGTTGCCCACATGTTCGGTACATGGCATCCTCAGCTTCTTTCTGTAGAACTACATTGTACTGTAAGCACTAGTTTACACAGATATACACATATTTCTGCAAATATGTATAAATAATTATATGGGGGCCAGCGACAGGTTTGCGAAATTGATATAGATTGATTAATCTGTTCATCTATCAAGGTAGTCAGTATTCATCGTGTGCCACTGGATATTTTGCATATGTCTCCTTATCAATCCACCAACACATAAATAAATTCACAGTGTATCAGTTCTTTTTTTTTGGGGGGGGGGGTTCTATCAAAAAACTCTTCCGCGCTTGAATTCCCCTGAACTGTGTAGCACTTCGCAAAAGCTACTAACAAACCCTCACTTTATTATCAAAAAATTGCTGTTAATCTTGGAATGGTGTAATATGATTTTAAGGAGATTGCATTACGAAAATGTTTTGTCATGTGATTCAGTTTAATCAATAGAAGCATTTGAATGCTGTCGTTGTTTTCGGACGAGCTTTTTTCTATAACTTCCTTAAAAGAGAAAAAAAGTATATTTAATATGATTTTTTTCTATTTTATATGATCTAATGGTGCACTGGTATCCTACGTTTTAAGAAGTTTCCCCTTACATCACTTCGATTTTACGAGATTGCTAGTTTAATACACTATTGCTAAGCGGATAACCAGTTATTTGTCTGTGGAACTCTCTTGTAGCTTTTTGCTTCACAATCAACTTTGAGCTTCAAAAATTTATATACAAAGTCAATCATTAACTTAGCTCTTTATTCTTTTATTGTCAAGTTCCTTAACAGTATATTCTTATCATATTCTCTAACACTCATTAACACATTTATGTCTTAATGGCATTATTGACTAGCTTGGGTGAAATTATTAAAAAAAAAAAACAAGCAAAAAATCCTGCAATGTAGTGAAACAAATAAAATTATATTTTTATACCAAGATTCCTAATATTATTTTATTATATTGAAAACAAAGCTATATGATTATCATACTGACTCAGTGAATTTAGTCTGTCATATGGCTGACAAAATAGAAGAAGAAAAAATTAATGTAAAATAATGAGTTTCTTGGATGTAAGCCCGGGCGTTTATTTTCAAAATCAATATTAATATTGAAATCGTTTGGTTTGAAAGCAATAATTATATGTCACAGCAATATATTTTGTTCCACCTATATTTTGTGTATTATTATTTTTAATAGGAACAAAAACGATATGGATCCGATAGTAAGACCAGTTATTCATAAAATATAAGAAACTATTTTTAAGAAAAACCTTTAAAAGTACATTATAATTAAATTACTTCCTGTTTGCCAGCATAAGAAATTAAAACCCAATAAATAATTTAATTATCTTTATTAAATAATCTTATCATTTTGTATGAAATGGTAGATAGATAGATAGATAGATAGATAGATTATTATATATTATACTTAAGCAATGAAATATCATATCATAGCTATATTTTCCGTGTGTGATATTCAATTGTGATTGTACACATACACACATACTCAGACACAAATATACACAAATACAACATATTTCATACATAGCAAATTCTAAAGAATTAATGAGTTCATTTTTAATCCGACATTTTTGTTATTTCTAATATATTTAGTGTATACTCTTGTTTGAATAAACGTCCTATTTTTAAAACAGCGTGTCGACGAACGTAATACATCCTATCTATTCAAATACGGCTATCCACTGAAAATAATATTTGAAATCATATATATATATATATATATATATATATATATATATATATATATATATATATATTATATATATATATATATATATATCAGAAAAAAACATATTTGGTCCCAAAACCGGTTGAATAGGATATTTGCGAGAGATATACTTTTTAGGTAAGTAGTTTTATAAATATAGTGTTAAATATCTAGATATATAGCATAAAGCACCAATTAATAATATCAGCAAATAAAAGACACTAATAAGGAGGCAAAAGTACTTTTTAATACGTTTGTCTCCGGATAAATTAATTTTAGAATCTGCGAAACAGTGGGTAGTAAGTAAACATTTCACATGCATATATATATATATATATATATATATATATATATATATATATATATATATATATATATATATATATATATATATATATATACACTGACTATGTGTGTGTGTGTGTGTGTTCGCGAACTACTCGAGAACCATAAGGCATATTTCCACCAAATTTGGTACATAGATTGTATTCGATACTGGGTATGTGTGGGCAAAAAAATAAGTCATTTTTCAAAAATCAATAACCGATAATCGATAAATATAATGTTTAAACGGGAATTTTCATTAGTTTGGTTGTTTTTAAACTTTCAGACTTGAAGTCTAAACCCTAAGACCGATTCTAATGAAACCTGATAAGTGTATGCAACTTACTGTCACACTTATTCTACGCTATATTGATTTTCGTTTTTCTCGACACTGGGACCCCCACGAGTTAGGGGGCCAGCGGGGAACCCCGAAATTTTCAATTAAGTCTACTGACTTGGCCATAAAGTCGATTAAACTTTCTTATTTCAATTATTATTAGTCTTAAACCTGTTCTTTGGCTTGAAATTTGGGACCCCTAGTGTGAACCAAAGGGACTCCCAAATTTTCAAATTGCTTCGATTTCGACGGAATTTTACATGTATGTTTCGATCTTAAAGTGAATCAAAAACGATTATCAGATTTTTGAAAACTACATCAGTTTTTCCCATGGATTTCCCGTTTTGGTACTGAAATAGTTTAGTTTGCGTTAACTTGACGGCAAAAATTATATCCTTCCTTAAGAAGAAAAGAATAAGTGCAAACGAAAGTGTGCACCGATGAGAGAAGTACACGTATATATAAGACGCGTGTGCGAGATCGATCGAGATGTGTTGTGTGTACAATTGATTTTGCTCCACATGCAATAATCGATCAAGTTATGTAGTGCGTACTATCGATTTTGCTTCACGTGTAGTGTTCATTAGTGCTATGTGATGAAATAAATGCAAAAATTCTTATTCGCATTAAAGTTGTCACCCAGTAAAAAGATAGGCTGCCTTCATGCATGTATAATTTGAATTTTTGATACTTTAAAGTTAAATTTGTGAAAATCATATTAAAAAAGTTTAAGCGTAAATGCCAATTTTTAATTATGCATTTATCATCTTCTAATCAGCGTTTAAATAATGCTTACTAACTCATATATTTAGAAACTTGAGTCCTAAAATTTTGACAGTTTTATTCTAAAATATGCACTTATAATACTGTAAAGACCCTCTTTCAATTCATTTATAATTATGCTAAATTTAGCGTGTACGTTTTAACGTTCATAGTGAGTAGGTTTCTAGCTGCACGTTAATTTTTATTTTTATCACTAGAACGTTTTTTGATAGTCTATTTTTAGATAAATCCTAACTTTACAAGCTTGCTTATAATTGTTTATCACGTTCCCGTGATCTCCCTTATAAACTTGCATTTAATTTATTGTGGCTATATTTCCATTAATGTGTATAATATTCTTGCTTTTTAATTGATTACTTCATTGTTATTCAAAAAGCTTAGCTAAACCCCTCCAACTACAGCCTGACAGTAATGCCAAGAAAGCGAAATCCTTCACTTAGACGTGCTACTACTACAGCCAAACGCATGAAAGCACGGAGAAGCAACACTTCGCAACAAGAAATTCAAATTAGACTGATACAAAATGCTATTCGTACAGCTAATGCAAGGTCAGCAGAAACTAATGAGCAACGGTTAACTAGACGAGGAAGGAACACTGCCAGAACTATGCTACTCGAGCTGTCGAAACTGAGGGGCAAAGAACAATTCTATACAGTCTTTGTGAACGTTGGTTTTCAGCCTTGGCACGGCCGCTAGGAGAAGTCTTTGTTGAATTTTTCCTCCTTCCAATGCATGTTGTTTATTCGATGTAGTTTGAGCAAAAGCTGTCAATAAAGCATTTCTCCTCAACAATTTTCAAAGATCGATTACGATTAATTTACTCTTCATTTGCTGACAATTTTTTTGTATCTTCTGTAAAAAACAACTTTTTCCTGTTATAAATGTTTTCACACTTCATGTCATTATAATTTTTCGCCATATAGATAAGAGGCACTAAAGAAAAATCTTCTTTATTTTAACTTTACAGATTGAATGAGGTTCGTGGTCTTTTTTTGAATAAACCCTGATAATGCTGCTAGTATATATATATATATATATAAATTAAGAGATCTGCCGATCACGCTACCCTGGTTTAAATAAATAAACGCACAACACGAAGCGTAATTGTAGGTGAGGAGAAAAGCAATGGTATTGAAATTGTATCGATTGTAAACTATGAAATATTTCTTCAAAAAGCCAACCCTTATAACAATGATAGTGATATCGGCAATCTTAGCCAGGAAGAAAAGTTAACCATAATAACATTTCCAAACAAGAAAAACCTCTGAATTACCCTGAAATAATGACATCATCCATACACACAAAAATGTTCCTCTTGAATGTATGTACATTTCATTTAACCTCGCCTAAGATATTAGGTTGGTGCAAAAATAATGTCGGTTTTTGACGTATTTTTAACGTTAAAAACCGACATTATTTTTGCACCAACCTAATACAATTTCAATAGCCTTTCTTTTCTCCTTCACTTCTATTACGATTCGCATTGTGCGTTTATTTAATGATTTATTTATTTATTAAATAATAAAGCGTTAGGAAATTATTTTTGCCAGGATAACCTGAAGATACGGAAAAGTTGAAATCGACGGATCTCATAACTCTTTGTGTGTTTGTGTGCGCGCGTGTGCTTAAACACAACCTTCAGGCCTGTGTTTAAGCATGAAATAAACTGTCGCCGTTTATGACCTCAGTCCACTTTTAATTTATATATGCTCTACCGCTGTTTGCATATGAATTTGTGTAGCATTAACTCTTAAATATATTTTTGTTAAACAAGACTACCAAGTACTTTTGTTAAGTTTTTTTTATTATATTCTTTATTCTTTATATTCTAAAGTGTTTTTCTTTTCATTTTTTAGATGAGTGAGGAAATTGTTGAAATATTTGTTAATCCCAAAGCTATAATAACTATAATAAATGGAGTGTATGTGCTATTGTAGACATTCTGAAAGTTGTTGTAAAGTTGATATTTTCTTAATTGCTGAATACGGTCAGTATGTTGCGTTCATGTTCGTGTTCGCAATTACTATATGGCTCATGTTGGAAGCAAAGTCTGAAAAAAACTAAAATATTTGTCTGCATGTAGAGGGTTTCCTACTCTACGATGCTGTGAGTTGGCCGCTCATCAATACCTTCGCGTCCCTCTCCATGGTTTCAAGTCCCTCGCCCTCAGGACCATTGAGTGGAGTGCAATGACTAGCTCCATCATGTTCACCGGTTCAGTCACATCCTACCACAACCCCCCAGAATCAACAACCATTTTGACCCGCCAACTGCAAGCTGGCGACAACCTTGCAACCTCTGGAAGCTTGTCGCCCGCCAGCACCTCCAGCAGATTAATCTGGCACTGGATGATCTTCCGACGCTCTGGACAAACCGTGAAAACTGGAGAGACAAGGCGGTTCTCGTGGGCTTAATGCAGTTATGGCCTAAGATTTAGCAGCAGCAGTAGTCGCCTGTAGACGATTTTTTTCACTTTAGCTGACATAAAAATGCAATCGAAGACCATAGAAGTACATTAAATAAAGCCCGCTTTTAAAATTTAACTTTTACTAATATCAGATGAAAAATAGGATTTTAAATTCAGATTCCAATGAAATTATTGGAGCAATATGATCTGTTTTATTAATGACAGCAACAGAACTTCGCAAATCAATTATATAAATTATAATGTCCTAAATATCAACATTTCATGAATGCTTAAATATAAAATCAATATAGTGAATTACTTCGTAAAATCTCTATTGGGGATAAATTAAGTAGAAAGTAAAAATACAAAAGAAAAAGATAAAAACTTCATTTTTTTATTTCACTAGTATACAATCCGATAATAGGATCATAAAAATATCAATATAAGGTGAAAATCGAAACTCGTTTAAATTGTCCATCATCTGAAAAAAAAAAAAAAAGCAATGATATACTCGTTAATATTTAATCTTCAATTAATATACATAAACTCGAGTACCGTAAAAACGGTATTTGTTAGAAAATTTTAACAGTGAGATGCAATGAAGCAAATGTCTTGATACAATGTATTGAGATTCAATAAAGCGGAGTTAAAGAATTCACAACTAAAATAGAGGCCAATGACCGTTTAATTAATCTGTTTCTTTATATATTTCAAATGTTCAATGGTATATATGAGTCATTGATTAGTCCTGATATTATATAAATCGCTTTTTAAGAAAAAGATTAACAGAACGTCAAAGACGGCGACGACAAAGCCTAGTTCAAGACCAAGTTAAAACTTAATAGTTAAGGTATACCTCACATGAAAGGCTTAAACAAATAAGACTTCAATCTAAGAAACGTAGAAGGAACTGATTAGTTAAACGGTTCACTTTTCACAGGAAATAATTTTGTCTAAATGCCGATAAATATTTTATTTGTATAGATTATTAAAACGACTAAGGGAATAATCACTCATAAATTTACTAAACTAAGTTGCTTTAACTCCCTTTCCGCTACAGATGGGACATAAAATATATAAATAAATACAGCAGAATTATATAATAATTACACATTGATAATTATTATATGGTTTCATAAATTGATTCACCCAAATGTTTTTCATACTTAGATGAGCAAACACACATGCGCACAAAGGCATGTACATCGAGAGAGGTGTATATAAATCGATAAGATAGACTGAGCGATGATTAATAGGCCAGTCTTCCAAATTATTGTCAGAGTGTTCAGTCACCACTTAACGTTTGTTATCTAGCGACAGACTACGCTATAATAAGCAAATATCTACATAAGTAAGCATTATATGTACGCAAGTATGTCAGTATCCGAAGGAGGAAAAACAGTAAATTTGTTAATCATTTCACCTTGAGCAAGGCCCTAAAAGCCACCAGAGCGCAAGGGGTTACCAAAACTAAAAGAGGACAATAAAATAATGGGATTCAAGTAGACAGATGACGATGAGGTTATATTTAAAAAAAAAAATTAAGATCGTAGTTGACATGATTTTAAAAAATATGTTTGTCGTAAATTTTACATATTATTTGGATTAGAACCTGAAAACACTGATAATATAAAAGTTATTTTCATAATATATTATGATAAATATCACCCAAAATCAATCTTATAAAATATATCCTACAAGTTATATTTAATTGTTCTGTTTTAATAGTGTTTGCCTTGTGTACAAAATAACTTCTGTATCCTATAGAGTCATACATCTGTTATATAATAATTAACTGAAATATTTTCAAGAATAAATAGAATTGATATTGCAGTTCAATAAAAAAAATAATATTATGTGAAATATTATTACCTATCTGATGAAGACCGCATTACTATGCCTTCTGCAAATCCCTTAGAAACCAGAACCCGGCGTTTCTAGATTATGAGATACGCTATTGACAGGGATTTGGATACCATATCCTCCGAAAGGTCCTCCCAGGCCATATCTCCAAAGATTTCCCAAGCTAGATCTTCCGATCTGATCTCCAAGGCCAAATCCACCAACATGTCTTCCAAAATCAGATCCTCCTACCTGACCTGGAAGGCCATATCCCCCGACAAGACCTCCAAGACTAGATCCTCCGACCTGACCTGGAAGGCCATATCCCCCGACAAGACCTCCAAGACTAGATCCTCCGACCTGACCTGGAAGGCCATATCCCCCGACAAGACCTCCAAGACTAGATCCTCCGACCTGACCTCCTACAGATAATCCCCCCAAACCTACTGGTGACTGGAATCCATGATATACAGTTCTAGAAGATCCACTTGGGTAATAATTTCCATGTCCTCCAGTGAGGCCCCATCCTCCATAAACTATAGGATGCTGAATGCCCTGTGTCACAGTGCTTAAAGATTGACCAACTGGATAATGTGCGCCATAGCCAGGGGCCCAAGATCTATAATTTGGGTGTCCGATTCCCTGAGACACTGTACTAAGGGAACCCCTTATTGGGTAGTGTATACCATGTCCTTGTCCATAACCACTCCATCCTCCAAAATGAGGTACCCTCTGGGTTTTGTGACTAATAGATGTTGCTGTTGGGTATTGAGAATTGTACCTGCTATAGAAATTTCCAAATCCCAAACCTATTGGTTGCGATACGCCATGTGAAAGAGTACTTGTAGCAGCTCCTACGGGGTAGTTTATGTTATTGGTCCTATAAAAATCACCAATACCTAAAACACTATGATCTGCTGAGGGCGGAACAGTGCTTACAGATTGACCAGCAGGAAATCCAAAGCCCCAATTGTTATATAATGGCTGCTGGCTTATTCCATGGGGTGCAGTATTAACAGAAGCCCAGGTTGGGTAGGATGAATGAAATCTACCAAATCCACCCTGACTATAACCACCATGCTGGACATTATGGAAAAAAAGTCCATTTCTCGGATAAAGAAATCCATATGTTAAAACTGTTGGATTTCCAACACTATAGCCATGGTACCTGACAGGGGATTGGGATACCTGCGCACCATAACCTCTATAAATACCTCCAAAGGTCCATCCTGTTGGATTCTGAATGGCCTGGGACGTTGTAGTATAGGGGTAATGTTGACTATAGCCTTCCAATCCATAGTTTCGTAATGGGTAATGAGCTCTAGAGTACTGAAGACCATAATTTGCTAAACCTAGGCCTTGTCCCCATTTGCCAAGATTATATCGCCATCCACTGTACGAAGGATATTGGGAACCATGGGACACAGTGCTGGCGGATCCTCTGTAATACGGGTAACGGTAACCATAATGTAAATTGCCGGGACTGCCATGTGAACCTGCAAAAAAATGTTTTACAGCTTTGAAAATGTTTCTATAGCGATTAATAAAATTAATTAAAAATGTTTATTACTTTGAAATCATAAATACGTATTTCCCTCTAGGGTTTACAAACAGAATAAAAAATTAAATCTTTCAATTTTTTTTTAAAGCCAACGGAAACATTTCATTTTCAATCGAAACTGAGCAATATGATTTTTTAAAAACCAAAGTTCAATTTGCAAGCAACATATTTCCAACGATAAACATAAGACATATTTAAAATATTTCTCAATATTTTTTTCAGCGTATAAAATTTGGAGGATGTATCATCATGATCCTTCGACCTCTTTATGTTTGGTCGGAACTCTTTTGATAATCCTTTCCCACACTGTTCGGTCCTGTTCCCTATCCCCAGATTCTCAATGTCCAACACTGTGTCCCGTGCTATGGTGTCTGGGAAAGTCAATTTTCGTGAGAAGACACTTCTAGTAGAATGCCATCGGAGTAAGGATGAGGCGATTTCCCTGTCCGCACGTTTTGGTTTGAGCTTAAGAGAGAATTTGTCTCAGTTCTCCGTAAATTGTGTTAAGTGCTCCATGGAATCCTCCAATTGACGCTCTGGATTAGATTTGCATATGTTCATTCAGGCGTCTTTCAAGAATTATAAATGTACCTTTCCTTATTGGTAGACATCATTAAGAGTCTTAACACGATCTTGTATCAATTGCTAAGAGAAGAGAGCACAATAAGTTTAGGGCTATAAACAATAAGTTTAACATCTAATTAAGTACTGCTTCTCGCATTATATTAAGATGAGTCATAAGTAAGTCTTATTTTGGGGAACCAATTGTAAACACCAGTCATATGTAGTAGTTAAGAAGAAATTTGTTTATGAACGGCAATGACAGCGTATACGGTGGATGAAAAGGAAAATGTTGTTCTTCCCTGTCACAACGCAAGTCTGCTGCAGCAAGTAAAACACAGAAAACAAATTGACGTCTTGATCGGTATGTTCGCTATATTCAACTAACCTTGTACCAATGAATTGTTTCTCTTTTTGATCGTTGAAAAATGCTTTATCAGAGAAAACATAATAAAGCTGATAAAGAAAAATATTAATTATCATACTGATTTTCGTTTGCTATAACATATCAACCTTTAAAGACAGAAAATATTTTTAGAGTGAAAGAATTTTTTTTTTTTTTTTTTTTGAGATAATATTTTAGTGATACAAGTCTTACTAATTAACCCCTGGCTGGAAGGAGAAGACATGTATTCATACCTATCCCACACATTCAAGCTTACAGCACCTTGCTTTCCAAGCGGTCAACCACCTAGGTGCTGACCAGATTCGATGTTGCTTAACTTCGGTGATCTATGACTCAACGTAAAGTTGATGGACATCGCCAATGAATTTTTAATACACTCCGAGAAATATTAAAGGATAAAAGCTCAGTATGTCAGCATCAATTCAAGATTTTAAAATTAACCAACAGTTGTAGTAATATCAGTTTTGTTAGTTTTACCTCATTATATTTTTTATTAGTATGTATTGTAATTACTTACCATTATACAGTCCTTTTGCAGAACAGCTGATTCCAAGCACTAAAATACAGAAAAAAAACTCATTCACTATAGTAGAAATGAAAGCAGTCAAGTAAATTATATAATGTTATTGTTATTATAATGCTGTAGATTCCCCTAGAGAGTATAGGTCCACAGCCTCACCACACTAGATGTTGCTACAGTAGGGTTGAGGAATTGCACAATATACATGGCGACCAAAAATAATCATTGTTTTTCATATCACTGTCGATTAAGCACTCCAAGTTACAAATATCGATTTTCTGAATTAAATTTTATAAAAGTTAATGGCACCAGTTTGCTCTGTAAATTGATTGTAAATTGATCACCCTATCAATATCAAAACTTATATACTCATACGACGTGATTTCTAAAAACATGGGAAAAAATTTTAAAATTTGAAATTCGTAATCTGCAGTTCTGTTTTCATATTGAAAAAATAAAAACTAATCTACCTTTTCAGAAATCATGCCGTATGTTTTTTTGTTTTTTTTTGTTTTAGTTTGTTTTGTTTTTTTTTTGCTTCCGTCGGGGATAAATTTACAATGAATTTGCATAGAAAAGTGAGCCCTCTATTAACCTTTATCAAATCTTATATATATATATATATATATATATTATATATATATATATATATATATATATATATATATATTTATATATATTCTTAATCTGGAGTGTTTAATTGATAGTGATATAAAAACTTTAAAATAATCATTATTTATGGTTGTAGACCCTCACCGTATGACTTCACGAATTGGAATTGATTATTCCATGCCCAACCGTTTTTGAATTCATAGTTGTCCTTCTCCTAGACTGGTCGCCAACCAAAGGCCATTTTATATCATAATTCCATAATCATTTATATCACTTTATCAAGTAATATATAGAAATTCAGTTTCCTGTATGCATTTTTGCTTTTGTTTTATTTCTTCGCTAAAAGATGAAAGGGCCTAGAAAAATGTTAAAAATAAATTCTCATACGTTAATGTATGAGTTTCTCTTTGATCAAATAAGATAGATTATGAATTATTATTGTACTGAGGCTTTTATCACATCTGGTGCGAGCAGCTTGTCAACGAACGCCAAATGAATAACAAAATATAACATGCTATTTTCTCGTTGCCAGATCTTGTGCTTAGATTTGTACAAGTTAAAAAAAACACCCTTCTCATTCATCTAATTGACAATGGCTAGAATATCCATGGCAGCAGCTCGCTCTTTATCAGTCTCTCCATCTGAAATATTGCTTAGCATTTCTGGTGTCACACAAGATATTTCACACATTACCCAAAATCAGTTTTGTTAGGAAATACTGAATTTTATTTTATTTTTACAGAATAAACTTCTATATATTTTAATTATAAAATCAGATTTCTTATTTAATAGTCGAAGCCCTTTCAGGATGTCGGGTTGGTAGGCCTTCCGATATCTTCTTTGGAAATACGGTGGTTGTCTAGAGTATGCCTTTCATGAGAAATATTACCTCTACTATTTCCCTCTCTCTTTCTCCCTCTCACTCTCTTTCAAAGAACCACACTCACTCACTCATTCACTCTTCTTAACAAAAATCACAATAATTTATGTTGACAGTATTTACCCTTCCCATTCAAAGATTTCCAACAGAACACATGATTCACCTAACGATATCACTCCGTTGTGCTTCATACTTTATCATTAAACAATCCTGCTTGAAACTGTAAATTGATGATTTGGGCAGAATTAATATTTTCCAAAATAGACTAAATTTTAAGGAAATTAAAAGTGTTTAATTTGTTAATCCAAGTTCAACTCACAGATAATTAAGGCTACAGCAAATTGCATGAGTCCCATGGTGTCCACTTCTTAAAAACCTGTCAGAAAAAAAGATATATTTTCTAAATGTAGTCTCTTTAAATTAAGACAGAAATTCGATATTCATAAAAACAAATCATTTATATTCACAACTATTATTATTATTAACAATGTTTATATTCAGGTCACCAGTTGGACCTGGAAAGGAATGAGAGTATACACCAGAAACCAAAGGAAATAATAATAATAATAATAATAATAATAATAATAATAATAATAATAATAATAATAATAATACACTTAGAGAAGATCGCGATTTAAGAAAAGTCAAAGAGAAAACACAGTGTTTGACAATGTAAAATAAGATTTTGACAGTATCTTTGTCTTATTCAAGCTATGATTAAAAATTTTATACAGGTATAAAAATCTACTAAAACTTATAAATCTTTGTACAAACGTCGCTTTTGTCTTTAGAAAACGGCTGTATAATGCGTCAAAAAGAATGAAACTTAGCCAGCGTGAATGGCATGGAACTAAAACGTATGTAATATGATGGTGTTCGAGCTCATCTTGGAATTTTCCGTTTGTTGATTAGTTACTAAGAGGAATTAATCAAACAGCTTAGCATAAATTCTCCCGTAATTCCGTTCATTTCTTTGGCGTGGGTGTTAGTAGCTACTGTGGAAATATTGTTGAACATTGTCTTTTCTTTTTCTTCGTTAAGTGTCGAAAATAATTCGAGCACAGTAAATTAGATTTAATCCCGCTGGCAAAAACAAAAGAACTTACTTCTCCTGTCCATTTGACACAAGAATTGAACACATAAAAGATTGACAGATACAATGATTTCAAGTATAAAATTCTGAATGTTTGGGAAAGCAACGAAAGTAATTGCAGTACCAGTGCGCTGAGATGTATCAAAATATAAGAAAATCTTGAAAATATTGGATTGTGATTTGAAAATAAAGCCAATGCAAAAACATGCTTGCTCGGAGAACAGAGAGGGTAATTCGGAAAATATTGGATATAGCTTTTCACTGAAAAGAATAAATGGTCGGTTAATTTTCTTAAGGTACATCAGGCAATTGTTTTCTAAGCGCTTGTCAGTGAAGATTATTATTATTATTATTATTATTATTATTATTATTATTATTATTATTATTATTATTTCCTTTGATTTCTGTTGTATACTCATTCCGGTTCTCAACCAGAGGTCTAAGGTCAGAAATGGCATCATAATATATTCACTGAATATTTTGGAAAAAAAATAAAACAGTCTAAGACCACTCACCTTTTCACTGCTAAATCCCTTTCGCAAGGTTTGAACTGTACTTATGAGAACAATATTTTGTATTTCATTAAGACATGGACTACCTGGTATCCCTTCAATGAGTCTATCAGGACCTATTTTCAAAAGAACCTAGCGTTCCAACCACAACTGGAATAATTGGTGCTTTCATGTGCTTCCTTTTAAATTATTATTATTATTATTATTATTATTATTATTATTATTATTATTATTGAATCATGTACTTCAATATTCTCATCAAATGTCTGATCGCTATTGCTAACGACTGAATGATAGCGAATCTCTTAAAATATCATTTTCACTTTTCAGTATCCTCGCTAACTCCAGAAAGGCTGTATTATGTTCAAATTGGAAGCAATTATTTTGAATATTACTCCCACGATTTTAAGCATAGACATTATCATGATGGAGTATGCATAATAATAACTTTTATTTATTGTTATATATACTATAATTATCCATTTTATCACTTACAATTTGCAGAAATATAATGGTCCTTCATGTTAATGCCATAAAATGGAGAATGATACTATTTAGCGCTTCATTAAAATAAAGTTTTGAATGTTAATGTCATAAACATAATCATAAACATGATGCATTAAACATGACAATATACATATTTATTTACTAATAAGAGTTTAGATTTGCTACAAGCCCATAAGTATGGGCCAATTAGTGACGACGGAATTCCTTAATAATAAGCTAAGTGAAGTTCCGAAAAACTTGAATACACCGGCTGCTGTTTTAATAAAAATATACAAAAACCAATCTAACAATGAGTTATTAAATCACTTTTTTAAAATTCGCAGTAATAAATCAATGCATACTTATGATAATGTCGTGATTTATTGAATCTCAAACGGTCCACTATAGTGTCACAAAATTGAAGGAAAAAAGAACTAAGCAAAGTTGATGTATCAGTCTGTGAAAGTGATTTACATGAGCGGCCACCATCAAGGACAGAACGACAGTGTCCGGTTAAAAGAACTGTGGAAAAGTCTGTCTTCATTTATTCTGTTTGCAATTTCATTCGATTTTTCATAAATGATGTCTTGTAAAAGAGGCCAAGTAATCAGTCTCACGTGAAGTTTAAATATTTTCTTTATAATATAATTTCTCTCTTGGACATAGATCGGAAGCATCAATTACTGAGAACGTTCATGTTCTTCAATGAATTTCATCTTAGGTTGGTGTTATCTGCAGGTCAATTCTTACTGTTTTAATATTTGCAAGCTCAAAATGTCCAATTTACCCATCAACTCAGCCTTTTGCTGCATTGGAAAGAGTCGAACTCCCAACATAAGACTTCGAAAAGCATGATGTTTCGTTCAAAGGATTATCGCTCGATTGCATTTGCGCAGAATTAACCAGCTTTCATCTTAACTTCGCAAATAAATGTTGCCATCATTCAGCAAATAAATATTTAGAGTGTAGTATTTATTTTACATGTCAATGAAACGAAGTCGTTAATATTATGAGTCATTAAAGATGACTAAACACGACTGGAAGACATGTAACCATGACTTCTACTTAGAGAATAAATAGTCCAAAAATCACGAAACTTTGATAATATTTTTTCAGTAACGTACTCGTCATATGCATTTAATTTACAAAGCAAATATTTCAAAATCTGTCTACTAATGTTTTATAATAATAAAAAAACATGAAGCACATAAAATAAACAAAAACTTAATATCTGATAAAATGGCTTTAATTACAACCTGGATAATATTTCAAGCAATTTCGTTTAAACATTTTCAAAGTGATCTGACATGTAATTTAATAAAATTCATATGCACAATTGTGACGGTTGCTTGATATAACTGATCTTGACAATAAATACCATCATAAGCAAAGTATAAAGTACAAATAAAATATAAATTTGAATAAATCTAGAAATAAAAAAGCAATTTTACATTTATTTTCTAAGAATATTGTCCTTGGGTTAAATCTAACTCTTATTGTTTGATTGGAATAGGAAACATTTGAATCAGAAATTGAAACAAAAAAATCAACAAATAACGGATATTATCCGTTACAAAAGGATCTCAAGCAGATATCTTTACAATGCACAATATTCTATTTAAATCAGGGAACCTAGTGAATGGCACCATCACAAAATTATATTTTGATATTCTTACCATACAGAAATAAAGAAATTTTCGATAAAGATAGTATTTTAGTGATGCTTTTTTTAAATTATAATATTTTTCGATTGCTATTGTTAAATACCTCAAGCGGAACTCGTACATAGATCCCATCGCTAAAGATGCTGGAAAAATTATCTGTTCCTTATACTGCTCCAGTAACTAATTGACCCCCGTATTCTATGCTGTAGCTTTACAAGAGACAGGTCAGGCCGAATATGGAGTGTTCCTGCCATATATGAACTGGAGCAGACCAGTCTTCACTCTCCAGTCTCGATAGAGTTCAAAAGCATCTGCGCGTCTTTGTGGATGGCGAATTATTTTCCATCCTGCAATCCCTATCTCACAGACGAAATGTCGCAAAACTCTCGCGGCTCAGTTGCTATTTCCATAGGAAATGTCCAGACGAACTACATTCTTAGTTCCACTAGTTCTAATCTTTACGGCTAAGACCCGCCATTCCATTCTAGCAGCCACCCACGCTCATTCACTTTGTATTCCATTGGTGATATATTAGTTCTTCTCGTGCATCTTCTTCCCACGAACCGCTACTTTGTGGAACAAGAGGAAGCTTTTCTGATCAATATAATCTTAACTTGGGTCTTGTAAAAAGTGAACATCATTGCAAAAACAAATCGTATAAGACTTACATTATAATTTCGCATTAACCTACATTTCTTGACAATATTGTAAATAATGTGGAAGTCATGATATTTATAAATATATAAATTATGTCAATCTACGAAGTAAATTATATAAATCTAAGTAAAATCCATGATATTCGGAATTATATACATGTCGCTAAGTGGTATTTTAAAATTTAAATCTTTGGATCATTGTAAATATGCTTGCATTAAAAGAAGTGACATAACTGCAATTAGAAGTATGTTAGCAAGCTGATTTAAGGCAGATTACTATTGGCTATATTTTTTCTAATCTCTTAAGTGGTGAAAATAAAAAGAATTAAATCTAGCTACTCACCAAATGCGTTAATCAGACGGTTTTAGCTGTCAATGGCGATGAACCAATGTCCATCGGCTTTATACTCAAACAATCACCTACGCATCCATGGATGTCATAACATATGACCGCAGTTTCCCAGGTTTTATGCCGTTATACAGGATTAAAATAATTTGCATCTCAATGATGGGGATGGGAACGGAGTTGATTTAATACGCTGTATGGACTATCTCCTTCTTTCGCATTAACATATTTTACCTAATTTGTCATTGTGACATTTTGAAATTACATTTCTGACAATGCTATATACTTTAAACATCCGTAGGAGTTCTGAAGAGTACAATAATTCCAAGGCGAACAAGTTTGAAACAACTTTTAAATCACATCCCTAATGTTATAAGCGCTCTCTATTCTACCTCGTAAAGCACACACCTACAAAAAAATGTTACTCAATCCTCGAGGGTAGATTTTTTGTCATTTCCCTGGTTATCTCCTCCGTGTTAATTGCTTATTTATTTAGTCCCTATTTCCATTGATTATATTCAATGCAGAGATTGAAGTCACAATTATTATGCCACATACCTACTTGATCAGAGTTTGAATTCTCTATTCCAAAGCCCCGTGGGCCAATAAAGAAGTCAGTTCGAAATTCTATTAATCTTAAACGGAACTACAGGCAGCTAAATGGCACCATGGAGAAACATTGTGTTCGTAACAACAAATAAGGACAATAGTAAGGTTGCAAATAATGTTCAGAAACTCAAAAAGAAATTGAGAAGAAAAAAGTTTTTTAATTTATTAAAGAAACAGTTCTTAATTTTCAAGTGTCTACAGAAATTTCTAAATAACTTAATCGATGATTACTTTTCCCAATTATTGTTTTTAGAAACGTATAAAGATAAATGATTTTCATTTCTCCAAAATATATTTGTTCCTAAACATTATTACCTTATTTAATTTTTTATCTTAACATAACGACTAAAATGCTGTAATAAAAGAAAAATGATAATTTTTTTCTTTAGTGTACCGTGTGAATTAAGGCCGAGAGCGACAATGGCTCTCCATAATTTTCTGATGCTTTTAGCTCTTAGTAATGTTTATTTTGTTACTTCTCTTCATATTCCTTTCGTTTCTACTATCTATTTACTCAATTTCATTAGTTAAGTATTAGGTTCGTGCAAAAATAATGTCGTTCACACATATGTTACTATGTGAGGAAACGACATTATTTTTGCACCAACCTAATAACTCGCTGTTTACTTATTACCCTCTTCCCTTCAGTATGTCCTGTAGATGTCAAATTCTCCAAGCCCTCTTTATTCAATGTTTATCTTAAAAAGTCTTAACTGTATATTTCTGATGCTATGTATAAGTTACCTTGTCTCTTCTTCTATGTGTCATGACCCTCCTGTGCATAGACGATAAATAGCTCTCCACAACTTCCTATCTTTTATTACTGTTAGCACTGTTTGTCCTTTTACTATCCGTCCCTTCCCTGTTCTATCATTCATTTACACAAGCCCATTATGTAGGTTTCTTACTGTTTCCTTCTGTTCCTCTCTCCTTCTTGTGAGCGTCTAACCCTCATTCTTCATTATGTGTCCCAGAAATTTAAGCTCTCTTTCAAAGTATAATTATCGTTTTTTTTTTTCCATTTTCTCTAAAACTTCCTCGTTCCTTACATGTTCAGTCCATGGTATTTTCAGCAGCCTTCTGTACAATCACATTTCTGTTGTCTAAAGTCTCATCTTCATCTATGAAGATATTGTCCAGTATTCACTGCTATATAGAAGTGGATTGGTTACGTTGCCTTCTCTGACTTTGAATTCAGATTAGTCCTTCTTCTAAACAGGCTGCCACTCAAGGCAGAAATCCCAGTTTGCTCTGCTATTTAACATACAGATGAGGGGGAGATAGATTCGTGTCTTTTTTAAGAGCATTGGTATAGTTTGACCGCAACAGCCAAAACCATGAATTGAACTCGGCTCAACGATTCCATCTTCAGCACCGATAACCGTTACGCTAACTGCACTTTGCAATATGCTCCCCTTATACAGTCTTTTGCCGATGAAACTGAATGCTATGAAATTATGGAATACTTTTCCAGTTTTATAGTGATTTTCTTTCTCCTTTTTTCTCCCTTTCTATCTCGCATTTACTTTTTACAAATGAACAGTGTTCTAGATAACAATGAATCGCCTTTATACATTTTCATTATTTTACATGTCAAAAGGCTCTCATGTAAGAAGGAGGCTACTGTTCTCCTTTCTACCTGACACTATTCTTGTTTATTTGTTTTTCCACTTCGATTAACAACAAATATCATCGTTTTAATAATTTATTTATTACTAAACAATTGTTATACTATTAATAGTTATATCGAAAAGGACAATTAAAAAATTAACTGACAACTGAAGGAAATTACTAAATTCAAGTTTTATAAATTAAGACAACAATCGTTTAATTCGTTTGTTAGTCTTGCTCGTTTTTGTGGGGATATGTTTAATTGACATCGAAATATAAAGTGATTTGCATCAATTACAACGTTTGGTTTTAACAATTAAACAATTATTTTAAGATTGAAAATAATTGCATATGACTTTTGCAAAGAGACTTTTTGAAAGCATAGTTATTAAAAATTCAGGGGCTGCTGAAAAGTCCTCGACTTGAACACTTCGCAAAATTAGCATTTCAACACAAAAATAACCTAATAATAATAATATTGATAATGGGAAATTGGTAGAAATAACCTTTTCAGACCACAATTAAGTTTAACATAAAATTGATACCAGATGTTAAGGTTAATAGTAATATTAGTCGTTTCCTTATAAGGAAATAGTCGGCATTCATTGACCGAGCAGCTAGTGTTACTTTCGGATGAAATTTATAAAATTAGGTACCTCCAATAATTAGGTATGCCAAAGGTTTAAATGAATTTTTCAAATGAAGGCTCTTTTTTGAAGTTTTCATCTTAGATTTAATTGAAAGCTGAATTGAAAGCTAAATGATTAAATTTTCTAATTCCAGAAAGCAAGACATTGTCGTGTATTTCAAACAGAAATTAGAATAATTTTTATTCGATAAATATTTTTTCAGAAAAAACAATCGAAACGGCCATTTTGGTATAGTTGTAAACAAAAGTTAATTCTCGGTTTAAAAATTTTGCAAAAATAAAATATATATTTCTGAAATGTTATTTGCCGAAAATTAGACAATTTAAAGTTAAATTACTCTGTTTTTTTTTTCTAATATTACTTACTTATAGCATAAAATATTGTATACAAGCATTTCTTAACCACCTCACGTCTTCATCGATATATTAACGGCCTAAGGTGTAGACAAGTATGATGGACCAAAATTGATATAAATTTACAAATTCTAAGTAAAAACGGTTTGCTTTTGATTTTTAATTAACAGGTAATTTTTTTAAAGTAACAAAGTATTTTAAGCAATTATCTAATATTTTGCTGAATTTTTATGTATTTAACACTATTTTTGAAGATTCTTTCTGAAAATATAATAAAATTTAAAATACTATAAAAATTTCTTAAATTAATAGCATTTCATAAATTATTGAGTTACCTCTATAATGGTATTTTATTAATTACCTCAATTATTAAATTAAAAATTTAATGAGATAATATAATAATTTAATTTAATAACTAAGATAATATAATAAATAAATTTATTATTTTATTATCACAATTATTACATTTTTAATTTAATAACTGAGATATAATTATTATATTAGTTTATAATATTATCTCAGTTATTAACTTTTTAAATCAATACCCGAGATAATATAATAATAAAATGCAATTGATATTTAGGATATTTATTATTCATTTATATTTTTAAGATTTTATTTTTTCATGTTATTCTTTACAGTGTTATATCCTGATGGTTATGGAATGCTAGAGTTATTTTATTTATTAATTTTTTAAAGTACTTAAATTTTATTACTACTTAAGAAATTGTACACTTATTTTATTGGGGGATAATCCAATAACTCAAACAATATTATATGAAAAAAAATGACATGCATGAAAATTATATGACTTTTCAGAATATTTTGTTGCCAAGAAAAAGACCGTTTTTCTCTGCCGTTCAACCATCCTCGGAAGTGAAATGAAACTATTACTCACAGTCGAAAATGTTTATCCATAAGTGGGACAACCCTTGAAACACGTGACTTTTTAACGATAATGTCACGTACGAAGCATCATACTTTAAAAAAAGAATATTTAGACACAAAAAAATTACTTTAAAAATTTTTGGCGTGATGATTTGCATTAAGCTTTTCAATTTTCACTTAGCAAATACAGTCTTCCGTTAATAACTTAATAACCTAACCTTTTTCGACGTTTGGAAGAATTTTTAAAACATTTTCAAACTTTCTAAATAAAAAAAGAAAAATGCAAACAATTCTTGTAAAAACTCATTATACCTCAATTTTTTTTCTTCATACAATAATCTCCTTAATATATATTATTTATAAAAGCAATTAAAAGCTTATCTATTTAAATAATTAAATAGTTTTATTGCAGTCTTGATTTTACAATTTTGAGCAGATTTTAGGAAATTTGGTAAATGTTTGAAACAAATTGATGATTTACATTCTCCAAGGAATTCTGCTTTCAACTAATAAAAACTATTTGGCTGACGATTTTAATTTCTAATGTGGTTAACAGATTGACCAATATTTTCTAAAAATAATAATTTCAAAGATTTTCTAAAGATTTTTTTTAAATAATACATCCAAAAATAAATTCATTCATTTGTGAATAGGTTCTAAAAGTCTCAATAAAGTCTAACAATTATTTGATTTTTGCAAGACTTTTCAAACGTCTTACAGAGCAAAAAATTATTAAAATATTTTTAAAATAATTTGTTCAATTTTCTTAATATTAACATAAACATTTGACGATAAAGCATTATTTTTATTAAGTGTGTGTCCTTTTTTCATCATGCTATGCTGTTTTTTAGCGAAAAAGTGGGGGTACCTATATAAAATCTTTCTATTAAAATAATTTTTCAAAAAAAAGGTCTGTCCAGTCCAGTAATTGTTATTGTCCTTACAGGTATATAGGAGCTTCCTCCCTAACATTTCGTTTGAAGTAGTGAGGAATATCAGCATTTTGATTATGGCATTATTTAATCGTCGTGTTACATATGAGATACATTTTAGTTGTTTTTTTTCTGTTATATAGTACAGTTCTTTGCTTGTAATTCTGTAGCACCAATCGATAAAGTTTGAAGAAGGCTTATCTGGCTAACACCTATAGACTTCATTTCCTGGAAGCCATTTTAATCGTTGATCTGAGAAAGTGGTTATATACGGTTTGGATATTTCTGGATTAGTTGTGCGTGACATCGATATGAAAGTCTCCATCTGATGAGGCTATTTGATAAAAACTTGTCTCTAGTTTTAAGTTAATGTTCTAGTTTTGTCTCAGTTTGCAGCGTTGGGCAAAACTTCAACTAGCGCAGTCTAGTCTCTGTTCAACTACTGAAGTTAATAAACGTCGAGCCTGATTAGTACTTAGATGGATGAACGCTTGTGAATACTCGGTGCTGTAAGCTTGGATGTGCGGATAGTGTAATGGGTAAAAGCTCGGAAGTGGGTATCGGAGAGCCGAGTTCCAATTCCAATCTGGTTCGTATATTCACTTACGCACATTTGGGAAAGGTATGAATCAACCTATTCTTTTCCAGCCATGGGTTAAATTGTAGGACTTGTATCAGTAAATCATTATCATTATTATCTCCATAGTTTCCTTACAATTTAAAAATATTTTCTAGTCTTAAATAACATTCAAAAGGTTCATAGGCCCTTATAACAACAAATCAATCACTCCTATACTATTTTTTTAACTGAACCATACCCCCAATGTATTTGAAGTGTATAGTATTTAATAATATAGGAAATAGTATACAGTTGGAAATAGTATACCACCTGACATAAAAATGCAAGCGTGCACAAACATTAGACTTAAATAGTCACAAATATTCGATATTTCATGCCGTTGTAATTAAGTAAGTCCTGTCACATCTGCTCGATAAATGTCATTTGCTGCAAAAATAGTCTCATATTATGATTTTTATAAAATTTATTGAATGTTATTATTTAAAGATAATTATTAGTTTAATTGAAATGAAAGAATCTTATTGCTTCAGGTAATATTGATATTTTTAATAAGATAGAAAAGAAAAAATACAAAACGAATAATGAATTTCCCTACTAGACTGTTTCTCTCATTTCATTTAACGCAATGCTGATACAAATCAATACAGAAATATCTAATATCTTCATGATTAATGACTTCAAAATATTATAAGAAGAAAATGTTTTCAATCTTATGCATTTGTCAGTTTTAAATTATACAAACCTGTAGGGTATGACATCGACATTTTCTTTCAGTGTTTATTTTTAAATTATTTCAAAATAAAAGATTTTATATTAGGTTGGTGCAAAAATAATGTCGTTTTCTCACATAGTAACATATGTGAGAAAACGACATTATTTTTGCACCAACCTAATATTAATTACATTAATTTTTTCCTTGAATCGTTCATTAGGAAAAAATTTATTTATATTCACACGCAACAAAAGTCCAGATTTGCGTGTAGGGTGAGGGTTATCAACACGGAAAGTGGAATAAGAGTTCAAGTTCCGACATAATCTATTGCGTTCATTTTATTATTTATATGAAACTCACCTATCTGTGGGTTAAACAGCAGAGTAGACTGAGCTCTCTAGCCTTGGAAAAACGTGGAGAAGGCAACAGAAAACCTACTCTACTACCTTGGCATTTCATCAATGATAAAAAAGGAATCTGTGTGGATCTAAGGTCAACTACGACTAGAAGAAATATTGCATTTAAAGAAATATTGCTTACAAAGTCAATCCGACTTTTTTCCAAAATATGTTTAGTCAATATGAATTTATCTTACAAGTGCGCATTGCCACATACAATATATTTTTTAATAATTAAACTGCAGAGACCAAAATCAAACTAGTACACAAAATTTAAATATCTAGCAAGCAAATAGCAAAAGACAGAATATGCGACACTGAAATCCGGAGGCACATGGGAATGGAAAAATAAGGCATTTTAAAAGTTAAGCAAATTATTAAGAAACAGGAAAATTTCGTTAGAAACGAAGAAAAGAGTACCAAACTGTTATGTAATATAGGCCTATGGCGGTGAATACTGAACATTCTTCTCGTCGATGAAGAAGAGATTTGAGGCAAAAGAAAAATGGATAGCCAGAATGATGCTAAGAATATCATGGACGGAACATGTAAGCAAAGAGGAGGTTTTAGAGAAAATGGAAAACAAAAAGGGCACTTATAATTAGAATAAAAAAGAGATACTTATACTTAGAACCAGAAAGGGATACATATACTATCTAGAGTACATAATGATGAAAAATGGCTTTGAGAATTTGAAACTTACAGTACATATTGAAGGCAAAAGAGACAGACGAAAGCGGCGAGTAAAATAACTAAGGAGATGGTGTAATTGGTTGGCAGAAAAGGGATTAGCAGAAATACCAAAAAGACAAGACGTACTAAGAGTCCCAAAATAAAGAAAGTTGCGGAGAACAATGATTACGCACGTCCTGAAGGGACGTGGCACATAGAAGAATAAGAATCATTTGTTAATTATATTTCATTTCCCATTTAAAATTGTGCTATGGACTTTACGGTATTCATGGTCAAAATCTTAAAACCAGATACAAAACGGTTAAAACAAATAAAATACTGTTACTTTAATCAAAACATATTTGCGAAACATTTACATTTAATTAGAAATGTAGTTTATCAACAAAAAAAAGAAAGTTTTAAGCTTTTAATTGATTAATTTTAAACAAACATTGAAAAAAGAATTTTTTTGGTTGGTCATAAAGATAAGACCATGTGTGAAAAAAAACAAATTACTGGGCCAAAATTTTAGAACTACTCAGTTTGCTCATAGCTTCAGGCGTGTAGATATCTATGTAGCCCATTTTCAGTATTAAATTTCAGATTTTAAAATGGCTAAGGGTAAAATTTTAACAAACCAGGCAGGATTGTTGAACTTCAAAGACGTTGTCTTTCGCAACGAGCCATTGCAAATGAAATTGGCCGTAGCAGAATTGTCATTACTAACTTTATTAAAAATCCGGATGCGTATGCTTCTAAAACAATCAAGCGGTCACCCCAATAAAATCTCAACATCTCTAGAGAGAGGCATTAGGAGAGAAGTTAAGAGAGATTCAAGCCTAACATCAAATCAGATAAAATCAAATACAGATGCTGAATGCAGCGCTCGAACAATTCGACGGCAGTGAAATAAAATGTCTTTAAGAACTTGAAACGGCTGCAGAAGCCTCGCCTTTTCTTCGCCATAAATCCTCCCGTTTACAATTTACTTCCGATTATCAAAATTGGGATGTGGATAAATGGAAGAAAGTGTTGTTTTCAGACAAGAAAAATTCAATCTTGATGACCCAGACAGTTTTCAGCGTTACTGGCACGCAAAAGATTTCCCAAAATAAATTTTCTCAATATGTAACAGTGGAGGTGGATCAATTATGGTCTGGGGTTCATTTTTGTACAATGGAACTCTCCAGTTACAGGAAGTAACTGCTGCTAGTTACATTGACATGCTAAGAAAGGCGTCGCTAATTGCTGTAGGCCCTCATATGCTCTCCAGATCGAAACCCAATCGAGAATGTTTGGGGATGGATGGCAAAGGATGTTTATAAACATGTATCGCAATTTGAAACTGTGGATGCTCTTCGTGCTGCAGTTTATGCATCCTGGGCGAACATCCCAAGTACCCTCATGCAGAAGTTATAATTAGTATGCCAAAGGGGATTTTCGAAGTAATTTGGAAAAATGGAGGATATACTGAGAATTAGATTGTCGTTGTGACTTATTTGTTCTGTATTTGCTATTTTTATTTACATGGTCTTATCTTTATGGGCAACCAAAAAAATTCTTTTTTCAATGTTTGTTTAAATTAATCAATTAAAAGCTTAAAATTTTCATTTGTTTGTTGATAAACTACATTTTCTAATTAAATGTAAATCTTTCGCAAATATATTTTGATTAAAGTAACAGTATTTTATATATATTTTAACCCTTTTGTAACTGGTCTTAAGATTTTGACCAGGTGTGCATTATGAAAATCTTTCAGGTTTTCATCAGAAAAAATACAGAATATATACTTTATGCAAAAGGAACAAAATATATGGGAAAATAAACTGTCTGTAGGAGAATAGGTAAAAGAATTCACTTTGACATTTAAAGAATTTTTTAGGGTCTTTGGGTTATTTAAAGCCCAAACAGTTTTGATTTGTAAGAATCATTTTGCCAATGAATATTGCATTAACAATTTTTTTAGGTTAACAATGATTTTCGAATATATATTTAACTCATACTAAATACTTGCCCGTAAGCGAATGTAAAAAAAAAAAAAAAACAACAACTGGAAATCGAACTCGGCTCTGCGTATTCTACTTTGGAGCTGGTATCCATCACAACACCATCAAACGATATCTAAAGAAAAAGAGCAAAAGGACTAATTTTATTAAAATATGTTGTAAATGGTTGGCAGAACAAGGATTATGAGAGATTGCGAATATATAAACTTTACTAAGAACTTCAAAAAGCAGGAAATTGTAGAGAGTCATGATCGCGCAAGTTCTGAAGGAACATGACACATAGAAGACTGGGAAGAAGACTATGCGTACCGTACATGTAGATGCACGGCAATAAAACTAGATATTTTACTGAGATTTATAAAATTCATACAGTTACTTATTTACATCCAGAGAAGCTCTTCAAATAATTTGGTTTGATCTCGTTTATTAACTATTAATTTTTTTTTTTTACAAAAATAGTATTATTGTTCCTTCTATTATTAAGTGTCTCCAAAAGCTTCCAACAAAATCAGGTTTTAAACTGTAGAATTATTATCAATATTTATAGTTTTGCTTTGGTTTTATTTACTCTGGGAAATTCTCCACGTGTCTAATAAAATATGACCAGATAAATAGCATAAGTCTGTTTTAAATTTCTTGCAAGAAGCATTGACTTAATTATAAATTTTTAATAATATTTTTTTCATTTTATTTTTATTGTTTTTTATCGTCTCTCCCACGCTGTTATTTTATGACCGGTTAGTAAAAAATTCGAGAAATACAATATAAAATTTGGTGAGATCTGTACTTGTATTTGTTACTCTTCAGAACCAGAAACTGAAAGGCAAATACAGATACAATCACAATTCTTTTATTCTCAAATCTCCACTACGCTGATATTACACTATTTTTACTATTAAATGTAATATATTTAATTCAATATGTAACTTCTTTCATGATTATTTTTAATCGTGCGGTAAGTGTACTAAGGAAGAAAGCTCATTAAAACACCTGAAACTATTTATAGAAATTACAGAGGGAAGCTACGGGAAAGTGACTGAAGTCGAGATGCCAGGGCAGGACCGATATCATTACGGATATTTCTTTGGATTTTGTCGATGATCTTAAGATATATATATATATATATATATATATAGCCGGAGCACCAGATGTGATATGGCAGCAATATACAATGCATTGACAAATGGTAGATTTATATATATGCATGATGGCTTCTGATAAAAAGAATTGCCTGATACAACACTGCGAACCAAACTTTTTAACAGCAGACTTAGAAATTGATTCAATGTGATCGCTCTATTTCATGGCAATGAAAAACGTCTAACCAAGAAGGCAGAATGAGTTGTTCTCCCGGAAGTGGGGGATCTACCATGCCGATAGTTGCCAAAAATAGAGAACTATTTTTGGCAACTATCGGCATAATGATGATTAAAGTACAGCAGTTTCGCTATGGAGGAGTTCAAATTTGCAAGTCATTTCTTGCCCCGATTAACAACTGATTGTAGTTCGTTTTCGAGATCAGTTGCCAGTTTTTCTTTGTCGGATCTATCGGACTTACTAATAAAGCATGAGTAAATAATTAAGTTATCGGAATAAATACCGAGTTGAGAACTGATAAGAATTGTGAATGTCGTTGAAGAAGTTAAGTACCTATTCGTGTGGCTAACTATATAGTCCTGAAACAAATTCACTAATGGAGTGAGTTGACTCCCGAAGTGCTTCACACTTTTAAGAAAACTAATAGTTTGTGTCATAGATAATTTCCCGTTTTGCATCAACGATTATTTGCAGTAACTTGTTGTCACTTATCAGGCATCTCTTCAGTACATTTTAAGTAACATTCCGCAGGGTTTGATATGAAAACATTTTCGAAGAACTCTTGAATCTATTTTTAATTAGAGAAAGTTTTCATCGTAAAAGCGTTTCCATGAGATCAAAAAAGATAATAATCAGTTGGTGCAAGGTCAGATGAATATGGCAGGCTGAGTTGAACAAACCAAGCAAGTTTCAAAATTATATACTATTTTATTCTTGCAGCAATGTTTTCCCATTGACGAACGCAATGTAATTTTCAACCAAACCTTTTATGGACATGTTGCGCTTATTGAGCCTATAAATGTGCATTTAGTGTTTCATTGCGACGATGTAGCTCCGACAAAGTAACCACGCACAAAACATTACTTTCCCTACATGGAATTTTGCTTTTGAGAACGATTGTGGCGATATATCCTTGTCAATCCACTGCCTTTTGCATTGAATATTGTCTTAGGTAACCCATTTTTAATCACCTGTTATGATATATTTAATGAACAGTTAGGATAATGCATTCTCATTCCAACTGATTCTTAAAAATTAAAATTACTTATGGTTATACCTAATAGTTTCTTTTTAATTATTTCTGAATGAGTAAAGCTCATTATATATCTATTGTTGTATAAGATATTCGTTTCTGTCTTAATTTTTCATTGGTATATCATTGAACCTATACCAAAACCAGGATTTTGATGCTAAACAATTTTTCAAATTCCTTTTCTGAGACTAGCACATGCAAAACTGGGCTTAGTAACTATCTCTAGATTATTCAGTAATTGAAAATATACGTGCGCGTACACCCGCCTCTGTACTTATTTCATGTCATCAATTATTTACATATCTTAATTAGCGACATTTGTAGAATTGATTTATATTTGCGATTTCGCGCAAAGAAATAGACAAACTGCCTATCAATTTTATTGATTCACACAGTTTTTTTTTTTTTATGCAAGTCTGTTTTCTCAATTAAATGTTTATTGTACACTCCTTTCCGGTCTTTTGAACAATTGTAGAAGCTTATCTGTTGTTTCCTGATGAGAAATGGTTTTCCAGTTCGGCCTAAAATCTTCTCCTTATGTAACCCTTTAACTTGAATGGCTTTTGGGCTTTGTACAGGGTGCATATCTTTGTAGAATAACTCTGTTTGCAATTTAACAATCGGTGTTGAAATGCATATTATTGTTAGTATAAATTTTAGCTTTCTCATTTTACATCACTGTTTTATTACCACAAACACTTACTATGCGTTATTATATATATATATATATATATATATATATATATATATATATATATATATATATATATATATATATATATATATAAAATGTATGTTTCAGTTTGTAAAATTTCCTTTCTTTAGAAATATATAAATAATTTAGTTGCTGTTTATTTTATTATATAGTTTTTTTTATATTTAATATTTTATGCTACATTGTCAAAAATTTATTTTCTCTCCTCCTAGGGAAATTACTTACAATAAATAAGATATGACTTATTTTTGAATAATTGTATTTATATTATATTTTCCTACAAAGCCACTTTCTTGCGTTACTGTCGCTAAGACACAAAATAGTCATACGCTTAAAGTATATTTTATCTTAACTGAAATGCTCAAAATCTGTTTTATAAGGCTACAAATTAAATAACAAGGTGTTCTGGGCTCTATTGCCTTGGGTTTCGGCCAGTCTAGAAGAATTAGATCTTTGAATACAAAAGATATACTGCCTCGTGCGTATATCCGAGTAAAGAAAATGCTAAGAAGTAAATCCCTCACAAATAAGGATTGGGGATCCAAAGGCAGATGGATAGTATACTGTACTAAGTTCAGGAAACTCCTGCAACAGCGGCGGTACCAAACTGTATTGGTTTATTCTTTCTTTGTGTTCTAATGACAACGACAACATGTGTAGGCAATACAAGATCTCCATAATTCCTGCCCAGGACTGGATCGATGTGCCCGTTCATTCTCCAAGTCGGATGGATGCCAAGTTTTAAAGTCGGATATTTACACTGTTAATCTTTTCAAATTGATGTAAATTATCAGTATTATATAAAAGCTCATATGATAGTAATTCCTGTTTTTGTTTGTTTAGTTTTATTTAGGCTATAGAAAATATATTTACTCTAGCTGTTTGGAAATTAATTATTTTATCCGAGATTGATTATATACGAAGTTTTATTACTGATTTTTCATCGTGTAAGCTTGCACCTACCGCTGTCATTGGATATATTATTTGCACCTTTCATCTTAATCTGAGTGACATGCTGTTAGATAATTTGAAAAAGGATATGCCTGTCTAAACGGTAAGCAGCGAAAATAAAAAGAAAATCGGATTCTATTCCCTATTTGACTCGAACAAACAATGACTTAATGAATGTATGTGCCGTCACGATGAAAATCCTGTTTAAAATACCATTTTTGCATTAAAAAAAACTTTATTTGCGATTCCCACTCTTTCCCTACTAAATTAGAATTGTACGTATTTTAATGGAAAAATCGAATATATGGTTTAAATCTCTCTCATCCCCTCTCTCTCTCTCTCTCTCTTTCTCTTTCTCCTTCTTTCAATCTCTCTGTTGAGAGAGAGGGAGAGAAAGAGAGAGTTTTCCCGTTTTTTTTGAACGTCTATAGCGAGTGTACTTATCGTGGGATCCCAAACGTTGATATATTATCTTGTTGCAAATAATAAAATTTTGGAAAAATCACATGCTAGCAGGAATAGCAAGAAATGCAACTTTTTTAAACTTTAAAAAACACAATGTTTATCTTTTAATACGTCGAAAATACATTTTATGAGTTTGAGTAGGGCATTGCTTAATACTGCAAGATTTAGCCGCTAACCCTTGTCGCAGTAATCTTGCCTCTGAAGGATTAAGTGTCAAAATATTACTCATTTTCTTTCACTCACTGAGAGACTAAAACAATAAAGTATATATATATATATATATATATATATATATATATATATATATATATATATATATATATATATATATATATATTATTCTTTTTTATTCTTTTCCCAAAGTTTATACGAATTCTTTCTTCCTCTTCCTATTTAATTGTACAACTCTCTGCCTGTCCCATTCTCCCAATGCAAATTCCTCTTTTCTTATTGTGTTTTAGTTTTAATACCCATTAATGCTTATCTATGTGAGTAATGAAAAATCGTTAGATTAAGCGCATTGCTAAGGAAGGAGAATAAGTTAAAAAAATAAATATTTATAAGTAATATAAATCCATTTTTCATCATTAGGCTTTTTATTGATATACCTATTATACAATAACACAGAAAATTCTCAAATCATATATAGAATGTAGGCAGATGCAAAATTTCCACAGCACGTTTATGGTATAATCACTATTTCTTTCTTTCCCTTCTTCTTTGACAACAAGCTATCCATGGTATTCATAAAGCCCAAAATATCTTGCATTATTTTTATTCTGATAGAAAGCCTTTTGTTTTCATGTTCCATACCAACTTTACATAATTCCCACTGAATCACTGACCCTCCCATTATGTCTGCTTTCAGAGAGGTTACTGGATTTGTTTATTATCTGTATCATCGTTTTCTCTTTTCTCTTAATTTTCTACTTGTTGAGTTTTCACACCAGCAGTAACTTGTGGTTATCGCCCGAGATCAAATGACAAGTCGTCTCATTTCTCCAGAACTCGACTCGGTATTCCAGATTATTTTAATTATTTTTATACTGTTGTTCACTCAATACAAATCCCAAGAGTCAGTCAAAGTAGGGCTTTACTGAACATATTCGTTTAAGGGCGTAAACAGATGGCGGAAGGAGAGGGTATTATGAGAATGTGTAGTATAAGTTAACGGTTGATCCTTAACTTGAAGAAGTTAAGTTTCTAGTAATCTGGAAAGTATGATTTCTGGAGTCTATTTTACAAAGTAACAGTTCTGGGGAAGAAACTATCTGAATGGAATTTCCTCCTTACCAATGGGATACAAAGAAAATGATGGTGAGCTAACACGTGTACGTGAAATGGTGGCCCCCTATCTATGAAAGTATGAATTAGGTAGAACTAATGAATTAAGCTTGTCTGAGCCTTTGACATGGAAATAGCGATAGAACAGTTTTGTCTGTAGAAACGAGCCTCAAGGTGAAAAAGAATTAATCACCTAAAAGGCAGAGAAAACACTTCTGGAACACTGTTAAACTTACATAATTTTATTTTATTATTGGATGTCTAGTTCTTTCATTTTCATTAACTATTCAGGGTTGTTTACATTATATCATTCCTGATTTGTGAAAGATTCAGATTTCCTGTTACAGATTTGGGTTTTCATAATCAATCTTTTATTACTGTACATTGTTTTATCCTCAGGCCACTTGATAGCAGTGTCTATACTGGTACTGAAGCTGTTGTTACTGCTGTTTGTTTTCGATCCCCTCGATAATCGGGCTGTTCCTGATGCACCAAATATGATTAATACAATTGCTACTTGTATACTGCATTTTTTAGAGTCTCTGCTATGACTCTGATTTTTTCTACTTTTATTTTGCTTTAGATACCTTTTGTGACCTAATGGAACAATTAAATATACTATCTAAAAGTTTTATCATTAATTACGATGCTTAGATCTTGCGTCTTGACGTTTTTCAAGACATTAGTTGGAGAACAAAGACTAAATAATAAAAAATAGTAATTATTATTACTATTATTATTATTATTTTGGTGGTGGTGGTGGTGGTGGCGGTGTTAGTGGCTGTCGTGGTGGTTTCCGTTCATTACACTGACTCATAAAACGAAGCAATAAACAATCTTCCACACGGCTCTACATATTTAAATATCTTTTATTGTTAAGTATTAATTTTCTTTCAAATTGAAAGAAATGAATTACAAAGATTCTTTGCGAAACAACTTCACAGAAAATATTTTTGTTGTTACCTTTACAATACAAATGAAATAATTGCTTAAGTATAGAAGAAACAGAATGCGTCTATGTATGAAAATGTGAGTGTTACGTATTTACGTTGTTTTATGTATGCGTGTAATTTTGTAACAGTCGGCAGCTGATAGGAGGTAGGCAAGACGACAATCGAAATTGTGTTATTGATACTACATCTAAAAATTTTTGTTGACAAATAACTCTAATGAACGATCGGCACTGGTCAAAGGTTAAAAGAAAAACTAATTTTGCAAACTAAAAATGATCGCTTTTATAACGAAACATCGGCCCCAGAAAAACCAACAATTATATTTTATGAAACTGACAAGTTTATTGATTAACAAATATGTTAAGGGGGTGGAATATTTTTTATCATATTTTGAAGTGATCCACCAAAATTTCGTAGCAGATATTAATATTAATTATCTGTAAATTCAAAGACAACCGCGCGTTCCATATGATGGATTGCTTAATATATATGAATATAGAAATTCAGTTTTGAATCCAACCCGTATACCACAATGAGTTAACTTCTGTGCAAGCCGGTTTTGTACAAGAAATGGGTTTCCAGTGACAGTAAATAAATCATTTTCTTATACACTTCGCCAACGGCTTTCAACACACACACACACACACACACACACACACATATATATATATATATATATATATATATATATATATATATATATATATATATATATACACTGCGTTCTGCTTGATTATGCAAAGTAAATTTTTCACCTAACGTGTCAATAAATTCTGTTTTTTTTCAGACTTGGTGCTTTTTCCAGATTAAATTCTACTTTCAGACAAGTAAATATGGTCAATGAAAAAAAAGTTGTATAATAACATAGTTCTTTTTCTCAATGTATGTAAAAAGGCACAGTTTCAAGTATTCGGTTTGATTAAGCAATCACCATATAAATCCTTAATATGGGTAAGAAAAGGGGTCTTACTGAAAACAATCATGCTGAAATTACTCGCGTGATTGGAAGTGATCTGTCAACGCTAGAAATTGAAAAAAAAGTTTCAGAGACCACCGTACAATCAAAGCATTCATCTTAGGCAGTAAATCATGCAGAAAGACACCTAAACGATCGCATTTGCGAAAGTTAACTGCCAGAGATATTCGTAAAATTAAATATGAAGTCTCGAAGAAACCGCATGAAACTAGTAAAAAAATATTTGAAAGCGTTGGAGTGCCCAAAGTTGGTAAAACTACCCGTTGTGTGGTCCTCAACACTCTTGCCAAAGTGAGGAGTCCCATCAAGAGGCCCCCATTGAGCAAAGCAAACAAGATGAAAAGAGTAGAATGGGTACACAGTTACATGAAGACCAATTTTAGCAATGTGATTTTCACCGATGAGTGCCATGCTACCCTTGATTGACCTGATGAGTGGTCATCTGGATGGGTGTTAAATGGTCGACCAGCAAGAGTACGCATTCGTCGACAACAAGGTGGCGGAGGAGTGATGTTTTGGGCTGGGATCCGCGGAAATGAACTAATAGGCCCACACAAAGTACTCAAAGGGCTTAAGCTAAATTCAAATGCATATTGTAGGCTTTTGGAAGGTGCCTTCCTGCCCTGGCTTGATGAACAACCAATTCAGAATAGAAGATCGTTGATATTTCAGCAGGATAATGCTCCAGCGCATAGAACAAGAAGCACCACCAATTGGCTATCAGACAATGGTTTCAAAGGGCAAAATTTAATGGGATGGCCTCCAAACAGCCCTGATTTAGATCCAATAGAAAATTTGTGGTCTATAGTCAAGAGGCGGATTAATGCTGAAAACAAGCAATTCACCAGCTTAGAAATCCAGTGGAAAGCAATTGTAAGTGCTTGCCGATCAATCAAACCTTCTGAAATTGAAACATTGACGTCAACAGTGGACAGACACCTCATAACGGTTTTGAAGAATGGAGGATGTCGTGTTTGTTCGTAGCCGCATTAACAGACTTGTTTTGTTTTGTTTAACATGCTATACATATGTATTATGTAATGTAGGACTTAGAACACACGATGTATTGTCATATGCGCCACAATTCAATTAATAAAATTTAGTATAAAATGTGTTTTCTTGTTTTATTTTCCATTTGCATAATGAAAGTGAACACTAAATTAGGGCTTAAGTTCATAAATCATTAAAAAGATGCACGTTTTGTATATTTCGACAAATTAAATGATTGACAAAATAATAAAATAGTATCAACAACACTTTAGCTTTTATTCTTCAGAATATATTGCTTAACTTGGATATTTTTAGAAAAAAAATAACTTTGCATAATCAAGCAGAAAGCACTGTATATATGTTTGTCATGTCGGTCAACTTTGTGTCATCGATTTAATAAAAGTTCAAATTCAAACTAGGTTTTATTTGTAATGGTAATATTCCACGAGGCGCCAGCTATCATATATTTATATATGTGTGTGTGTGTGAGAGAGAGAGTGTGTGTGTGTGTGTGTGTGTGTGTGTGTGTGCTGCATCCAAGAGAGTAATTGATAGATTTTTTATTTGTAATCATACATTAATTTTTATTAATTAAACTTTTTTTTTTTAGTTTCAGTAAACTCCTTCTTGTTTTTTGTTGTTTTGTTTTTAAATATTTCAACAGTTTAAATTACATCTACCCGTCTGTGCATTCCAGAACCTTGATAAAGAAAATCTCCTTTGTAGTGCAGCGTTCTCTCCTGTTAAGTTTTCCTTAAGCAAGGAGAAGTACGTACAAACCTGCCGGAGGGTACATTTTCCCGAATGCACAGGCCGGTAAATGTAATTCTCTCTGATATTTTTGTTTTGTTTTGTTTTGTTTAAAAAAAAAAAAGATGTCATTGTCTGTTGCTTAATAATTTTATTTTTCTCTGAATAACTAAGAAACCCTCCTCTCATAAAAATTGAAAGGTTTGGTCCGATTTGGAAAAGTTGGCTATTAACTGAAATTCTATCTGAAATTTCCACTGTTTAATGTAATTACTATTCAACATTGAATTAAGTACAATGTCAATAAAGGAAATTATGCCAAAAATAAATATGCTTATTTAATTATGCCATTTTACGTGTGTACGTAAATTTTAATTGTGCATACATCAATGTTTTTCTCCTCAAAGGTAAAAAGACAGACTTTCAGACTGCACCCAATTTATCCTTTATATTTTGTCCTACGCTGTCTACGCCCAAATTAACATCGTCTTACACAAGTTTAGAACGCTCTTCACCAAAATGGTCATAACTTGGAACTGAATGGAAGTTGTCTTTCTCACGCTATCGACACGTCACCAACCAACTGAACTGGACCTATAAAAATGTAAAACTTATATATTCATTATCACTAATCGCGTAGGAGAAAAAATCATTCACTCATTAATTCTAACGACGAAATCTTATACGGCCGCACGCGCCAAAGCAGCAACATTTTCAACCTGAAAAGATGCAGGCCTACGCCAAACCAATATTACAGCTAGTCGAGTAACTTTAATCACCCACACAGACTCAGCAATATCCTGATGTGCAAAAGCTAGTAAACACTTCGGTTGAGATGTTCGAAGAAACTCGTCACCCTCCACTCATCTACACATCCATGGTTTTTATTGATCCGAAAATGCTAAAAAGGATTCAGGACTTTACCTACCCGGGATGTGTTATATCCACAGAAGACAACCGATAATATGAGGCTGACAAAAAACTCTATAAAGACAAGCTTTTAGAAGACATCCCAACTAAGAAAAGTCTAAGGAAATACACAAAAATAAAGATCTATAAAGTCATCGTATTGTCCATTCTCCATTATGGGGCCGAATACTGGGACACAAACTTGCCTGAGCTGCGACTCCTCTAAATTTTCATTTTCAAAGTACGCTCAAATCTTAAACAGTGTAAACGTTTCTAGCGTAGTAGTATTGCTACAAAAACCGAGCCACGTTGAGTTGGTTATCTATCGAGAATGAAAACCACCGACCTACGAAAACCCTACCGTTCAACGAACTGGTCTCCGCTTACAGCAGGAAAAGGAAGCTATGAATAAGATACATGGATTCCCCAAAATTGAACTTCCTGTATTGACGGTCGCAAATTAGAGGCGGGGGCTGCTGACAGATGTTAAGGCGTTAAAATATGTTCTTCTTTCCGAATAAGATCGGCACTCATTTCAAATTGCAGATGCGAAAAAAATACTACTACGCTACCGACAACCACCTACAACTCAAAAGGTCAAATAAAATTCCATAACCTAGATCTAATAAAATTAAATGCCAAAATTTCGAATAGTAAAATAAAATGTACAAAATAAATAAATAAATATATCAATAAAAAATAGTTCAAAATTAATAAATGAATTAAAATACATAATGAATAAAAATCAAAGAATTAGGCCAAAGGTCATGGCTATAAATAACATAAAGTGTTAGGCTTAAAAAGAAACACACACACACACACACACACACACACACACATATATATATATATATATATATATATATATATTTTTCTTTGAACTCTAAGCTTGGATTTTGGACGATTGTTTTCGCCTCAATTACATGTTCTTAGTTCTTTGTTTTTTTATCCCTTATTTTTCCTTCGGTATTGGTTTGTTCATTTACAGACCAAAACACCTAAGGTTTTTCCAGACGAGTAGAATTAGATAGCTCCCGTAAGGCGTCTTGCGTGGACATATGGACCTTCCGGACAGTCACCTACAATTCCAGCCCTCACATTAATCGTAAACATTTGCTGGTGTCTAGCCTGTATTGTACAATGGGGATTCCAATCTGCCCACAAATTTTGGTTGTGTAAATGTGATATTTCATCTCTTCCAAATGTTGCCTCATTCATAAACAAGACTGAAGACGGATCGGCAGTTTGTACAATAAACCATCGTCAAAAATTCTTCCAAGATGAGTGATCAAAGGGCGAAAAACCCTGAACACGTTTCAAATGATATGGATACAGTAGCTGCTCCATGCAGTACTATGAGATGTACTACATGCTAGTGTAACTTGACCTGTACTGATACCTGGATCGTCTCCGTCAGCATGTGATCAGTCGTACGAGCGGATCTAGGTCTTCCTTGATCCATAGTTTGTGGTTCCATGGACCCTGTCTCAGCACTGCGATGATAAACAGCAAGAAAGTTTGGATGACTCGGCTGCCTTCTGTCTGAAAACACAATCGCATACAGCCGTGCATCCGCGCATTCATTACCATTCGCCTGGCGATATGTAAATATCTGCCTGCTCACGATATATCCTGCAATTAATCGTATCACTAACTATTACACACGTTAAAGACAGACTAACCACAAAGGTACATGAATGATAAATGTAACCTTGTCTATATAGCAACACAGCGCTATCTACCATGATCTTTCTTCAAACTTAATAATTCAAGAGTATTCATGGATATGTGTCTATATAGACTTTTATCTTTGTTATGGTGTGAGGGACCCGCCCTCAAAGATTGTAAAAGTATTTTGATACGCCACATAGATAGATAGATAGATAGATAGATAGATAGATAGATAGATAGATAGATAGATATTCATAGGGGAAAACATTTTAGTCACCCTTTGGATTTCAGATAATTGCCTAAAAATTTAAGTTTGTGCTTTTTTCAAAACTAATTTACTAGCTCACTTAGAGTCAGAGACACTTTCTCTTCCTGGATAGTTTTATCATATTCAATAATAATAATATTAGTGCAAAAATAATATTGTTTTTTGACGTATTTTTTAACGTCAAAAAACGATATTATTTTTGCACCAACCTAATAACAACAACAACAACAAAATTAAGCCTTGACTGCACGAAGTTTTTTGTATACATTTAATCTTTTGCCTAATCTACCTTGTTAGGCAAAAACTATTTTAGCTATTATCAAGGATGAATTTTATTTTACTTTTAACTGACTATATGGGTTGATTTATATATCTTTCTAGAGTTATAAGAATGTTTTATTTTCCAAATACGGTCAGCTCATTGTGTCCGTGTTCATTGTTGATATTATTGAGTGCTGGCTTTTTGTTTTTATTAATAATGCTTTCATTATCTTTTGCCTTTTTGTACATGTGGATGATGTATTATCAACGAGTAGGTTACGGATAGAGTTTGGTAGGTCTCCATGAGTATTTAAATGAGGTCTAATTGAGCTATGATCAAAGAGATATGACGTAAGTCTTCTTGTTAAACATGTTGTAGTATATCCCATATAATTATTTACAAATATGGATTGGTCAGGAACACACCTCCTTAAGGGACGTGTAAATTCCTAAATGATATTGGTTCTCTGTAATTTAGATCTTGCAGGTGAATTATTTTTGACGATGAGGTTAGCAGTTTTAATTTTTTATAATAAATAATTTAATTATCCTGTTTTTCTCAACTGGATTTGTGTATTTCTTTATGATGCTTCTAAGTGAAGATTCGTCTTATTATGCATTTGATTTTTGTAGAAAATGTTAATCTTGTTTTTTTTTTTCAGTGTGTTCAGTATTGCTATTGGCTATCGTAAAAAGAAAAAATTCTAACAAGACTATAAGATGGTTTGGAAAATCGTTGTTAACGAGTGTTTCAGTGTTCTCAGCTAAAAGAAAAAACATCGTCTACGTATCCGAGGTATATTTTCGGTTTAGTAACTTTTTAAAAAATCTTGTTTTCTACCTGGAACATGTAATAGAGAAATATGGACCGAGAGGATTTCCCATACTTACTCCATTATTTTGAAGGTAAATTTTACATTTATGGTCATAGAAGTCTACTTTAGTAGTGCATACATGCAATATTTTTTTAGAATATTTGTAAATATATTTTCTACGTCGAGTGACGCGAGAATGTTTTTGTTTGGTCTTGTAGTTTGAATGATTTGGGAGGAATTCATGGGTTGATTTGATGCTATAATTCATAGGTATTCGGTTGGTGCAAAAATAATCACATATTCTCCCATATGTTACTATGTGAGAAAACGACATTATTTTTGCACCAACCTAATAGATATGGCGTAATAATATCATTGAGAAATTATGACACATAGGTCGTAATGAGTATCTGGGTTTGTGTATTTTAACATTTCCATATTGTTCTCCTGTTTTTTGATTTTCAAGGATCGTACATCAGCATTGTAAGATGTTATGAGTTTGTTGACATTTTTTCTTACAGTATCAGTGTTGTTCTTATTTAATTTTGTAAATTTAGATCGATCATCGATGAAGTACTGTAATTTTTTGTAATAATCCAATTTGTCCAAAATTACGTAAGTATTGAATTTATCACTTCTTCTTATGACGATATTAGGATTGTTTTTTTAGTTATTTTGGAACGATTTTAAGATTTTTTGTTGGAATGTTATAGCTATTACAATCTTTTACACCTTCTGTCTGGAGAAGATCTCTGAGGTTTGGATTGTGTTTTATTGATTTGTCATTTTCGAGTTGGGATAATGACTGGTGTAAATTTCAATTTCAATCTTATTTGTGAGGAGGTCAAATTTAGCCTGAAGATGGCAATTTGCTCCTAGATTGATGAATAACTTTAACATTTTCTACAAAAATCCGCCCAGTCATTTCTTCCTTCATTATTATGTTTACCGGGGTAGGGCTCCGAACACCACGGCGGAAAATTCTCCGCAGCCATAGGAGGAACAGGTGGAACAACCTTCACCCAACAACAAAGAACAGCTTAGGCGAAATGCGAACAGAATGGGAACAGGATTTCGCGACGCTTTTGATGCCTTAGTAACTCAGACTGTTTCCCTGTTGACCACCGATGTAAAAATACATGGGCACCCGAAAGACGCGGGTGACTGTTCACGGGGTGCCAGCCGACATTTCTGAGGACTGATTGGGTGACTATTTTTCTAAATTTGGGCTTGTCGAAGACGTCTTCCCGATAATGAGCAAGGCGGGCATTGTCACCGGGATTTTTGTCTTGCAGGTGATTGTAGAGGGCCGGCGAACCCAATGCGGGGCACCTGTCTAGGACATTCCTCGGGAAGAAACCGGTGTCACAACCGCAGCCTGGAACACCAAGGGAAACAGTGAGGACGGGGAGATCTAGCAGAATGCCAAAGGGCCTCAGTGATTGGAGGGATGTTGTGAGAAGTGTGGTGGGGCAAAGGCTCCAACCCCTTCTCGTCCATAGGATATCCCACAAGCCGCAAAGCAGCAGGAGTGGCGGCCCCAGGAGGAGCAGTGACAACAGCAGAGCCAGCGGGCATCAGCAACAGGAGCATAAACTACAATAGCACCAGCATAAAAAAACAACAATAACACGAGAATCAGAAACAACAGCGGCAAATGCAGCAACAACAACTGCCGGAACAACAGCTGCATTTGAAATTGAATATGGTAGCGGAGGAAATGCCTCCCCCTCGGTCCTCTTCCTTAAATAGGAGGAAGGAGTAGAAGGACGACGAAGAAGGAATAAGGTTCAACAAAAGGAAAGAAAGCAGGGCGGAACGGGCGAGAGCACTTGCTAAGTTTCAATTTACCACTGTTTTGCTAGCCAGGAAAGAAAACCAGAAAAAAAAGTGAGTGTACGAGCCTCGCCATTTCTCTCGTTAGGACTCCCCTCCCCCAACCCACCCCAAACATAAAAAAGACACCGCATTCCCTAAGGGGAGTGACATTTTTTATATCGACAGACGTGTCTAGGAGAGGGATCTTTCCTTCTAGATGAAGGCCCTCTGAGGCCTTTATTCAAGTCCACATCTATCGACGGAAAGTTGACGGAAAATCCCAAGAATTTCCCCGAAGCTCCAAGAGTTATCACTTTAATAAGGAACTCTGGTGGCAAACTGAATGTTTGGAATTTCCTGGTCGCCGCCAAGAAATCGTTCCCCAAAATCACGATGGCTCAATTTGAGTCACGCGAATATAGTAAATTAAAAAAAACAATGTCCTTCGAAGGGCCCGGTTTTGCATCCTTCCCTATAAAGGACATTAAAATTAACGTTCCTTACGAATGTCGGTGAAATTGTGGACGAAGAGATTAGGTCCGACCTAGGCTCTAGGCGCCTACGACAGTCCATCGGGGTCTTGTTGCTCGCAGATTTCCGACCAGTATTTTTCGACCTTAATGAAATAAACATTATCTTATTTTCATGTTTACATTCAGTTACCATCATGAGGAAGAAAACAGGCAACCACTTGCTGGCCCGTGTGAGTATAGTTTCGCTCTAGCAGAAACCCATTTACGTTTTTCTTTGTTTTTTTTGTTTTGTTTTTTTCTTGGTTTTTAAATTTATCTATTTTTCTCTCCCCCCACTCAAAGACATTTTGTCCCAATGATTCTCCCTTATTTGATAGTTTAGTAAGAAATCCCGGTTCGTAAGAAAAAAACAGGAAAAATGGAAAATTAAATGCCTTTGGCTAGATGCGAAAGTGTCTCGTCAGTATTCTAATGATGTTGTGACAGTATCTTTTTGCTTGATATATTGTCTGAACTTGGAATTGTTCTAGCCGCTTCTTTCTTCTGTTCTAAATCTTATTGAAAGCATATCTCCCAAACCCAGTACTTGGTGAGGGCGGAGGATTGGCCGTTGATTCCCGCCCACCAGTTCGACGCTTGGACATAAGGTAAGCCGTAGACAAGCAATATGGTTTCCGCTTTGCCCGATCTACAGCCGATGTGCTTACAGCTATCACTGAAACAGTCTACCGAGCTCTTCAAAATAACGGAGAAGCCCTAGCCGTGGCACTAGACATCTCCAAAGCATTTGATAGGGTTTGGCATGCCGGCCTTCTTTGCAAGCTCCAGGGTTATGGCATTACGGGTCGATTATATAACCTAATGCGATCATTCCTGTCAAACCGTAAATTGAAGGTCGTTCTCAATGGATTCTCCTCCAGTTCCTATCCCACGAACGCAGGTGTTCCTCAAGGCTCCATCCTAGGCCCCACTCTATTCTTTATCTACATAAATGACCTTCCTGACGCAATAACTTCCCAAGTTGGCATCTACGCGGATGACACCACAATTTATTCCTGCCTCAAAAACAAATCTAGTCTCGCTGACAAAACTCGCCTGGCCATGCGTCTCAAAAATGACCTCCAATCGATTGTGAACTGGGGCATGAATTGGCTGGTCAACTTCAACGCTTCCAAGACAAAACTGCTCTCTATTAATAACCACAGAGATCCTTCCCTTCCCTCCATTAGAATGTCTGACGCTCAACTTCTCGAGTGCATCTCTCTGCGGCTTCTCGGTCTCACGTTGACTGCTGACCTGAGATGGAATAAATACATTGAATCAATTGCCTCGTCCACTGCAAGGAACGTTGGCTCCCTGAGCCGCGCCAGGAAGTTTTTTCTCTCCGGAGTCGATCCTCCAGATCTACAAATCAACAATTCGCCCTTGCATGGAGTATTGCTGCTATATATGGTCTGGTACCCCTTCTGTTTGCCTCGGAGTTCTTGATAGGCTCCAGAGGCGGATATGCAATGTAGTTGGCCCTGCTCTGGCGTCTCGTCTACAGTCACTTTCTCACAGACGCGCCATCGCCTCCCTCTGTCTTTTCTACAAATACTTTCATGGAAATTGCTCCGAGGAGCTGCATTCGCTGGTTCCCAGACGTCATGAGTACCAGCGCCTTACGAGGCTGGCATCCTGCTCTTACCCCTTCACTGTCGAAACTCCTAAATGTAGCCGTCTCTTCTACTTTAATAGCTTCATGTCTCGCACCTCTCGCCTATGGAACTCCCTTCCCTTTTCCTGTTTCCCTGTGAGCTATAATCTCCAGCTATTCAAGTGTAATGTCAATCGACATCTCCAGTTGCCTTGATCTATCCACTACCCTCATCCCTTCTTCTATCACTCCTATCTGATCTTGCTCTAAATTTTCTGTAACCCCTTGCGTCCTAGTGGCTTCCCGCCTTGCTTGGGGTTAAATGCTTAAAATATATATATATATGTATATATATATATATATATATATATATATTCAATAATACCCATGATGCGACTAACGACCAGAACTAGAAGCTTATTTCAAAGTGTTTTATTTTCAGAAATTTCGGGCGAAAAGTTAAATGTTAAACAACATTTTATTTAATATTATTACATTATTAAATAACCTTTTCATTAATTTTGTACTATAAAAATAATAAATTGACTTCTATTTCATGTTTTTAATGGTAAACTAAACAAAAATTCATCATACATTTTTAACATTTTGAAAGATAAACACAAATTATTGATAAAATTAAATTTCACCATTAATATATTTGTTGTTATGAATAACAACACCATGGATTCGGAAGGAAATAAAATAAATCCTATACTTATTTCAATTAAAGAAGCTAAGTTTATCCCAAATGAAAACTCAAACATTTTTAATCCGTTTAGAGCAGCGAATTATCACAAATTCAAACTGAAAATAAAATGTGTTGCTCCCGGTGGAAATAGGCATCCAGTTTGGGTTTTTAGTTCGACTATGAGAATGCATTAGTATAGGTTCCATGATATTTAGTTAGTTGGCCTGATCCGAGTAAGTAGGTCAGATGGAGGATATTGTAGCTTCTCTTCATAATGTGAATTTCAGATAACCTTTTAACTAGAGATTTCATAATACCGTATTGTAACGCCAATCCTCTCGTACGGGGTCAGTTGTAACGCGATCTCTGGTCAAGGTGTCCATGTGACATGACACCGTATCCTAACCCCATTGGGCCGATGTCATCCACAAGGCCGGCCTTTGGTCTTGTATGGTTCAATATTACAGGTTAGACCTAAGTCTACGGTTTCAAACGTCGATTCTATTTCACTCACCAGCCACGTTGTGATTTGTTTGGTCCTGGCGAGTAGTTATCGGATCGTAGAATTCCGAAAGTTCTCCGTTGGTCTACCTGAAAGCTTGTTGGATGAGAATCGGGTTGACAGCAAATAAATATAACCGAGTCGATCCGATTTTAGAGGGATATATATATATATATAAAACATCAACAATACATATAATAATACAATTCTCGTGGAAAAAGTTGAATGTCTCTTGTATATGAACGATGATCAACAAAAATCGTGTAATTTCGTTAAAGCAGTGAAGTGGCTTCGTTTTAACCTTTTTCGGTTTGTTCTTAGCGCAACTACTACAACCGTCGAGGTTCCCGTTCTCAGTGTTAGTAATAGTAGTAATAATATTAATGGTAGCGGGAGCAGCAGTACTTATATCAACAGCACATATTAGCGGGCGCCTTGTTTCAATCTCTGATGTCACTTCCTCACTGTTTCTAACCCAACACTGCTCTGCTCTTTTTATAGAGAAATGGTGACGTATTTGTTTTTTCTAGAGCGAATATACTGGCATACTTTTATTAGGAACGGGATCAACACATTTCCCAACACACTTGTAAATTAAAATTTAACACTCGCTTCATCTCTCAGTACCGTCACCGTATTGATATTGTTCTAAGTTTATCTATTAATAGCTCCGAGCAATTTTGGCAAACCTTACATAGATTCATCCTGTCTTGTTATCGATAAAATTAACCTTTAGATCAAGACATTCTTAATTCTATCTTCTATTAATAATCTGATATATTTTGTACGCTTAAAAAATGATTGTATTTCGTTTTCTAAATAAAATCTGTAACATTAATATTTCAAAGTGGAAAATAAATGCCTCATAAAATCCGTAGTATACCAATGCACTATCTCATCTATTGAGAGTCCTAACACCGATGTCATATACATTGGGTCAACGAAGAATGAATTTAAAATTAGGCTTTGTAAATATATATATATATATATATATATATATATATATATATATATATATCACAGAAATAAAAGTGTGAAGCTTAATATTATTTGACATATTAAAAACCAAGCAACCGGTTTCGCTCCCGCTCTTCAGGCCTGCACGGGAGATTTAACTTAAATTAAAAACACTAGGAAATGTGCAATGAAAAGGAAATGTGGAGGAAAGATATGAACACAAGAGCTAGAGACAAATAACAGCGAGCCCCCAACAAACATTCACGCTGTTTACACAGGAAAGGCTTGCGAACCAGATATAAAGTGCCTCCAGCACATTGAGGTGAAATAAAGAGTGTGACCATGACAGAACACTGAACCAGTCACTACTAAAGTTCGCCGCACACCTTCTGTTATTTAAGAGGTGCTCACCTTAGGCATTTGGGACAAGTCCAATCAACGACAAGGTGTGATTCCTGATCTTAATGGGAACATGTTGTTTAATTCTCATGTCTAGGCGTTGAGTCGTTCTCCCTATGTAGTCAGCTCCGCAACTACAAACGTAGATAGAATTAATTTGATGGGCAGTGAGAACATCCTGACACCCAGAATGAAACATAGGCCGGGTTTGAAAAACTATGCGAACCTCAGCCGAGAAAAAACAACGACGAACATTAGATGAAATCTGTCTAACTATACTTTCATACTTGGATCCAATCCAAGGCACTCTAAGATAAACAGGGCACTTTTTAACAGTACAGGGTTTGACCCTTCTGAACTCCTCAATCTTGTTGCGGATAACCGAATGAACAGTATCAGGGGGGTAACCTAAACCACATATGGTTTCCTTAACAAAATTGATTTCATCATCCAAGAAGGACTCTGAACAGATCATTAATGCCCTATGAAGTAGGGTTCTAATAATGTTTATCTCCCGTTTTCCAGGACAAAAGGAATCCCAACGCGTATATAACCCCGCAAAACTTGGTTTCCTATAAACTCAGGTAAGAAAAATTATAGGTATTCGATGTACTAATACATCCAAGAAGGCCAGTTAAAAATTGGATTCCTTCTCGACAGTAAGCCTCAGTGCTGGATGGATACCATTTAGAAAAGAGAGAAACTGATCACCCTCAACTTCGTTGTTGAATAAACAAAAAGTATCATCAACATACCTACAATACAGTTGAGAACGAAGTGCATTCCTACGTATTCTCTCTTCATGAAAGCCGACAAAAATATTAGCAAGTGCCGGACCCAAAGGAGAACCCATAGTAACCCCGTCAATCTGTCGAAACATGATATTATCAAAACTGAATTCGACAGATGACGTAGCAAATTTCATCAACTCCACAAATACAAACTCAGTAATACTTAGTGGAGACAAAGAACTGCGGTAAATTAAATCGCAACAAATATTAATAGTTTCCACCAGAGAGACACAAGTATATAGCGAACAGACGTCAAAAGAACACATGAACTTTCCAGAAGAAGACAGATTTTGAATACAGTCCAGAAAATGAATCCTTTATGCAAAATCCACTCAAGCGCTGCAACATTGGTTCCAAGAGCAATGAGAGTCATTTGGATACCTTGTGTTGGGCTGAACCAACCATTGATAAAATTGCTCTTAATAGTACCCCATCCTTGTGGATTTTTGAAAGCCCATACAACCGGGTGCGAATCAACGCAGACGGTGGAATTTCATTGGAAATTTCTTGTGAAAGCACCCCAGTTTTTACCCATTTGAGGAGTAATTTCTGAAATTTTACTTCACCTGAAGCAGTTCCGTCACATGTACCAGCAGATCCTAGATTTGTAAATTTTGAAGTCTCTTCCAAAATCGAAGAGATCTTAGCCACATAATCTGCCCGATCTAAAATAATAACACCAGCCCCTTTATCTGGTCTGGTGATTATAAGATCATAATTATTCCTCAAGGAATTAACTACTCGCTGATATTCAGCTTTCCATTTCGATTCAACTGTAGCAACCGAGGAACTAGCAAACATGTGTGCGGGATTTTTTAACTGGACTTTCAAATCACAAACCGCATCAGCAGAAGTAGGCGAAAGACTTGCCAATTGGGCATAGAAAACCTCGAACTCTGAAAAACTCTTCTCCTTATCGGGCATAGAGGGTGGAATACAAAAGTCCAACCCATGAGCAAGAACAAACGATTCAAGCTCGTTTAGTTCATGAGAGGACAAATTGACAATATTATTTAAATTACGTTCCGCTGTAACTCCATATTTCTCGTGAACCAAAGTTTTCAACTTAGCATCATGCTTGGTTGATAATTTAACACACTCACGTTGATGGACACAACCTAAAATCCTAGAGAACCTTACCCAGTCAAAAAAGGAAATTAAATTCCTATGCGAGCACCACAATCACTCGTATCCCTGCTTTAAACCCAGGCTTCTGATTGAAAGCTGTTGAATCCAATCCTTAATAAATACAGATTCAATCTTCCAACCTTGATGTAATTTGGCCCTTTTTATCCTGAAGTGAATAAAAGAGGGGCAAACCTGGTGGCGGATACATTGTTTGAAAAATTTGATTTCAAACTTAACAGATGTTAATTTAGCCTTAATTTGTAATATTCTATTTAATTTACTAATTAAACTCTGGCTGTACCTAACATTTCTTCCTCATTAAGAGGTTAATTTCTTCTTGAAAAATTGTTTTTCTTGTTTGTTTTTTTTGTTTTGTTTTTTTTTTTTGGTGGGGGTTGATTTGAGTCGATTATCAACAAAGAGATAATTGGTCACCTCGCCACAAACGACCACCTGTGTTACAAACAGTATGACTTTCGCTCTTATAGGCCCACTGCTGATGTTTAAATTGTTAGTATCCGCAGAATCAGGGAAGTGCTCAATTGTATCTTAGTCACCAGAGCGATTACTTTAGATATCGTAAACGTTTTGACACGGCGTGGCATAGTGGGTTGCAACACTAACACTCCAACTATGGCATCCCTAGAAGTGTTTACGAAATTATGAAGGCCTTTCCTTAAGGTTGTTCCATGAATGTTGTACCTACAAATATATCTTTATATATATATATATATATATATATATATATATATATATATATATATATATCAACAATATATATAATAATACAATTCTCGTGACAAAAAGCTGAATGTCTCTTCTATATGAACTATGATCAACAAAAAAAATAATTCGTGTAATTTCGTTAAAGGAGAGAGGTGGCTTCGTTTTAACCCTTTTCTGTCTGTTCTTAGCGCAACTACTACCACCGTTGTAATAATAGTAGTAGTAATATTAGTGGTAGTAGGAGTAGCAGTGCTTATATCAACAGCACATGTTAGCGGACGCTTTGTTTCAATCTCTGACGTCACTTCCTTACTGTCTCTAACCCAAATCTGCTCTGCTCTTTTTTTAGAGAACTGGTGACGTATTTGTTTTTTTTAGAGCAAACGTACTGATATACTTTTATTAGGAACAGGATCAACACATTTCCCAACACACTTTTAAGTTAAAACTTCACACCGTTTTCACAACATCCCTTTATTTCATTATTATTATTTCGGGGTGATATTGCCCCCTGCCACATGATATAATATGTGATGAAGATGATGAAATAAATGCGTCAGAAAGAAGTAACTTTCTCGAACTATGATACTGTGTAAAGTTTTTCTTTCTTTTTCACAAAAAGGAATGAAACATACCCAACGCTAAGAGAAATAATTGTAGCTCACAAATATCAAAGAAAGGAAAGCTGAGTCGGTGTCCGATACCTACATCCTGAATAGATATGGCATTTCAAAAAATTAAAAATCGGTCCTCGCTTTCATGTTTACACACGGAGGTGAAACTGATGCCCCAAATCGAGGGAATAAAAGGCCGTTTAGTGTACAGAATCACAAAGGTCATAAGGAGGTTCAAAGATAGATGGCGTATGTCTTTGGATTGTAACTATGAAGGCCTTTCCTTCAGGTTGCTGCATGAATGTTATTGTGAATGCCCAGTCTTCTGAAGCCCATGAAATCGGATTTTCGTAGGCTTCCCCCACGGCCTTCTCTTCGGAGTTACCCTCTTTCTGCATTTTATTAACGATCAGTCTATGAACATTCTCAGACCATTAGCAAACATCTATATGGACGTTACCACAGTTTACGAACGCATTTCCAAAAATCGAGATGAGCGGAATATTTCAGATGATCTCTCATCTGATCTAACTCTGACAGATCAATATGAAGAACTGGTTTTAGCTTTTAATACCTTAAGCATCAAGTTAGCCGTGCTTTATCATCAGCGAGCAGACCTCGAGTATTTTCCGGTCATGATGAACGTTTATACTCTCAATGAAGTTCCTTGATTTGAATCTGTTGAGTCATAAATCCATTCGAAATCTTACGAGAAACTAATATATACAATTCATTGCTTGCTGAAGTGCTGGAAAATGGTCGGCTTATTCTATCGCTTCAGGCAGTATTTGAATCTTTCTGTTTTGCATTATACTTGCAGGAATCAAATTATACCAAAAATAGAATATAGCTATGTTAGAGCTGTTCAGTTTCCAGCTTTGACAACGCTCCAAATCGTTTACGCAATTTTATGATAAAAAACGTATTCAGCACTTTGCAGACTCTTTCCTGCATATGCAACAAGTCTATCGCTATCCTCTACTGCTATTTCCATAGCAACATTTCTAAATCTAAATCTCTAAATCTAGGGCACGTCATGCTAGTTTCACCTCATTTCGTCTGGAATCCAAATGTAAGAAGACAGGTCCATTCAGACAACTTATCCACATGAACTACCACTTTGAGAAAGATACTCCCACGTGCGTGCTTCCCTGTCCTAACCTTGATCATAAACGAAAATGACATGTTTATCATTAATCATAGCTAAGGATCAGAAACTCATGAAGGATTAAAATTAAACTTTGGACTGTCATAGTTCTTATGTGCCAAAAATCTTATAGATTTCATCATGATTAAGTAAGATATCTTTAATCATTCCTAAGATACAATGGTTGCTTCAGTTTGTTACACGAAAATCAAAAAAAGCAAAATTAGAGTACAAAAAATGCATAGTTGTATTTGTTGCATGTAAAATGTTATAAAACATTGGTTTAACTCGTTGAACACATCCAAATATATATGTGTGGGTGCGCACACGCGTTTGTGTGTGTGTCCGAGAGAGAGAGAGGGGGGGAGAGAGCGTGTGTGTCTTATGATAAAGTTTTGACAATGAAACATAACATCAAACTATTTTAGAGACTCTGGTTCCGGATTTGTCCCTAGTTTTTTCTGAAAAGTATTTCCCATGATTGGGTATGGCTGCAAGGCAGCGAAGGTTTAAATACAGAGTTTTCCTTCTGTTAGATTGACTACTCTGCCGGCATGTCAGGTTCATTCTATATACATACATGCATAAACAGTTCGTCATGAAATGTACCACCTTAAGAATTATTATTATATATTTTAAATGATAATAATATAAATCAATAAATAAATTAGAACAGAATAAAAGTATAAATTACCATCAAATTGGTTCAGTATCGTTGATTTCTTTCTCTATCATTTATCATTAAAATATTTTTAATAACATTTGCCTATAATTTTATTAATTTATCCTTTTCTTAGTTATTGATTGTAACGTAACATTTTTTATGGACGAGAACGTATTTTCAAATTTGTAAGAAAAGCGTTTCGAGACGAGTTGTTAGAATAGTATATTCCTTCTATTAAACTTTTCAACAAAATTTGTTTCTCAATATATATATATATATATATATATATATATATATATATATTCTTATTTATATAGTATATATATAAATATATATGTATGTGTGTGTGCGCTCGTGCGCGCCCGTATGTAGGGGGGAGAAAACAAGATGCTATAAAATATCCGCATTCAACCCACATTATGATCGTTCAGAGATCGATAAGTCCGAGGTACAGTAAAATCCTTTGATAGTATTGAAAAGAAATAATCATATTTCATAAAACCCATAATCATATTTTAATGTTATAAAAATACGTTATCTACGTAACTAAAACATCTAATTATATAAATAAATATAAGGGCTAAAATATTTTAATGAAATATCTGTGTTAGTTCACCAGAAATGTAAAACCCTTCAGTTTTCTTACTTTCAACCTGGAACAATACTACATAAATTGAAAGAGGCCTCAACATTGGACATTTAAATTTTATATTTTTAATCACAGACTTTCTTTTCTAATTTTTCATCGGGCAAGGTTGTATTTTTTGTTCCAGAGATAGGAATTTTCCAAAATTCAAATCAAGTCCTTGCTCAAAAATATTTTAACGAGAAAGAAGGAGGGTTCTTCGAACAGCAAAATAAAATTTCTCTTTTTAGCTCATTACGGTCATAATTAAATCTTTCTCTTTTGTTTCGCTTTAATTCTTTCGTGTGATATGCAGATTTCTTTCATTTTGTCTACCGACATCAAAGCTGAGAAATTGTGGCCTCCAGACATTCATAAAATTTTAAGCGTAGGTGATCATCTGTGTATATAAGTAGTTGAATATGAGTGATGATCTGTAGTCACCAGCGAATAGGACCAACCTCAGAACGACCGTTGGTGAGTAATCAAATATCTTTAATGTTTTTTCACACCAATGAGGTGACACCGAAAAAATTGCCATTGGATGTTTTAATACTGTGATACAAAAGCAGTTTTTTAATGTCTATAACGAAAGTTGCATTAACTAATTATATTTTAAATGAGCAAATTGGAGTCAAATATTGCCACTTCTTATATTTTCTGTATCAATTACATTTGATATCACATAAAGAAACAGGGTCCCTAGATTTAGCTACACGTAGCAAATCCGGCTATATTTAAACGACCACCGCTACTACATTTTGACTGTTTCCTCATGAGTAGCCTATGTTATCTAAGCTTGTTTCAAAAATAGCCCAAAATTCTACAAATCGCAAAATGCAAATATTAGTATCGATCGGCTTTCAAAAGAGTCTAGCAACCTTATTAGGATGTGTTACCTAGTTTTTCCATCATAATCTTTGTTTCGGTATATTTGACATTTAAGTATATAAATCATTTGAAATTTCCGTTTCTACGCATATAAAATCGTTAGATAGCAATCAAACATTTGCTATACTGGACTCGACTATGTCTGTTTCAGGCAATGAAGTTGTGTCAGACTTTAATGCGTAGGCATCTATGTTATAAAATTAACTGAAATTTAGATCTGCCTGTTTTAAATACCGTCTCAAATATCAAAGTCATTCACGGCCACGTTCGACCCTCCAACTCGGAACGGATAGAATGAATTGACTCTTCAGAATACGGAATCCTCCCTTACTCCACGTTCACGCTTTGAAGGGTTCAGAAGCGAATGCGACTGCCATGCAAAACAGTTTTTATAAGCAGAATTGGCACATTGAGATGAACGATCCAAACTTTCTATTGATGCAACCAAAACAGGCATGTCCAACATTCTTATACTTAAACTAATATATTGGACTTTCTCCTTCGGTCAAATGAAAGACTTGCGTTCATGATCAGTAAATTTTCAAGTAAAACCAAACTGAGTGACATGGAATATTCTTACAAACAAAAGAAGCTTGATTGTAAACTACAGAGAAGACACTTTCTCTCTAAAGCCAAGCTGTCATACACACGTAATGAAAGTAAACAGTTCATTGTCTTCTCTAAGACCATAAATGTTTGGGAGAAAAGACCTCAAAATTTCTTCGGTTTACTGATTAGATATTATCCGAATTTTCATTCCAATGTGTCCTCATTCTATCTTGGAAAATCAATCGAAAATTAAACAGGGACACATCAGATCGAAGATTTTATATTCAGTTTCAAACTTAAAACTAGTTATTTCAAGACATTTCTAACAAAAGTAACTCTCCCCTAACACATATAGGTTGTCAGATAATATTCTTCAGATTAGCATCAAATGACTCTGGTCTCTTTTCAATCAGAAAGTGAAACAGTCACATCCACTTTAGATGAAAGCAATGTTCGAGGAATACCATAATGTTACAATTTATTATCTTTGAAAACAAAAGCAGTTTGATTTTTTTCACGCAACGAAGATTCTTCATAACTTTAATTCTTAGCCACATTTTTGTAGAGAGCAATCCATTGATTTATACTGGAATTTTGTATATGGAGAATTATTCTTATAAGTGTTTATGTTAATCTTAATTGTTATATTAACAATGATTCGATAGTTGTTTTATTCAACCTTTTTATTTGTACTATTCTATTCTATAACATTCTTGAAATTTTGAACGGGACACTATTTAATCAACGAAAGTATTTAGCTCTTATTCTACGTTCCATGTTTAAGGAAAAGAGAAGAGTTAATTACCTAATTTGAAAATATCTCCTAAACATGAAAGTAGAATGAGAATAATTTATCCTCTTCATTTGATTGAAAAAAGTATTTATTTCAAAATTCTGAAAAGGCTACTGACTGAAACTGACACCTGAAGAAGGATCGAAAATATAATGCCTGAAATTTAGTGATTATAACAATCAACATTGGCATGTTGGTCTCAACGGAAAGACATATAATAATAAGAGGGAATAAATTTATTAAAGTAAAGAAAATTCCATATTTAGTGAATTTTCAGTTGAAGCATCTTTTTTCTAGACAGGAATACTATGGCTGACATCTGAACTCAATGCACAATTTTTGTCTACATGAGCACAGATCTCTCATTTTACTTGCAATTCACAGATTTTTCCCTTTAATTGAATTATCAATTATTATAATTACTATTATTATTATTAATAATTAAAATCAATGAAAAGGTATCTAAATCCTGTCACGTGTATGGTAGAGACTTTAAGTGAATACAGACAAAGAATTTTTTTTGTTTCAAAGTGTCACTAGAATTGTACAAGAAAAACATCATTTATAAGACAAGTTTCGACAGTTACGTAAAAGTTCAGCCCTCTTTGTTTCTAAAGATATGTTCCTGTTTCTTTATACTTTACTTAGCTTTTGGGAGATATTTTCGCTATTACGGTGCGCTTTTTAATTTCTTTGGCATATTTTCTTCCGTTAAAAAGCTTTCTACATATTTTAATTTTTGTACTAGCTTAAGTTTGACATATCCAATTCGAATCTGGTAACTTCGGCTATTCTACTTTTTTGACGACTAGTCCTTTTTTCACACTTTCCTTTACTCTTTTTCAATCATTTCACTCTAAACAACGCAATAAAACTACTAATACACAAGGGGTTACTGAGAGTGAGAGAATATGAGAAAAAGAAAAATATTAGAGAAAACAATAAAAACGGAGGAATTAAGAAGACAATGAATAACGATTGAAATTGTATTTTTAAATTTTTGAAGATCAAAATTGGCTGGAAAGCAGTAATTCGGAAGAGAGTTCCACAATCGATAAATGCTAGAGAAAAAAAAAACTGTTAGTATAGAAATTACGGTTACATCTAACAGTTTCAATAGTAAAACGATGAGACCAAACTGCCAATATAGGAAAAATATAGAGGAAAACTCATCAGAACAGTTACCATGAAAATATTTATAAAAAAGTCACAGGGAAGTAATGTTACAGTTGTGGTAATGTTACTAAAATCGAGATACCATATCAAGACCAATAACATTGCAGATTCTTCTTTGCGTTTTATAAAGAATCTTTAAATGTATAGCCGAAGCACTAAACCAGATGTGACATCAATATACAATGCATGGACGAATGGTAGACTTATAAATGACAGATATAAAAAATTAAAATAAAAGACATATTTTGGCGAGAAACATTGTCTAACCCGACACAGTGAACTAACTTCCCTAGCAGCAAACCTAACATTCGGCTCAATATAGTCTTTTCACTTCATGTCAGCGGAAAACGTTAACAAGAGAATTTGATATCTTCCCTAGAGTTTCTGCAATTTCCATTCCTTGTCCGACATTAAAACTGTAATCCATCTTTCTCTTTATTTTCAGAGTTTTTATAAGTGAGCATCATGGAGACCATACCTGTGCTATTCGCCTTTATTGCAGGTAAGTTCATGCAAGATTTGCTGCATTCTTATTTTTACTAGATTTAGATCTTACGTGACATTCTTCTGTTATATTATTACGAATTATTGATAAACATTGCTGCATTTCGAATTAAGATGAGTTTTTTTAATTGAATAAACTTATAATACATTCTATTCACCTACTAGACACTGAATTTCTGATGATGGGAGCAAAGGTACGTTCTTTTTGGGTGCATGGATAGTGTAACGGTCAGTGACTCGGAAAGAGAAATCCTCGATACGAGTTCGAATTCTAGCCGAGTTCGTTAAGTTCACTTTCGCACAAATATCCGTGGGAAAATATATGAATTCATCTTTTCTCTCCCCACCCACCATTTGGAGATAAACAGCGGGCAAGCAGTTTAATAGAAAAAAAAACTCTGAATTAAAAATCAGCATGAGGAGGGATGGTCTCCGTCAGGCTATCTTTGCCTAGAAACGCCATTGTGACTATGGCTGCAGTAGATGTTTTGCTCCTGCAAATCTATTGGGTTATAGGAATCTTGACTTGAGATTCTTCTTCAATATGCAAAATAGTGAGTAACCATGATAGTAAGGTTAAGTGAGGTAATTCATTTTATAGATTTTATTTATTGAAAATGCTACAGATCGTAATCTAAAATTATTTGGCTCGTAAAGTTTTTTCTAATTATTTTTCTGATTTTGTGTAGTTGCAGAAAAATAATTTCACCTCAAATTATTACTGATAAAAGAAGCTTCCAAATAACCACCCGGTTATAGTATTTTAATGAAATAGGAACATATGCGTATCATTTCTAGTATTCACTAGTCATAAACAAAAGAAAAAATCCGATATAATCTGTTTTGTCATAAACCAGTAGGATTCGTTAAATAAAAATGTCCGTGAGTTGTTACAGATATAGGCATCTGAAATTCATATTTTAAATATATAACATTATTAATACTTTTCGTGGGTCTCTTTCAGTACTTCAAATGAGCTGTTCTGTGAGTGGATTGTTTAATGGTAAGTATTTTATCATAGAAATGATTTCCTCGGGTATTACCAGGTTATATATAATATCGCACATCGAGTGCTGGGGTTAATAAAACAGTGCTCTATCTATAATAGCAGCTAAAATTTATATTTATAATTTTTGAAAACTGACCATTGCTTCAATCAGCACTTGACGTGCATAAAACTTAGAATTGTGCTAACGGTGCGAAAAATGTATATTTATTATTATTAATTTATATATATATATATATATATATATATATATATATATATATATATATATATATATATATATAATACCCTATTCTGTCAGTAATGCTTTAATTCTTTCTTTGCAAATGATGATTTTCTTCTTGCTGCTTTTCAATTCAAAACCTAGACATAGAAACTTAACTTTTAAACGTTAATATTACAGCTATGATATTTATTCTTTCATTCATTAAAAATTACATTCACAGCTTTCACATTCCCTCAGCAAATCTAGAGCTTAGCGCGGCAAAATGTACAATGTGTATCGTAAATATTGAAATTAATTTTTCTTAATAAATGTCAATACTCATCTTTTGTTATTTATGTTATATTTGCTATAACTGCTACATGTACTATAGCAATTTTGTAACTTGTTTCTCTATGTGTGATTTTTAATATTTACTCATACTTAAATTGAATGGAAAGTTTAATGGATTTGATTAATAATTCCTAGCTGTGATATTACGGGTAGCATCATCAGTTTGGTATACTTTGTGTCAATGACTGTCACGTCTATCGCTATAAATAGAACAAAGGAATTAATTCAATTTAAGTACGTGCATGGCCGGTGATGCTTCTTGAATATGAGCTGTGTTCAGCAATAAACAATGTCATAAGAAAATTCTATTAATTACAAAATGTTTGATGACATTAGTAAATCGTTTTGGAACGGCAAAAATATGCTTTTTTAACAAGGAAATATTTCAACTAAAGTATTCGCAATAAAACGCTATTTATCGAATATATAATATTTATCGAATATATATTTATCGAATATATAATATTTATCGAATATATATTTATCGAATATATAATATTCAGGTAGATCTTAAGTTATTTTATCTCTATAATTTTATTAAATCATTTATTGATCGACATATGCATTATAAAATGTTTTATTCCTTATTAATTACTAATCAATTAATTATTTCATTATCATTTATATTACTCCTATGTTTTTTGTTTTATATATTTAAAAACTGTTAACTTTTTAGGAGCTTCTAATGTAATGCTTATATACGTACATCATATATGTTGCAAAGTTCCCACTGCATATAAAAGGCTTCCGTGATGTGTCTCAAATAGTCTCTGACAACAAAATCCAGAGAACTGGCGCCTTCTAACCAGCTCCTTCGGAGAGATGGATCTCGACAGTCCATCTAGGCGAAGGTAAACCCTCATTTAAGATCTCCACTGCCTTGCGGCCATATTGAAACACGAAAAAGACTATGGAAATAAATCCAGAGAGAAAATCCGGAATGAATCTCTGAAGGCAGGCGTCTTTCAACACTGAGAGCTTCCACAGCCAAACCGTCCACAAATGCAATTCCCTGTATTCCTTTGGATTTTGTCGGTACGGACAAGAGAGGGCGCATATAGTCTGAGCAGCACACGGCCTCCATATACCATCGCGCAGGTCTGCGCCCTGAAGAGGTCATTCCAGTTTCACCACCAAAAGACTGAATTTTAACCAAACAGTGTGATACCTTTATCTCGCGAGATAAACGGATGCCTACTATATTTTTTGTTCAAATCATCCACAATTTTATTAAAATTATATTTTATTAGAATTATTATTTATTTATCCTTCAAATATTATTTTTATTTATTTTGACTATTATATATTTTTATTGTAATATTTCAATGTTATTATATTGTTTTTATTCTTTATCAATTACAATTAATTATTTTATAAATATTGTTATTACTCAGATATTTTTGTTAAAATCACCTATTTCAATTTTATTATATTAGTTATATACTTTTATTAACGTATGATATACTTATTATATATTTACCCTATTGTTGGGGATGGAAGAAAAGATGGATCTGTATAATTCCCAAGAGTATTTTTGTGAAGGTGAATGTCTCGAACTAACCCTGATATTCGTCGCTTTCTCCATCCTAGGTGCTAACTGTTCCATTCTACTCACATCCATATTTTGGTATTTAGTAACAACGATTAGCTGATCATTACTCTTACTTTTATTGACTTTCGATATATTATTAAACTCGTGTAAGATAAATTTTAGTTGAAAACAAAATATCGAATACAAACCTTCTTTGAAAACATTAAATTAAAAGGTCATTTCACCATGAAAATAACTTTTCTGTTGCAGGTGCATGGGGAAATCTTGGCACTAGTCATTATGGGTATCACTACCCTTCTTTCGGAAAGTCCGTCAGCACTATCTCCCATGGTGCCCACTATCCTGCATATACAGGATGGGGTTATGGCCAGGGAATCTGGGGACATGGATTAAGTGGCTGGGGTGGATATAGTTCACATTACCCTGCGTCTTCAACAGTTAGCCATATTTCCCATGGAGCTCATTTCCCAATCGAAGGTTTAGCTTATAACACGCACTATCCGGTTGGGCAAACAATTAGCAGTGTTTCACAACGTGCCTATCAACCATTTGCTTGGGGATATAGTCATGGTAGTTACGGCTTTAACAACCCGGCAACCTCATCTGTTAGTCATAGTACATATGGTATCCATCAGCCAGTAGCCTGGGGAGGACTCTATGCTCTTCCCTACCCTGCAGCGACAACTATCTCTCAAACAAACCATGGCGTCGTCAATCCACTTTCTTGGGGATATACACATGGCGGTATCTACGGGGGATATGGCTTTAACTACCCAACAGCTACATCTGTTCACCACACTACCCATGGGCTCCATCAACCCGTAGCCTTGGGAGGATTCTCCGGTCTTCACTTCCCTGCAGCAACAACTGTCTCTCAAACAAACCATGGAGTCGTCAATCCACTTTCTTGGGGATATACTCATGGCGGTATCTACGGGGGATATGGCTTTAACTACCCAGCAGCTACATCTGTTCACCACACTACCCATGGGCTCCATCAACCCGTAGCCTTGGGAGGATTCTCCGGTCTTCACTTCCCTGCAGCAACAACTGTCTCTCAAACAAACCATGGAGTCGTCAATCCACTTTCTTGGAGATATACTCATGGCAATATCTACGGGGGATATGGCTTTAACTACCCAGCAGCTACATCTGTTCACCACACTACCCATGGGCTCCATCAACCCGTAGCCTTGGGAGGATTCTCCGGTCTTCACTTCCCTGCAGCAACAACTGTCTCTCAAACAAACCATGGAGTCGTCAATCCACTTTCTTGGGGATATACTCATGGCGGTCACTATGGTGGATATGGCTTTAACTACCCAGCAGCCACATCTGTTAGCCACACCACTCACGGTGTCCATCACTTCCCTACAGCGACAACTGTCTCTCAAACAAACCAGGGAATCGCCAATCCACTTTCTTGGTGGCATAGTCATGGCGGTCTATATGGTGGATATGGATTTCAATACCCAGCTGCCACATCTGTTAGCCACAGCAGCCATGGTATCCATCATCCCGTAGTCTGGGGCGGATTCTATGGTCATCACTACCCTGCAGCAACAACTGTCTCTCAAACAAACCATGGCATCGTTAGTCCACTTTGGGGGGCATATGGTCATGGTGCCCAGTATGGTGGATACGGCTTTCACTACCCAACATCCACACTAGGATATACTAATTGCGGTTATGGCTTTGGTGCACAATTGCCCTTTAGTCATTGATACCCTTTCCATTATGATTTCTTATCAACACGATGATTAATCCTCTCAGGTATGTAATAAATTAAAACTTAAATATATCTTACATAGGTTTAATTTTTATTTAATTTTCCGGCTGTTAATTTTTCATTATTATAATTGTTAATTGAACGAATTGTAATAATTTTGATATTAAAAATAATCATTTTTTCTTTAATTTTTCTTATGATCATGTGACTTAAAAGCGATAAACATATTCGAATCTATCTCGTTAACTATGTTGTGCTAAGTGGTTTGTTTGTTTGTTTGTTTTTTTGTCTTTTTTTACACTCCTTCGCATTACATTTTAATTCTGCTATCATAAGTTGACTTAGTACCACTAGAATTTTAATATGTTTCTATTTAAATGTTAAAAATTACTGCTATTCAATATAATAGTTAAGGCTCCATTCCAAAGAGTTATCGATGTCAGAATATACTTACTGTAAAACATGTTACTTTCTCCTCTATCCAGTCTCTTTGCAAGATGTACGAGTCGAAAAGAGTATAGTCAATAATCGGAAAATATTTTTAATCTATAATTTCTTCTTTGGGTCTTATTGTGGTTGGAAAATTCAAATCATTTCGCTTTGGTTAAAAGTGAACCGTTCTTTTTTTTTTAATTTCGTAACGCTAAATTCATAATTAAAAGGCGACTACCCTTTACAGCTGCCAAAATATATAACGGAAATTCTGTTTACAGAAATCATACTGAATTATATCTCATATATTTTATCGCACGGCGCTCAGAAAATTCAGATTCTGAAGAAATACTTAAAAGCAAATCGTGCACAAGAAAAGAATTTTTAAGTGAAATTAACATCACATGAGTAACTGTATTTTACAATCTCAAGTTATATAGGGACATAAGGAAGTCTTCGTTTATAGTACGAGTAGTGGGCAGAGGGAGAGAAAGAGCTGTAACTTTAATAGAAATAACCTTTGTTATACGTTTATGTTGTTATACTTATTGGTTTTTACTGTTGCTAGTGTACCTGTGAAAGAAAATGCCTGTTCAACCCAACTAATACAATATGACAAAGTAAAGAAGTTTTCTTCTGTTTGATGACGAATTTTAGATAATTTATTAAACTGATTTAAATTATTGCCCAATGTTTGTTTATTTCCAATGTTTTCCCTTAATAAGATTAATTCTCTTTTATTCTCCGTTTTCAGCTCCTTGGAACATTATACACCATATTTCGATTTTTCATTCATTGGATTTCGTTAAAAGAATATATTACCATTTAACAAAACCCGAATAAAAATGTTTTCAATTCATGTGTGACTTCAGTTTTCTACATTTACGCATCAATTTCTTTGTTTACTTCTGAAAGAGAAATGAATAATCGGTTTTTTTTTTTGGGGGGGGGTATCTTTGGCTTAATATATGTATTTACTAAGTTTTCTTTAGTCTAGAACTGTGCCTAAATCGTCCAGCACTCATTATGTATCTAACTCATTATACTAGATATGTCTTGCAAGACTGACTAGTTAACTCTAACGTTAAAACAAACGCTTAAAATAGATGTAGAAAAAAGGAGCTGACAATCAAACACTGTCCAAGAAGTAGTTGGATATTTCTTTAGGTATCAGAACTAAAACCATAGTCACGATGTTAAAAGCAAACAATGGAAGAAATCATAAATAGATTCTTCAACACCCATCTGCAAATAATTCAGATATGCAAAGAGTGTATAAATGCAAATTATATTGCACCGACATGCAAATAATTGAGAAATGCAAAGAAGATCTAAACTCCAAAAAGAACTGAAAAGAAGACAGAACTGCAAAGAATACAGAGATGCAAATAAATGAGAAATGCAAAGAAAACAGAAATGAAAAGAATTCAAAACCTTTTCTTAGATTCTTAATACATTCTTACATTTGTGTTGCCTTTCCCAGCGGTTTATCTTTTTCAGTGGTCAAAATATTTATATTTTTATCAAAAGACAGTTTTTAGTAGAGCAACTTTGTTTACTATTACAAGTTGTCAATAACTCGCCCTTCATTAGTGGTCCTTGTAAAATATAGTATCCATTGTACTCAAGTAATTCATTACAGCACTTCTATTTAGTACAACTAAAAACCAACTAAAGCTTGGTCCGTAGAACGCATTTCCCGTTGAAAACAACTGGAGTTGACACCGAGTTCGAAAAGTCAACAAACCAATCCCAACCTCCTCAAGAACCTGTCGTAAATCAAATCAGTGATGTGCCCAAATTTGATGTGTATGTTCAACTATCAAAACTAACTCACAATAAACTAAACACTCGACAACAATGGAGAAAGAAGGAATGTGTGGATGTTATTATTTCGCAATATGCCACCCAATTATAACAACTAGTCAAAACATTTACAGCATATGGAGAACAAGCAATAAACTCGTATCAGTTAGACACGAAATATTGAACAAGAAAAGGTTCACCAACGACGAAATTGATAAATTTATATTCTCTGTTGAGAATGAGCGTAATTCACAAATTAATTTCATTTCATTTTAATGAACCTGAAATTTCTTAGAATCGGGCAGAAGTGCACCGAGATGTTATTTAAAAGATCACACATTTAAGGGTCCAGGGTAGCACTTTATTAAATGAAATTCTGAACAAGTACCTAATCATCACTTGCCAACCATTATATGACACACCATCCCTACAGAGGACAAAATTCAACAAAAATAAAGTGGCAATATTAAGTGTAAATAAATCCGTTGAAAAACTCACCGCAAAACATGAAGATAAACTGACTGCCCTAAATAATGATACATCCATGGCAACTCAAGAATGTAGACTGAAAATCAAGAAAGCAGAAACACAAAGGAATGTCCATAAAAAACGATGTAGATTGAAAGACTAAATGGCCAAATGAACCATCTAAGAATTAGCATCTCCTTGTTAACGGAATACAAATCGAAAAAACAAACTTAAAAAAGAAATAAACTTAAGAGAATCATCACGGAATATAACCTGCCCAGTAATAAAATCAACAACAAAATTGAAATACTGAAGCAAAACTTCAACTCCAGGTCAAACGTCTGACAAGGTATATGAAGCATATGAATATCTATAGACATAACAAACTTTTTTAAAGAAGATACCAACAAATTTGTTATTTGTTATACTTAGTAAGTGTAACATTAAAGTAACATATGATTCAATAGAAAACATTTTAACGCGTATGTACATTGAATAGGTGACCAAGAAACTATGACCAATAATGCTGAAATACAAGATTGGTCAGAGTAAATTAGATCAGCTCTAGCAAAGTCCCAGAAGTGGAAATCTATTGGATAGACAAAGTTATCAAATTTTTGGCTTCACTCTCTGCCAAGTATCCATAATGCATTGGCCGATATTTCCTCTGAGATTTTGAATAATCATGGGGCATCATTCTTGTGGTTAAGTAATGGATTAATTTGCTTGTTTGCCAAAACTACAGAAACAGATATTGCCCAAAATTGCAGGCCTATCAAATGTCTAACCATTACCTGAAAAATCCTGACATCAATCTTTGCCAATTATTCCTTGAAGAAATTTTTTTCTTCTTCTAAGGAACAAAAGGGATACACAAAAGTTTCATGTGGATGCAAGGATCAACTCCTGATTAACAAAATGATACTGAAGAAATGTACGAATTTATATAAAGACATTGCTTGGGTAGATTACAAAAAGCTTTCATGACTGGGTCACTAAAGGTCCAGAGACATATAAAATTTCCCCCCAAATCATTGAATTTATTAAGACCAGATTGCATACAGTGAAGATATTCCTCATACTTAAGCATAAAAATGCTGATAGTAAAATAAATACTAAAAGCATCAACCGCGGAATAATACTAAGACGATTCACTTTGAACAATTCTCTTCTGTCTTGCACTTCTCCCTCTGTCTGAATTGCTCAACAATTCAAATAGGGACTGGAAATTCTACAGATATACAATTAACCACCTCTTCTACATGGGGTAACCTAAGGTTTTATGCGAGAAATGACAACGATCTCAAATACCTGATGTAGATAGTAAAGGATTTCAGTGATGACGTTTAATGAAATTCGGTCTAGATATGTGTGTTTAAGCAACGGAAGGGAAATTAGTCAAATTTAGTAAAAAAAAAAAAAAAAAAAAAGAAGAAAGAACGAAAAGACAAATGCAACCGATTAGATGCAGAAACGATGGCAAGAAACTGGTATGAACACCACCCAGACCCGGTTACGGAGATAAGATCTGTAAAAATTTTATGGGATTCACAATACGCACAGACAGAATAATCAAAGCTAATAGCCCAGGCATCGTAATTAGAGACCTTATTGATATGCCAATCCCTGCAAAGGACCTTGAAATGAAAATCTCAGAAATGTGGCACATGAGAATATCAACAATCCCAGTTGTAATTGGATCCCTCGGAATGATTGCAAAATATTCCAATAGACTCATTTAAGAGATTTCTGGTAGACCTTACCTTAAAGAAACAGAAAACATTGTTCTCACCAGTACAGCTCAAAACTTACGAAGGACTTTATTTATGTAAAATAATTGTCATTTTTTTCTTCAAAATTGTTCAGTGCAAAATGTCATGATCCCATTTCTGACCTTAGGCCTCTTGTCGGGACCCGGAAAGAAATGAGTACACATCAGAAACCAAAGGAAATAATAATAATAATAATAATAATAATAATAATAATAATAATTACAGACTCTAATGTATAGTATTTTTGCGCCTTTCCGTTTCAGCTTGTCTTTCAATCTTTCGGTATTACCTCTTGATTCTAATCCAACAAGCTTTTATTCGTCTGAGAATAGGGAGGATTGAGGAAAGGACAAAAGATGAACGGGGTTCAAGAAGACAAAAGATGGTGATTGCTGCTGCATTTAAATTTTTGAAGATTATATTTATCAGTGAAGCAAGTAAACAGAGGGGAGTTCCACAGGTGGGAAGAGCGAATAAAGAAGCTGCTGCATTTAGCTATTTCAACAGTAAAAGGATGGGACCTAGATGCCAATCTAGTAACACACTTAAATTCATATGCTCGTGGCTCAAGGGAAAATGCTCATCAGTGCAGTTGTCATGAAAATATTTGTAGAAAAGTCACGCTTTTCAGAAAGTGACTGAAGTCGAGATGCCTGATCAGGATTGATTGCATTACAGATCCTTTTTTGGGTTTTGTCAAAAAGTAGAAAAATGTAACGATCGTACATAAAATGACCAACAGAATATAGCTAAACAGTGAGTTTAACGCTATTCGTGAACTAAAATATAATTCGCACTATTTAGATTATTCAAATGCGTTCATATAAAAGACGGAGAATGTTATAGGTCCTGATCTGGCATCTCGACTTCAGTCACTTTCCCACAGCCATAAGGAATATTCCCTGTGCCTTTATTTAAATCTATTTATTGCCATTGTTCTGACGAACTTCACTCTTTAGTACCTTGACTTCACGAATTTAAGTGCAGTACTAGATTGACAGATTTAGCAATTTCTGAAAATGTTAGAACGTGTAGTTGCTATTTCAAAAATATTCCGGATAGGCAGTTTTTAATTACCCAGAATGTAGTATTCGATTTTTTTAAATTAGTCTCTTGCAATTTCTGTCTAAATTTCTATTATAGTATGCGGGCTATTGAGTTCATCTTTTATATTATTTTTAGTACGTTTGAACCGTTGTAACCTGTGAACTTCATCAGATGTTTGTTGTTGGAATTTTTAAATGAACCCCCCATTTAATGTACATGGGTAGATTGTTCCCGTTCTGCTTACTATATTTAGGGATATCTCACGTAGTTCTTATTTAATACAGCTCAATTCTAGTCTGCACTGCTTGAACTGGTGATTAAACTTATAATTGCTATTACACCAAATTCACGAGCCAAACCATTGTCCCGTGCGACAATCCTGATTGTAGAGTCTAAGATCTAATCTGCCTGTTGTGAAGTGTACAGATTTGAAGAACATGTCTTTCTTTTTAAAAAAAAAATTAATTTACATTATATCAATTTTATCTCAAGGAAAGAAATAATTATTTAATCTTTTTTAAGGTATGCTTTATCGTTGGTTTAGCATTTCTGGACGCAGAAATCTTGTCGACTTTCTTCAAGCGAGAGGTTGCTCAGAGTCGGAAAAGTTACACATTTCTTGATAATAATATCCTTTTCAATAAACAAATGGGTCCCGAATTAATACGTATGGCGAAACCTCGTTAAAGCTAGATCTTGGATTTAGACAATCATTTCCGTGGGTGTTCACCATAGCCCAAGTTAAAATCCCCAACCTAGGAGAGGACTTCTTAGCTCATTTCAATTTGTCCGTAAATATTTCTTCAACTTCATTATAGGATATGACAACTAATTTCACCAAGAAGGGAATTATGTAAATATACACTAGTACAGGAACTAGTGCCACTCTACTTGTAACTAATGAAATGCAGGATTTATTAAACAAATATCCGGAAATTACAACACCGCTCAAGTATACTGAGACAGTGCGTCACAACGCCAAGCATTGTATCAACATTACAGACCTGCCCACGCATTCATCCCCACGGCGGTTGAGGCCTGACAAATACAAAGTGGCAAAGGCGGAATTTCAGCATATGTTAGACCTCGGAATTATTAGACCATCCTCGACTCCTTATTCATCACCATTACATGTGGTTCTCAAACCGGACTTATGCGCATGGAGGCCTTGTGGTGATTTCTGAAGTTAAACGCAAGCACAGTTCCGGACAAATATCCAATTCCCCACTTGCACGATTTTACAGTGGAGTTTCAGGGCGCAACAGTTTTTTACTAAACTAGACTTAGTTAAAGCGTTTCATCAAATTCCGGTTGCCAAAGAGCATATTCACAAGACCGCGATAACCACTCCATTTGGATTATATAAATTTGCGAGAATGTCTTTCGATCTTAGAAACTACAGTTGAAGCAGTACCCTGTGCCATTTGTTACTATATGCTGTGAGGAAAGATATTTGATCACTTTCATGCCTTTTCGCTCCCTGGACGGAAAACAACAACCAATTTAATTGGTAATCGATTTGTTTGGCTGATTTGTTATGACGTTAAGCACTGGAGGCAAACTTTTTTGAAGCGCCAGCAGACCAAAGTACAACGGCATACTAAGTCTCCTCTTGGTCAATTTTCTAAACCTGATTGAATATTTACCCACATTAACATCGACTGTGGATCCCTTACCCGAGATCGATGGATACCAGTACTTATTAACTATCATAGGCCGTTTCACTCATTGGTCTGTGGTTGTACCTTTGAAAAATACTTAAGCAGAGGCAATTTCTAGATACATTCTTCGAGAGTGGATCTCTGTTTTGAGGTTTCCTTCTATAATCACCACGGATAGAGGTTTGCAGTTCCAGTAAGTCCTTTTCACCGAATTTATAAATTTTCTAGGCGTCAAGTATATTTCCACATATCACCTATGCGCAAACGGCCTAGTGGAGCGTTTTCATAGGTAGTTGAAAACGGCACTAACAGTAGACGTGGCTGGATAACTTACCGCTCTCTATAAGGAATGTAGTCAAAGAGGATCTTGGATGCACTGCTTCGGAACTAGTTTTTGAGAGTACATTGACAGACACAGGGCAATTTGTTGAGAAGCGTCGTCCTATTAAGCCGACTACTTATTTCGTGCAAGACTTCACACACAGGGTGGAAAATCTAATGTTTTCGCTAACGCGATTTTAATCAAGGGATGTGTTTAAGCCGAAAATTTGGATAATTGCGAATACGGTTTCCCGTGCAACAATGCGGTTAAAAAGCTCTTGAACCGCACGTATTCTGGTTCGCATAAGGTCATTGATAGAACATCCAAATACTTTACTGTGTTTTCTCATGGCAAGCCTAACACCGTTTCAGTGGACCGGTTAAAACCAGTTATATTGATTTAACTCGTCACTCACCTGCAGATACAAATCAGACATCTTCAACCCAGTCAACACAGCTTATACCCTCAACATCACCTGCAGAAATTACAACTACGTCTGGCAGGCATGTTTATTGACCTACCAAGTTTAAGACATATATCACATATTGAGAATTAAAAAAAAAATCTTTCCCAATCTGAGTGGGGTATGTAGAATCAGAATTCTACTTTTATTTTTTTAAAAACCCATTAAAAATGGCTCAGAACGAAGTTATCTCAAATCTATCCAAAGTAGCAAAACAACCCATTAAAACTGGCTCTAGAATGCAGTAAATAAGAATGCTTTCTGATTGGCTAATAAATATAAAAATCATATTTTCACACGTTTACTCCGTAAGCGTATATCGGTCTAATGCTTATCCTTATTAGATACAAATTGGCGCCAACTAATTTGGAGCCTCCCACATGACCTGAAACATCAATAAATATGAATATGAGTTCGACTTCGACAGTGCGTCTTACGAATTAATCAACTTGACACACGAATCCACGATACCCATTTTCCCGGCTTAAAGTTAATTTTATTTAACATTACCACGGCTTGCGAAATACACTCACTCATTTACATAAACTCAACACTGAACCAGAATTGACGAATTCATTCAAAGAGAGACAACTGTACACAGAACAGTAAGTCGAGCAAAATATTACAAAATTCAACATCAAAAACACAAACTTTAATTTTCGTACAAACATACAAATACCTTATCAAACTTACCAAAAGAATTGGAAGTTAAGCGAAATCAGGCTTATCAGAACAGAAGCAAAGTGAAATCGAGACAAGGTTATTTATATGCATGAAAGCAATATTTATCAGTCTATCACAAGAAAGGAGTAATGCTATCATAGACTTCAAAAAGGCAAAGATAAGTGTATGTTAATTGATTTATGCTGTTTTGCTGTTTGTTACAAATTTGCTCATTAGATAATTTATTTTAACCCACTTTACCATGATAGTTAAATATGCGTTTTTATTTATTAATTGCATCTATTTATTGTAAATAAATATTTTATTGAATTTAAACCTCGTCTTTTGTTTGTTTTGCGTTGGTTCCGTTGCGGTGTTTGAAGTCCCTGAGTGATCGCCTAGAAAGAAGACACACTTTAGTGGACTTCGGTTCGCCTAGATGCTACCATTTTCGTAACGATATTCACAGCATTTATAAATTACATATAAAAAGAAGGATGAGAAAATTCAACACCCACAGGGCACATCGAGGGCAAGGAGATAGCAACGATTAACCTTTTGAAATGTTTTTTTAAAAATGAATTGAGTACTGTAAATCAACCGTAAAAAAACGTTCATGACAATAACAAATGACAGAAAGTTTTAGATAACAAGGACGGCCTGTGTTCTGAGAAATCATGGCTTACACATAGATATGCACACACGCACGCACACACTCAAATATATATATATATATATATATATATATATATATATATATATATATATAGAAAGAGAGGGAGAGAGACATAGAGACAGAGAGAGAAAGGTGTTACTTCTGCTCCTTCCACTAAAACAAAGACCAAAGTGTATGAATTTCACTGCTTAATCTAGAGTAATGAATTCACAATGCTCAGTTAGCAATTACGCTTCGTCCACTAGGCCCAGCAACTAATAAAAAGTAACTAATAATAGACATTTCTTAACACGGAGAGTGAAATGAGAACAATCTATCCTCGTCGAATGAATAAAGGGATCGGTTTCAAATTCTGAAAACATTAGCAAATATTATGGCCAATAGTAGAAAGTACAATGACCGAAACGTTGTAAATATTACAAAACTAGTTTCCATAAATCAGTGTAATAAATAAAATAATATGTAAAACTTAGTCACAAAACAACAGCAATGGAAAAACAGAAACTTTGAGAGGAAGGATAAGGATCAAACTTTATTTACGTATTCAAATTTCTAATTTAAATTTAACTGAGTAACCACTGTTCTTGACAATATATGTATTTTCAAAGTTTAAGTTTTTTTTTTCGTGACAGTAGCCGAGTTTGGAAAATTGCTAACTTAGGATATGGAACTGTTTCACGGGAAGAAGGAATTTCCGCTGCTCAGGATATCAATTTCTATGCAATCATAATTTCTAGTGAATGAAGACAAAAGGAAGATTTATTTTAGCTGACAAGTTTCGTCCTCTGAGAACATAAGTATTCCTTTTGTTGTTTTTATTTATGTTGTCCCTTAACAGATATACTCTATCTGAAATGTTTATACATAAATTCTAGTCCAACAGCGAACGGTAGTAGAACCCAACCAGAATGTCTCTTATTATCACGCCAAAGGACATTTTTCTGAAAACCTTGTACATCACCATTAACATAAGCATGGGAAATGTATCTTCCTATTAATTCAATAAAAACATATATTACTGGGAACAGGATCCAATTATCTGAATACTTGCGCCCCAGTTCTCTAAACTACCAGTTAAATTTTACAGGGCTAATGAAAAATTTTCGCCTTATCTTGCAATATCTCATTAATTGAATACATAAAAAATTACCTTTTGCTTTGTACTGTAGATTGAGAAAAACTTTTTTGCAAGAGAAGGTGGTAAAAAGTATAGATCCTTATGATAAGGAGGATAGATAATGATTGGTCCTTTATTTGAAAAAGGCAAGATTGGAGTGTTAAGAGAAGCCCCCACTAATAAAAAAAAAAACCTGATTTGAAGTGGTCAGAAGAGAAAATTCAAATAAAACCTATCACTTGGAACAAATATGAAGAATGATTTAATTATCCGTCATACACTTCAGTTATTCGACTGTCCTTTGGTGAATGAACACCATTTGTTATTTTCTGCAAAATTATTGCACCTTTGTACAAACAAAAATTCTAAGGCAATTGAAAACATTTAAAACGTTGAATGATTTAAACAGACGTTTTTATTAATTATATTTTTTATATTTTCATAGTAAAACTTTTCACAATGATTAAAATTTCTCGTGAAACACAATGAAAAAAAGAACCGTATAAATAAATCACTATTTAATTATGTTTTACAAACTAGAATAGAAATAATGTAAATTGATCATGGCATAAAACGAAACATTTTCTTCAGAAAAACGTATATCCAGTCTTTTTTAGTTTTAAATTAAATATCCAACGAAAGAAGCTGACTTTACATAAATCTTTATGTATTTTTATATAATAGAAAAGATTATTGAATTACTCTTTAATTAGTTAAATTAGTAAACAATAAAAAAAATCACTTTTTAAAGATATTACAGGCTAGAAAATATTTCAAGGCTCCTGAAAGGTTTCCTTGAAATTATCAAATGGAACCTTTTTTTCCAGGGACAAATTATTTTACTTTATTATCAGTACGTTTCGGTAGGTGTACTCAACTACTTTCTGAATATTGTTGAATGTTCTGAAATTAATAAGTAAGAAAGTATTTGAAATAATATCCCCATCTTTCTGATTTTGCTTACTATGTTAGAACTTTTATATTCCCGCTTATTATTTTATCTTTAGGATCATTTCACCAATTACGTAAGAACAATTCGCAGATCCAGTTGTTGACTCTGTGTTATATTAGACCGTTCTTGATTAGCTCGGCTGAAATGCCGTGTTAGAAACAATAAAGTTAGCAGAACCAATCTGAGCAATAAGTATAAAAGACAGTTTAACATAAATTATTTTTAGAAACACTCTTTATTTTCCCTAGTTGACAGAATATGATAATAATCATTGATTATTCCAGTATTTATGTTTCTGTATGGACATGTCTGAAGTAAGAGGATGTCAAGAAAGATTAGTTTTCTGAATTCATCTTTAATTCCATCGAATCTTTCGGGGTTGGAAGCAACAGAAGGAAGAATGAATTTGATATTATTCTGATATTATTCAACTTCTTTTTCTTGTTCTACTTCTTTAACATCTTCCACTTCTTCTTCTACTTTTTCTTCTATTTCTTCTTCTTCTACTTTTTCTTCTATTTCTTCTTCTACTTCTTTTAACTTTTTCTTCTATTTCTTCTTCTACTTCTTCTAATTGTCTTCTATTTCTATTCTACTTTTTCTTCTATTTCTTCTTTAACATTTTTAAGATTTTCTTCTATTTCTTCTTCTAAATATTTTACTTTTTTGTCTTTTCTTATTCTACTTCTTTTACATTTTCTTCTATTTCTTCTTTTACTTCTACTTTTTCTTCTATTTCTTCATATACTTCTTTTAATATCTTTTCTATTTCTTCTACTTCTTTTACTGTTACTTCTATTTCTTCTTCTACTTCTTAACTTTTTCTTCTATTTCTTCTTCTACTTCTTTTACTTTTTCTTCTATTTCTTCTTCTACTTCTACTTTTTCTTCTATTTCTTCTACTTCTTCTACTTTTTCTTCTATTTCTTCTACTTCTTTTCTATTTTCTTCTATTTCTAATTCTACTTCTTTTACTTTTTCTTCTATTTCTCATACTTCTACTTTTTCTTCTATTTCTTCCTCTACATCTTTTACTTTTTCTTCTATTTCTTCTACTTTTTCTACTTTTTCTTCTATTTCTTCTACTTCTTTTCCTTTTTCTTCTATTTCTTCTACTTCTTCTTCTATTTCTTCTTCTACTTCTTTTACATTTTTTCTTCTATTTCTTCTTCTACTTCTTTTAACTTTTCTTCTATTTCTTCCTCTACATCTTTTCCTTTTTCTTCTATTTCTTCTACTTCTTTTCCTTTTTCTTCTATTTCTTCTACTTCTTTTACTTTTTCTTCTATTACTTCTTCTGCTTCTTCTACTTTTTCTTCTATTTCTTCTTTTACTTCTACTTTTTCATTTATTTCATCTTCTACTTCTACTTTTTCTTCTAATTCTTCTTCTACTTCTTTTATTTTTCTTCTATTTCTTCTTCTGCTTCTTCTACTCTGTCTTCTATTTCTTCTACTTGTTCTAATTTTTCTTCTATTTATTCTTGTACTTCTACTTTTTCTTCTATTTCTTCTAATTTTTCTACTTTTTCTTCTAATTCTTCTTCTACTTCTACTTTTTCTTCTAATTCTAATTCTACTTCTACTTTTTCTTCTATTTCTTCTAATTTTTCTACTTTTTCTTCTATTTCTTCTTCTACTTCTACTTTTTCTTCTAATTCTAATTCTACTTCTACTTTTTCTTCTACTTCTTTTACTTTTTCTTCTATTTCTTCATTTATTCTTTTAATTTTTTCTTCTATTTCTTCTTCCACTTCTTCTAATTTTCTTCTATTTCTACTACTTCTTTTACATTTTTTTATATTTCTTCTTCTACTTCTTTTAACTTTTTCTTCTATTTCTTCTACTTCTTTTACATTTTCTTCTCTTCCCTCTTCTACTCCTTCTACTTTTCCTACTTTTTCTTCTATTTCTTCTTCTACTTCTACTTTTTCTTCTATTTCTTCTACTTCTACTTTTTCTACTATTTCTACTTCTTTTACTTTTTCTTCTATTTCTTCTACTTTTTTTAACTTTTTCTTATATTTCTACTTCTTTTTTTTCGATTTCTTCTTCTACTTCTACTTTTTCTTCAATTTCTTCTTCTACTTCTTCTACTTTTTCTTCTACTTCTGTTAACTTTTTCTTCTATTTCTTCTACTTCTACTTTTTCTTATATTTCTTCTTTTACTTCTACATTTTCTTCTATTTCTTCTTCTTCTACTTCTACTTTTTCTTCTATTTCTTCTTCTACTTCTTTTAATTTTTCTTCTATTTCTCCTTCTACTTCTGTTAATTTTTCGTCTATTTCTTCTTTTTCTACTTTTACGTTTTCTTCTATTTCTTCTTATACTTCTTTTAACTTTTTCTTCTATTTCTTCTTCTACTTCTATTTTTTCTTCTCTTCTTCTTTTACTTTTTCTTCTTTTCTTTTTCTACTTCTACTTTTTCTTTTATTTCTTCTTCTTTTAATTTTTCTTCTATTTCTTCTTCTACTTCTTCTACTTTTTCTTCTATTTCTTTTTCTACTTCTTTTTCTATTTCTTCTTAATCTTATGCTAATTCCTCGTCTTGTACTTCTTATATTTATTCTTTCTATTTCTTCTGCTTTTTGTTTTTATCTTATACATCTTCGTCTAATTCTCTTCTTCTTCTATATCTTCTTCTAATATTTCTTCAAATTCTCCTTCTATTTCTTCTTCTCGTGCTTTCTTATTTTTACATCTTTTACTTTGACAAAATTTTGTACTTTTTGTACTTCTTACAGTATTTCTTCACCTTTTACTTCTTCTTCTTCTCTTACTTCTTCTTATTTTTTACATTTTCTTCGACAACGTTTTGTAGGTCCTCTACTTTTTATACTACTTCTTCATTTTTTTACTTCTACTTCTAATTTTACTACTACTTCTCTCACTTCTGCTAGGAGATTCTTTAGAAAGGCAAGTATCCTTGGAATGTCAAATTTTTTTCAGTGAATTGCAACATTAAGAAGCCCTTTAGTTAACTAATGTAGCAAGAATATTCTCTTATTTGCTACACAGAAAATTACTCCGATCTTATGGAAGACACATGCCTCCATGAAGACTAGACAAACCTCCTGAATTATAATTAAACAAGTCAGAAAAACGTTTTAGCTTAGAAGGTAACCAAGCAGATTTTTTTGAATATCACACTGAATGCAATTTTAGTTAGTTAAGCTGTGAAAAGAGAAACAAATCATTCTTTTAAAATATTTTTATAAATGTGTGCGTTCACGATGTTTCCTGGATCAATAGCAGATTTTTTTTATCTAGCCGGCATATAGATATAAACATATGAAGTAATAGAAGATATATAAGAAGAGAATTAGAAAATGTTGTGGAAGAAGAAGAAGAAGAAGAAGAAGAAGAAGAAGAAGAAGAAGAAGAAGAAGAAGAAGAAGAAGAAGAAGAAGAAGAAGAAGAAGAAGAAGAAATAGCACAAGAAGTTCAAGACGAGGAAGTAGAATAAAATGAATACGAAGAAGAAGTAGAAATCGAGGGAGAATTTGAAGAATAATCATATCAAGTATTAGAAGATGCTACATAAGAGAATTAGAATAAGTTGTAGAAGTAGAAGAAATAGAAAAAGACGAAGTACAATAAGTTCAAGAATGAGGAAGTATTATAAAATGAAGACGAAGTTGAAGAATAAATTGAAGGATAATATGAAGAATAAATATATGAAGTATTACAAGAAGAAGAAGTTCTAGATGAGGAAGTAGTATAAGTGGAAGAAATCGAAGAGGAATATGAAGAATAAACATATGAAGTAGTAAAAGATTTAAAAGAAGAAGAGAATTAGAAGAAGCTGTAGAAGAAATAGAAAGAAGTAGAAGACGAGAAGTAGTATATGATGAAGACGAAGTTGAAGAAGTGGAAAAAGTACTGGTAGTAGTAGATAAAGAATTAGAAGAAGAGGAGAAGAAGCATAAAAATAAATGTTGGAGAAGTATAACTAGAAGTAGAAGAAGAAGAAGCAGAAGTAGAAGAAAAGTAGAAGAAGAAGTAGTAGTAGAACAAATAGTAGGTGAAGTAGAAAAGAAATGTAAAAGAAGAAGCAGAAGATGCGTAAGAAATAGAAGAAAATGTAGAATAAGATGAAAATGAAGATGCAGAAAAATAGAAGAAAAAGATGTAGTAAAAGTAGCAGGAGAAGAAATAGAAGTAGAAGTTGAAGTGAAAGATGTCGAAGAATTATAAAAGAAAAATATGTAGAAAATATGAAGTAGGAGAAGAATAAGAAATTAGTTGTCTCAATGGCCGCCTGATTTAAACGTCCTTTCAGTCAATGTTTACATTCTGAAATCGGAAATTTGACCACACATCAGAATATTCTTAGTCAAAACGAGGAGTTTTCAGGGTTTTACCAATTTGTGAATAACATTTAAAGTAGTGAAGAGTGTTAAATGTAAAACGAAAGACTTGAAATAACTTTATTCCTTAAACCGAACTCCTTCAGTCCTATAAAATATTTTCAAATATCAAAAAGTGAACTGATTTTTGACATTTTACTCTCATTTAAATAAATGTCTGAAAGTATTACGCCTGCATAAGGATTATCGCTTTGTATATTTTCGAGGACTACATTTTAGTTTTGTCTGTAATTTTCTGTAATTCGCTCGGCTAAACGAAACCTTTCTCTGCTAAACTGTTCTCTATTGCTGATTTGAACAGCTAATTTTTAAAGAGCGCGCTCTTATCGATAAAGAGAGAAATTTTATATTTGTATGTTATATATATATATATATATATATATATATATATATATATATATATACTTAAGAGAGATATAAAATGAACCCCTCCCTATACTTTATATTGTCTGGTTAACTACCACTCTCAACCCCCTCTATTAAATTACAAAAATTACACTACCCACCAATTTCTAATCCCATTTTTTTTCTCAATTCGTTGTTGGAAGATTTACCTGATGATCCTGAATCCTTAAAAAAGGATTTAGGTGAAATAAATTATCGTAATGGTACATTAAAGTGATTTGTTTTTCATTACATTATATATATATATATATATATATATATATATATATATATATATATATATATATATATATATATATATATATATATATATATATGTGTGTGTGTAAAACATACAAATATAAAATTTCTCACTTAACTGATTGATGTGATATTAAGCACCCAGACTTCAGAGTTTCGTAGACGAAATTTTAGTAATTGTTCGGTTCACCTGTCAGGAGGCATCTGCCGATTTTTACAAATTTATAGTTATTAGGTTGGTGCAAAAATAATGTCGTTTTCCCACATGTTACTATCTTAGAAAACGACATTATTTTTGCACCAACCTAATATTTGTATTAGGTTGGTGTCGTTTTTTGACGTATTTTTTAACGTCGAAAAACGACATTATTACGTCATTATTTTTGCACCAACCTAATATATTAAGTTAAAAAATAATTTATGCGCTTTTTATTAGTTTTAGGTTGATTTTTCTCCTTGTGTGCGTGTGTGTATCTGACGAATGGTTCAGAATAGGCTACCTCTCAATGCTCAATGACGTAGCCTCCAGATGGGACTTGGTGTCTTTACCAGACTGTCATCGGAGTGACCTTGGCTTAGAAGAAACGGCTTCGCACGCCTTCTACGATTGCCCTTTGGTGCGCCCTTTCTGGGACTATGTCGGCGAGTTGACGGCTCGTATCGCTTCCGAAAAGTTCGTGTTCATTGATCAATTGTTCAAACACGATTGTCATTAGCAATGTTTCCAGTAAGTTTATACTTCGAATAATATGTTTTGAGGTTGAATAAATTTCATATTTTAACAGGTATTCTTTTCTATGATTTTAACTGTTTTTAAGAAAATTCACCATATTTTCTGTAAGCAGGTGAGCATTTTAATTAGGTATCTCCACTAGTTCGCCGAAAAAATACCATGGTGCAAAAATTCCCCAAACTTGATAAAAGTAAACTTATATCGTCCAAATCTTTATATTATTATTAAAGGATTCCTTTTTAGCACGTTCAAATTTTTTGTTAAAAATCATGTTTTTTTTTTTTTTTTGCGTCAACAGAGGGGGATGGGGACCAAAGATTTGTATAGGAAATTTTAGCATTTATAACATTGATAGAATTTATATAGCCTAAATTTGAGTTTTGGGGTCTCAATGCGGGTCAATTATGTTTTAAATTTCTAGCAGTGCCGTTGAAAGAGATCATATTTGGTTTTAAAAATTCAGAAATTACAAAATATCAGGGTTTTTTTGGGTTTTTTTTTTTTTTTTTTTTTTTTTTTGCAAGTGCTGAAAAAAGGCAGCTTCTAAAAACTCGGCTTGGAAAAGAACTCAGGTGACCGCAAAATAAGGGGCTCCGGCCTTGTGACTGGCGCGAATAAAACTCAGAAATGAGGTCAAAGGCATTTTATGACATTTTTATGTGCACTGTAAAAAATGAGAGGGAAATTTTCCCCCAATTTGGAAGGTATCCTGTTTCACCCATTCAAATTGGGGTACTTTCTTGAAAGTACATTATGGCCATTACTATGGCGGAAAATGGATTAATAATAAAATTGTCTATTTTGGTCTGAACAAGCTTCAACTAGGTCCATGCATTAAAAGTATAAATGGCCATTAATCACTAGCCTCAGTTTCATTTCTTATCAATCATTTAAAGGATAAACATCTTTTTCTTCATCAAGTGACAGTGATATAAATCAAAAAATAACAGTGCTTCTTAGAAACAAGTTGTCTTAAAACCAATTTGGTGAATAGAAATAAAGTAACAAAAGACTACACCTAAACACAGCACATATTTAGACAATCTTATTCCAGAAAAAAATACCTTCTAAAAAAATCTTAGGGAGGAAAGTGCCTAATGCTCTTGCAATATAATGCCAGAGACACGCTGAAACTGAGGAGCAAAGATTGTTACGAATTGAAGAATAGAGTGTCAGAGTTGAACAACGGAGACAGCAAGAATCTGAAGAACAAAGATCACAAAAAGTTCAAGGACAGAGAGTTAGATCTGAACAACTGAGACAGAGCTCTCAGTTGCGGGCATACAACTTGAAGAACCATGCTTTTTCTAATAAAACAACTTTATGTTGCACGTTCAAGAGTTGAAAACAAAAGTAATCTGTTTTCACTCCATCAATAAAGACAAAAAACACTGTTTATAAAGCAATTCTTTCATGAAGATGTTTCAGTGATCATTCTCAATTTTGCTGACTAGATTAATATTATTCATATTAGAATAATTTTAGTCAATTTTAATTGCTATGTTTACATACTTTTCTAAATTAGAATAATTTTACAAAAAAATTAGAAAACCCCGGGTACTTCTGCTAACGTATAATAAAAATGCAACTTCCTGAATGAAAAACAGGAGATATGCATTTATCTCTGAATTCTTATTGGTTACAATACAATTATAGCTAATATCGGATTTACAAAGCTTAGTTTTGCTCATTGTTACAGTGACCATTTAATTTGCAAGTTTTGGACTCAATAGATAAGTAAATAGTCTAAGATCATTTACTTAAAAAGAATCACATAAAACCAAAAATCGAAGTGTTGCTGCCACATCTGGGACGGAGCTGGCCAAACATCGCATTCCAGACTCAGCAGAGTTCAAAAGTTTTCGTGTGGCCTTGTAGGATATGAACTGTTTGCCACCCTTCAACCCCTTTTGACACAGACTTTCTCTACTCTACCCTACCACTATTTTCTTTGCAGATGTTTGGGCCAGCTACATTTCGTGCTTCCACCAGTCCAGACCGCCATATCAAAGACCGCCAGGCTACGTGTACCGCATCGAGTCGCCTTCATTCCCTTGACATTCCATTGATAAGGAATAAGGTCCAATCAGATGCCTTATTCTCCAGAAATGGTTCAATTGATGCTTCCATGATCACTGCAATCTTAACCTCTTCATGTTGAGATATTCTCACAATATGCAATACAGGCTCCATCCTTATTCGCTCTTACAATATTCTCATTCACTAACCCTCTACTTTGTTTGGTACATTAACTATTTATTTGGTGAAGAATAATAAAAAATGTTAATATTAAATTGTAATGGCATTATCATGGGTTGTACTTGTTATAATTATTATCGTTTTACTGTTATTTCAGGATTTTTTTTTTCTTACGTGCGTGGACTGTTACATTTATTTGCTCCTCTGCCATGAATACAACAGTGAATATTGACCTTGTAAAATCATAAACTTAAAATGTCACCTTTTGCTCGTATTCTCTTCGTCTTTGATTTTATTCTCTTTTGTTCGAATTTTATTATTTTTTCTTCCTTTGTTTTTTGGCAATGTTTCATTAATTCACAGAAAGAATATCGCAGAGTTCCGCTAAACAACTAAACTTTTACGTTGGAAAAACTTTTCAACAATATAAATTTTGAAATGCCAAAACTGACTTAAACGTCTATCCTATATTAAAGAGAAAACGCACAATGAAACATTCAAATAACCATCAACAAAATTTAATTCATGATTTATACAGAAAAAGTATTTTTTTAATATTTTTAATGTTCACATTCCGAAAATCCCTGGCGTTAGGTTGTCTATTTGGATTGTGCCTCCATGATAAAAGAAATGGATTTGAAATATAAATCTGAAAGTAAAAGAAAAGGAAGACAAATCATGTAATTACTCTTTGAAATATTGATTATGAGAATAGAAACTTGAATAAAGTAGCAAAATTAATTAAAACACACTGTTTCAAATAACTATATTTAATCTTCTTCTTATCAATTTATGATGTTGTTGATTTTTAGTTTTATTTTCATTGTAGCTTTTTAAGTTAAATACAAATTTCAGAATGTAAGTCCATCGATTGTCATTAGCAATGTTTCCAGTAAGTTTATACTTCGAATAATATGTTTTGAGGTTGAATAAATTTCATATTTTAACAGGTATTCTTTTCTATGATTTTAACTGTTTTTAAGAAAATTCACCATATTTTCTGTAAGCAGGTGAGCATTTTAATTAGGTATCTCCACTAGTTCGCCGAAAAAATACCATGGTGCAAAAATTCCCCAAACTTGATAAAAGTAAACTTATATCGTCCAAATCTTTATATTATTATTAAAGGATTCCTTTTTAGCATGTTCAAATTTTTTGTTAAAAAACATGTTTTTTTTTTTTGTTTTTGCGTCAACAGAGGGGGATGGGGACCAAAGATTTGTATAGGAAATTTTAGCGTCTTTTGCGGTAAAAAACATTTATTTGGAAATTCTTGCAAAAACCAAATACATTTTTCATTTTAATGAAACTTTCAGAACTTAATCACAAATGAATGAAATTATTTTAGAAAAGTTTTTTTTTAGAAAATTTTTGTAAAAGTATTTTTTGCATCTGTTACCCACCCCCAGGAGACATACACACACTTATTTAATTTTAAGACATTTCGAAAAAATTGAATTTTGACCCACTATAATGTTTATATCAGTTAAAAGTAAAACTCACTGGAGAATTTAAATCATCCATGTACCGAAAGTCTGCTCTGAGTCTTAAAATAAAAAATGCAATAAAACTAATACATTATTTAATTTTAAAAGCTTTTAATTGCTTTATGAATAAAATATATGAAGGACTTATTGTCTTCAGAAAAAAAAAATTTCGATGAATAATGAATATTTGCAAGAATTGTTTTCATTTTTCCTAACTTTTAATTAGAATAATTTATTCACTTTCAAATCTTTCAGTTTTACTTTGATCCTTTTAGGTGATATTGTTATTAAGTCAAAGATATAATTTCTAATCATGAATGGAAAAGCTTAGTACAAATCATCAAACACCGATATTTTTTAAAGAATTTGAATTTTTTTTTTTTTTTTGTATGCGTACAAACGCCCCAATTTTTGTAAATACACGACATTATCAGAATATAAGAGAGATAAGTATAGTAAATTTAAAGCCAAAGTATCTAAAATTCAATAAAACATTAGATTACAGATAATATTTTACTAAATTTTTAAGATTACTAAGTACTTTAAAATTATATTTCAAAAAACACTCACATTATATTCTTCAATTATTTTTTACGGATAAAACCCCGGTGAAACAACATTAGACAAACATCCATCTGTCATCAAGCTAACAACAAACGTCAAGAGCTTAAATAAAAAGTACTGCTGTGTTTAAAAATGCATTTCTGCGATATTTTAAACCTAAAATAAGTAATATTTGTTTCAAATCAGATTAATTAAATTTTAAAACAACTAATATTACTCAAATAAGATTTCGGAATATAAATTTTTATTTTTGGAACTTTTTTTTTTTTTTTTTTGATAAAGAGAATTACATTCGGATGGCAGGTGGCTAAAATGGCGCTAAAGTTAATAATTTTAGCAATTTCAAAATTAATGTCGTTTAATATATCAACTCATCTTCATTTTAAAGTATTAATTTAATCAGTTTAAGTATTATTCATCAAACAGAAATTTAATCAATAATAAGAACATTGTGACATAAACTGATAGAATCTTTAATCAAAATTTCAAGTAGGAGTTGATCTAAATGATATAATACAACTGCAATCAGCCCAAGATTGTTAAGGATTTTTCTACCCAGTAGAATTTTCTAAATCATTAAATTAATACTACAAGAAAGGTTCTTGTATGAGCGACTATCATCGCTTAATGTTGTTGTAGACAGCGTAATTATTTTAAAAAGAAATTACGATTTTTCTCACCAGTTTTACGGCAATCCTTAAATGGGTGTAGGCTTCTGTGAAAGCTATATTTGATATCATCACAAATGTCTATAACAATAAGAGTTTTCATAAAAGTTCTTTCTTTATGCTGAAAATGAAATTTCACTCCCAATTTGAACGTCCAGTAACTGAAAATATCTCATAGTGGGACTTATTATCGATTCATTTTAGATATATTTTTAAATGGAAATGAAGCGGAAAAGATTTCCATATTTGTTGGCCTGTGCATATTTCGTCCAAAGGAATTTTTTCCTTTTGGCACTCAGGAAATCAAATGTCAAATCAAGATGTGATGGGTAGGTAACAGTTATCAGGACGGAAAACTGAGTGATCGAATTGATTTCAGATTCCAGATCATTAATCATTAAAGATGAGTAGACTTTGAAGTCAACAGCCAGAGCTAACAGTCTATTTCATGTGTAACTGCTACTGTCAGGCCATATGCGCTGTGTCTTTTCTCGACTGTTTATATAATAGATATACAGGCCAGTGACGCATTGTTGGGATGTCTATTGTATTAATCTAACGGCTATTTCAGTGGGCAGTAACGGCTATATTTGAAATTATATATATATATATATATATATATATATATATATATATATATATATATATATATATATTATGTGTATTTAGGCAGCATTATTAAGCAGTATATTGCTTAATATGTTGTACAGTAATTGTCATCTTTGATAATGGCTTATGTAAGCCGAAAGCTTAGATTGGATTAAAAAATATGGATCAATATTGTGATTTTCTTTCTTCGTTTAATGATAATGTTATTAAGCTTATCAGATGTTATGAAAAGAATTTACATAAAATAAATAGAAAACACTTGTCTATATTATTTAATGAAACATGTATGAATATATATATATGTATATATATATATATATATATATATATATATATATAGAGAGAGAGAGAGAGAGAGAGAGTGAGAGAGAGATAGATAGATAGATAGATAGATAGATAGATAGATAGATAGATAGATAGGTAGGTAGGTAGGTAGGTAGGTATAGATTATTCTATGATGTTATTGGAATTTCTTAGTGTATTTTAATATTTTTAGTGTGGATTTCCATATTTTTATTTGTTGCTCTAAACATATATTCATAGACGGCCCACTAAGAAATAAATGTGCAAACCATGTTGTTATAGCAATGTGTGCAATTCGATGTGCTCTAATGGTTAGCAAGTTTGTCTAGGTCAGTTACGCAGAGTAATGAGTTCGATGTTCAGCGGGTGCTCCTTACTTCGGCCTTGTATCACGTCTAAGCTATGCTTAGTAAATTGCCATGTTATTATAACAATGACGGCTAGATTCTTTATTACAGAGAACCAACTTTGGAAAATATACTGAAATGTGGTAGTAAATTTATGAAAGAAAAAACATATCATTAATCAACGCAATCGCTATTAATATTACTCATCCACGAATCATAATCACATTGTATGGAAGATATAATTTTGCACCGTTATTATAGGAGATTACAGACCGAACTCAACTTACTTTTCCTGCAGATAGCATCCTTTCAAATATTATCCACTTTCATTTCTATCAATTTTTAATTTTGATTTGAATTATAATGATAATGGTGAAAACCGTTTCTATTCAGATAACGTTTAGCATTCATTGATCGAACTGTTAGTTTTACTGTCGGTTGATATTTCTAAAATCTTTTTTTTAAAACAGTTTTCAGGAAATCAAACTCCTCATCGTCACTGTTATTGTACTCTCTAATATTAATGGGAGTTTTCTTTTCTCTTTGGTAATGTGTTAAGCTGGCAGCTTCATTATATCACTATCTTCTAGTTACACTGCTATTCATTTTTGTTGTTACTGCTGTTGGAAGTATTCTAGTGAACTTTGTTATTTAGTGAAACACTTTGTGATTTTGTAACATCAGTTCTTTGAGACTAATGAACGATTGTCTTCTTTAAGACCAAGACCCTTAACAGTCTTTTGTATACAAGGTTCTGTGTGTGTGTGTGTGTGTATGTGTGTGTGTATGTATGTGTGTGCGCGTGTGTGTTGTGCACGCGCGCGTGTGAGTGTGAGTGTGTGACTTCGACGAGTTGCACTGGATTTTATGATATCAACAGCAGCAGCTAATCACTTCCTGAACGTATTGGAAAAGGTGGATTCATATCTTTCTTGGGGTCACTTGGACGAAGTAAACAGAAGTTAGCTTTTCTATCGGAATTTCTGTGGAGAGGAGTTATAATCATTTACATTATTTACATTTGGACTTATGTGACTAATATATTCGTTTTTGTTGCTATTATTATTATTATTATTATTATTATTATTATTATTATTATTATTATTATTATTATTATTATTATTATTATTATAATGTCGTGCCCTCCTCCTTTCTTCAACTGTCAATTAATCCCAATAGCCTTCAAGGAATTTTCAACTAAACCTTTATTTATACTACCCGGCCGATGCATTGAAATCGCAATTGACATGTCACCATATTCACGAACCAACGGTTTAATCCACTGGGTTCTTAATCCCTGACCAAGTCATACAGACAAGACACAATGAAAACAGATCAAGTAATAACTAAACTATTAATATTTTTAAGTTTTAGTAAGAATAATTCTGACGTATAATTTTTAAAAAAGTGTCTGTTATAATAATGTTTGTAAGTAGTTAATTCTTACTAATTTCAAAAGAATTTTCTTCTTAGTGTTCACATCGAGACAAAAAGAAATGACATGAAATATTACATTACATGTGTACACAATGTTACTATACTTTTAGTTCATACGCCTGTGTTGTTTTTCAACGATCATAACTCACATATAAAATTGAAAAATTATTTAACTTCTTATTTGCCGTGTATGTAACAGATGATTAAAAAAATAATTATTACAAATAAAATATAATCTTTGTGTTTAAACTTACCTGTTCATTCGAAAGCATATAGCAAAGGCTGTCTCCACTCAAACATCTTTACTTCGAACCTGTTGTTGAAGAAGATGATGAAGGTGCTTGCAATCCGTATAACTTAAGCAGATTCTGTAAGCTATATCCACCAGTTTTACCTGCACCCACAAATCTGTTATATCCACCAGGATAGCTCTGTGAATGCCCAAAAGTGAATGGGTATTGAGGACTATACCCACCAGCATTATATCCCCCATAAAGGTAATGAGGATATGATATGGTTGGGTATTGTGTACCGTGCCCTCCCAAGTAGCCACCGTATGTATGATAGTAAGGGCTATATCCCCCAAGACTATATCCGCCTTGACCATATCCTTCAAGGTCATAAGCTCCTTGTCCATATCCTCCGTATCCATAGCCTTCAAGGCCATAAGAACTTGACCCGTAGGGGTAGTACGGTCTCAATGAGTAACTGCCAGCGCCATTTACATCTAAATAAATCAAATGCAAGGAAATAGTGAAATAAGACTCATGGAATAAGATTAGCATGCAACTTTAAGTTAAAAAGAAAAGCTATTTGAGGTAAAAGAACAAAGTTATATATGCTCTTTCTTATATAGGTTTACACTTAAAAATACTGAATTGTATCTTAATGGTTGCTATTTTGTGCAAGAAAGATTCATAATGTTTTGCTGATTAAAGAATAAATGGTATTAAATGAATGTGGTGATAGAAGAAAAGAGTTTTTTTTTTATTTAACATATTCTATGATTAATATACAATACCGGAATATACAAACTAGAAGAGTATTCAGTTTATATCATTACAGAAGAAAGAAACAAATAATGGTGAGAGAAAAAAAGAGAGGCAGAAATTAAGAGGGGTGACATAGTAAAAGATGGATGGATGGAAGGAAAGAAGGTATGAAGGATATACAAAAAAATACAAAACAAAGCAAGAAAGAGATTTTTTCGAAAATATATAGTGAAATATTACAAAAACATAAATAAAAACTCTGAGACAGAAATACTTACTGGGAAATGCTCCTGTTGAACAGAGCATTCCAATCACTGAAAAAAAAAACAGAATAGAATAATGATTTTTTAGATGAATTATAAAATAAATCATAATGGGGAAAGTAATGCAAGAATGCAACGTAATAAAACGAAATGTGACAGATTTCGTTTAAACTGCTAACATACCAAACTGAAAGTTATAATTATTAATAAACGTTTCAAAATGTTTATAAAATATACTTATTATTCAAGCTTATTTTAATGTAAAACTTTAAAGATATATGAAAACAAATACAATTATTGTTAATAAATATAAATAATAATAAGGAGAATTTATCGAATTTTGTTTGGTCAAGTACAAGTTCACCATGAGAGGGCACACAGTGAGAACAAATTTTATCATTGGTATTGATCATATAGTTTTTAGCATGCTAATCAGTCAAACAATTAATCATTAGTTCAGCTCTCAATGAGAGTCACAGTTTTCTGATTTATACAAAATACATATGAATAATCAATAGTATCAATAGTACTATTACCATATTACTATCATTGCTATATCAACATTTTACTATTACTGTTAATGATATTCCAACTACACTTTTGTTACTAATAATTTTATTAATAATTTTACTTTTAATCGTTTTATCCCAAGAAAGGCGACAATTCCACTAGAACGCCGGTGGGGGGGAGGTAGAGGTAGTAAAAGTGAAAAGGCTCATTCAAGCAGTTACCATGAAAATATATTTGTAGAACAGGCAGAGGGAAGGCACATCACGTCGGTGAGAAAGTGATGGAAGATGCCATGACTGATTCTGGGATTTGTCAAGAATCTCGAGATTCACAGTAGGAACACCAGACCAGATATGAAAAAAGTATTTAATATACGGAAAAATGGTAGATTTATAAATGAGCAAGATGGAATCTGACGAGAATTTGCGGGGGGGGGGCACGACATAGTAAGCCAAGCTTTCTTGCAGCAGACGTAGTAATTTTCCTCGATAAATAGCAATAATAGTGATGACTATTGTGATTTTCTAATTATAGCATTGATGTAGCACTGGGCCAAAAGTATCGGACACCCAGTGAGGATCGAAATCACTATTCAGTCATATTTAATCTAGTAAGACAATCTTGCTAAACATTACACCAAGTCGAAGTGCCCATAACAGCGATGACTATGATGGTATTAATAATGGTTTTTGGGATATTACTAATACCAGCAGTATTTTTACGAAAATACTAATAATATTACTACTCCTACAACAGAAAATAATAAGAAGAAATTACCCTCATGGTACACTAGTAAAGCTCTTCTGGCATTTGATTTTAACTGATTGGAAATGTTAACGCTTACATGTTTTGCCTTGGTTAATTAAAATGGCTTACTATAAACTTACCGTTCAGTACTACAGATTTGCTTGTCAAATGCCTGGCCTTAACTAGTTCGACATGTTTCCTAGCGGCTGAAGAATGGCCATGAGCAGGAGCAATGTCATGGACGGATGGCGGAAGGGGTTTTTTTAAGTTTGAAGGATAATGTTTGAGAGTTACTTTTAGATACTATGGAATACTATCAATCCCTGAGTGAACACACCAGGTATCCGACCTGAATTTATTTCTAACAGGGACCCACCTATAAGTTTGTACGCTGCATTTATCGAAATGTGACACTATATCACTCATATTTTACTGCGTTGCATTTTCCTGATATACACTTATCTTACTGCTTGCTATGATTGGCATACTGGGTTCCATATATTTGTATCCCATTGTTATTTTGTTGACAGACTGATTCTTCAATAATAATAATAATAATAATAATAATAATAATAATAATAATAATAATAATAACTTAAAAAGGCGCTTGAGAAAGTTGGAATTGAAACTGAAACCAAGATTGTAGATCTCCAGAAAACTACCATCTTGTATTCTGTGAGAACTTTCCGAAAAGTTGTGAGAAGTATTGTTGAAACCATGATTCAAGAACACAATTTCCATTAACTACGTCAATGTGCAACACCAACATAATAATAATAATAATAATAATAATAATAATAATAATAATAATAATAATAATAATAATGATGCAAGTAAATCACCCTGACATTAATGTGAAAACAGGAAAGAAAAATTTTGTACTGATAGACATGTGCACACCACGTGACAAAAGCAAAAGGGTGCGATTGGTAAATTGTCGCTATTTTAATTTTGCGCATGCGCGTTGTTTCTTTTTGATACAGTAGGCTCAGTTGGGCACCATCTTTGAAAAAAAGATTTGCACCGTGATGCAATTCATTCTGCCAGAAATTTAGAAACGACATGCTATACTGCTTGACATCTGCGTCGGAATCTCCAATACGAATATGTTCGGGTGTCAATCTGAGGACAATGCGGAAGATTCAGAAAGAGTTGGATAAGTCTAATTGTGATTACGAACGTGTTTGCAGTGATCACTAGTGATGTCGAAGTTATGCCTCCATTCATCTTCCCACAGGACATCAGACTCAACACGAAGGCCCAAAATCAAGTGCCTCAAGGAGGCAGAGTTGAGCTGGGTCTAGAGGGTGGCTACTGGAAAACCCTATCTCCAGCAACAAAACTCTGCACTATGATGCCCGCACAAGCAGGAAAACACAGTCATAGACAATTTCTGCAACCACATCGCCTCTTACATCTGGCCACCTAACACCTCACTGCAACTCCCTTGATTATTATGTGCGAGGCGCATTTGAGCGATAGACCAATAAGACTCGTTGCAACACCAAAGATGAACTGAAGGCAAGGATTTTGGCAGCATTCACCAACTTAAACAATAAACAAGAAGACAGTCCACAAGAGTTACAGGAGATTCCGAAGTCGTCTAGAGGCCGTGGTTAAGGCCAATGGTGATTTAATTGAATAAATTTACTTTTTAGTATTTTAAGACATTTTTGCGTAATTTTGCTAAATATATCCTTTAAAATGAGACGTCAGTGTTATTTTCATTTTTGTGTAATTTAGACGAAAAATTATCCATCGCACCCTGTACAAAGACCTGGAAATGAAAACAGAAAAACTGCGGCACTTAAAAGGGAAAACTGAAAAAATAAAATTCTATCAGACCCATGATTTGGGGTCTAATAAAGAATGGAAGTCAAGAACAAATCAACAAAATCCCTGATGTAAAATCTCTTCAGAAAATCCAAAACAATAGTTCTAACAAGCACAGCCCATATCCTTGTCCATTTAAGCTTTTTGATAATAGCTGTCGTTTGTTTAATTCAATGGAAATATTGTCTGAGGTTTGACTTGGAGGGATGGGCTCCGTCATGATTACTTTCTAGCCAGATATATGAACGGAACTTTTCAGGTGCTCAGCTGTACAGCGACCCTACGACCACACTCAATCATGAGAATGCTGATAATAATTATTATTATTTATTTATTTATTTTTCCATTTTCATAATTAATATTTTACGTTCACGTGCTATGGTCTCTTCTGTTTATTTTAAATCCTTTTTCCTTCTAAGAAGGGATTGTCTTAATATAAAAATCAAACTGCTATTATTATCAAAGTCCCGATTCATCATATGAAATGCCAAACGTGAATCTAGAACCAATGCAGAAAACCTAGTTCAGTACTTTGTACACCGCAACAATCAGTACCAAGATGGATGACGGTTTGAGAATATAAGGGGCCATAAGTTTGGATACGGCTCAAAACAGGAAATTGGAGAGTTGAGTTCCAATCCAGTTAGATTCGTTATAATTACTTACACGCAAATACCCTTGGGAAAGGTATGAATTCACCTTCTCCCTAACCAACTATTAGTTAATTAAGATTTATATCAGTAAAAATTATTATTATTTCATAAAATTTTACACTCTAAAAATATCTTCTGGTTTTAAATAACTTGTAAAATGTTCTTAGGTCGTGCAAAACAATTGAATCAATCAAAAAACCCCAGAACAAACAAATGAGTAAAAGATTCCCCAGTAATTTTATAACAAATCTTTCAATGATAAAATGGTTATCGAACAAAACAACACATATTGTTAAAGGAGAGTGAATAAATTTTAAAAGAAAACACTTACCAACAAGGAGCGATACCTTTGCGGAAAACATGGCCATCATTTTGATCTGTGGGAACAGAAAAATATATTCTTGAGGAAAAATCAACAACTGCTAGATATATTGACTGAGAGACAATTAGAAAGCCTCGTTGCTGTATCAATTAACAAGCAGTTATTCCTGGCTGGTTCCAAATAACACGATTTTTTATTAAATATGCAAAATCATTAGTCACTGAAAGGAATTGCAAACTGAAGAGTTAATCATCAAAAGATATTAGTAATCAATGAAGCCAATCATTCAAAATATGAGAGATAGTTCTACAGTAAATCCTTGGTATCCATAAATTGTTCTATTGTTTTCCTTTGTCTCGGGAGCATTTCCTTCAACGAATCATCATTATGAAATAAACATATTTACTAATAAGTGCAAATGTATTTGTTTGATGTGCGCGTATCAAGTTCAAATTCCAGCCAAAGCCGTTGCGTTCGCTTTCTCACAAATATCATTTGAAAGGTATGAGTCCGTTTATTTTTCCCAGCAAGCTAGATGTTAATAACAAGGTAGACTGGTTTATCCCGCTTTGGTTGGCAACCAGACTAGGTATAGGACAACTCTAAATTTAAACCGGTTCGCATGGGGCTGGAAAAAACACCATAAAAGCATACATTCTAAGGAAACCGAAACAAAAATAACTAGTTTGTTCAGACTGCGGATCCTGTACTCCATTTTTTTCCAGGGTTAAAATAAGTATAAATATATAATTGTGGCCCTATTTTCGACCGATGCTAGAGGTTATTGCCTGAGCTGAAACAGAAGGCAAGATTTCGAAAGGGGATTTTCAACGCATGCTTAGAGATTTTTTTCACTTGGATGATTTTTTTTTTTTAAGTTATTCCCAGTTTGCTCTTGTGCGAGTCAAAACTAACCATAAAAAATATCGACAAATTTATAGTCATTGAAAAGGAAAAAGACTAAATATTCCGTCCCGTTATGACCAAAAACATTATTATATAACCTATACTTTGCACAGCAAGTAAACCAAAGATGCATGTGCATGTGTGCGTGTGTGTTTGTCTCTGTGAGTGTGTGTCTGTGTTGCTATACCTTTCTACTACGGTATTGTAATTTCGTTGAATTGACTCAAACTTGAAGTTTTGTTCGGCTTATTTTAACTAAACATGCCTAAAAGAAAATGTGACGCCGCCCTGTTGAATATATGTGTTGTGTGTGTATGGATGTGTCTATGTGTGGGGGTCTGTTTGTGTGTGAATATGTTAAGTACTACACCAATACTTTTACTATAGCATCTAAGAATTTTACTAATTAAAATGATGATGTAGATTTACACGAGATTCAAAGTTTACTTAATGCTAGATAGGCCTGACGAATTCTAGAAAATGCATCAACTAAAATATCTTCGTAATAACAAAGATGAGAATAAGTTAAAATTATTTACACAATAATAGCTATACTCTATCTTACAGGTCCCCAACCCAACTGTAATTTAAATAGCAGAGTAGACTGGACTCTATAGCCTTATATGGCATCTAGTTGGAAACGAAAAGCAATCCGTGAAGATCATGGTTCTTCATAGATTATAAAGCACGTGAAATCTTCAGAGATTAAGGATCCTTTGTGTTCTAAAATAACAAAAGATTAAAAAGAATAAATAAATAACTTGATATATTTCAAATGAAATTTTTAAGTATTTTTTTCAATTTAAAGTTATTTAAAATAAAAATCAACTGGTATCAAACAATAACGAGACTTAAACTTTAACCTTTGGTTGGAAATATTTTAATATTATTTTGACAAAAGTATTTTTGATTTAATATTTAACTCATAGCAACAACACCAATCCAAAATTTTTCCGAAGAATATATTTTTTTTTAAAAAGCACTGAGAATCCATATTAATGTCTCTAGTTTTGCTGCTTTTGAATACTAAATATTTGAATAAAAAAATAAAAACAATAAAATAAATCAATAGTAATATGAATATGCCATATTTCAATCATCATTTGATAAGTAAAATGCAAAGTCTGCGTTAAATAATCTACCTCTTGAGATACACGAGTTTTCTATCTTGAATAATGGATATTTATTGAATTTTGTCGAGTTGAATCTCTAAAGCGATATTTTTTAACTTTTCCTAATTATTAATCTAACGACGTAATTCAGAGAATTGAATAGAATAATACTTAATGAAATATAATTGCGCATATTCTATTAAATTTGAAAAAAAATATACTTATCTAAAATGTCTATTAAATTTAATAAAATATACTACCAGTCAATAATTTTTATTCCGGTAACATGCCCACTCTACCCATGTGTGTAAGAATTTTCTAATAGTTTGTTTCTGACATAATGAACACTTAAAAGCATGCAATTATACACAGATTCCTTTAATAAACAAGTAAATGAAAAGGAAAATACTTCACTTTTAAAATGTCGAATGAGTGTCTCAACAGGGAAATGCTATATTTTATCTCTTTTCTCGCCTCTCCTATAAAAGCAGTGAACAAAGAAAGCTCAAGAATGCTTACCTCAATCCAAATCTGCAATCGATTCACAGACGAAACGGAGAATATAAATTTTTCATTGAAATCTACTTGCTTTTATAAAAGGGATCAAACCTACGCATTGAAGTCATTAAACCAAAAGAAAGGATACTTTTCAAACTGGTTATCTACTGGTTATCTACCATAACGAAACTTAAGACAATAACAAAGCATAAACCTGTTCCCCATGGGAATAGTTGAATTTGATATAATCGTAATAAGAAAAAATGCACAAAGATGCTTCTCACATCGATAACATGAAATATGCGTCATACGACAAAAATAGGATAATCCGCTATGTTGGTGTCAGGTGTTCCGCATGTCAACTATGATAACAAAAAGAATACAGATTGGTGTTTGTTAATCACGATTTTATGGTAATTATTAGAAACATTGAGAAAGAAGTAAATCGAACTAAAGTGATGTATTATTAACAGTTTCTTTTAAAAAATCAAATATATATTTTTTTTTATATTTATTTCTTTCCCGATTAAGTGTTAACCTGTTGAAGGCAATCCTATTTTTGCAAACATAGTGTTCAATATAAAACAAAAAGAAGGAACAATAGTAGATACTTAAGATTTCAAATGACTTAAATTTTAAAATAGAATAAAATTCATTATTTTTATGTAACATATTTAAAATAAGTAATAAAGAAATGTTAACAAATTCAATATCGGAAAGATGTATCTGCGGGTGCGAAAGTTTAAATTGAGAGACAAGTCATTTGAACGTTTATGTATCTATTAAGTAAAGTAGAGTATTTTAATTATTTGCCCCTGAGTAAGGTGATAATTCCATTAGGGCGCAAATGGTTACTGGGAGTGAAAGTACATGGGAACACTTTAGTGAAGAGAAGTAAGGAGAAAGGACAATAAAAGGAAGGCAGAAGATGATGACTGGCATTACACTTATATTTCTTAGGATTATAGGTGGTAGGGAAGCAAGAAATCGAAAAGGACTTCTTCATGCGAGAAGTACGAGAAAAGAAACTAGTAGGATCGAACAGATATTATCGACCCTCTTTTGAATTTTCTCAAGAACCTCGAGATATATAGTAGAAGGAGCTGACTAAATATGGCAGCAATATTTAATGTACGGGTGAATGGTAGATTTATGAATGTGCATGATGGTCTCTGACCAGAAAAATTATCTGACATAATACACTGAACCAACTCTCCTAGCAATAGGTCTAGCAACTGATTCACTATAATCACTACACTTAATTGAAAACTAAAGCCCAAGGAGGTTTCTCTCCTGAAGGTTAGATAAAAAATATTCTCTGTGGTGTTTAAATGGAAAGCACGAATTGGAGGTCTTTTTCGAGAAGAGTTGTTAGTTTCACTTTGTCGAACCTGTAGGACTTTCTGCTGACATGAGTAAATAATTGTATCATCAGCATAAATTCCTAGTTGCAAAATGATATCGGGAAGGTGAAAATAAGAAATGACGCATATCCAAGGATAGAGACCTGCAGGACGACATCGAAGGAATACCTGGAAAAAGGCAAGGGATGTGATGAAGGCTGTGTGAAGTAAGATGCTTAACCAATTCGGTTAGAGCGTTGGATACTTTGCCAAAACAATGTAAGAAATCATTCGGAACTTATTTCTGAATTAGCTAAATTTATATATCTGTATCGTACTTAATGCAGACAAAGAATTTAGTTTAGGTGTCCATGGCATATTTTGGACCCCAGCCCCTCTGAATATTTTCGGTAATCACGGCACTTAAATACCTGAGGAAAAGGCTACGTTGATAATAACCTTATACACTACTAATCTATCCCAAGCCTGAAGGTTTTTTTGTTTTTTCCTGAAATCATTGAGGGTGGATACAGCAATTGTCAGTAACTCTGCTAAATCGTCATTCTCGATTTGACCCTATACATAATATATATTTATTTAATCATGTCAGTCCAAGTAAGGCGATAATGTAACTAAGACACAAAGGGTGCTACTGAGTGTGGAACGAAAATAGATGACTTTAGCGAGGAGAAATAGTAGAAAAGAACAGAATTCATAAAAGCTGAAGATGTTCTATTTAATTTTGTAAGATTTTAGGTGACAAGGAAACAAGAAATCGGAGTGGATTCTATCTATTTCGAAAGTAAAAATATGATACATAGTAACTAATCTAGTAATACTATTAAATTCATGCGGTCGCGGTATGACTGATAGCTCATTAGAAAAACTGAAATGAAAATATAAAGAAAAGACAGAGGGAAACTACATCACGGAAGTCGATATGCCAGGTCAGGGCCGATAGTATTACAGTCACTTCTTTGGATTTTGTTGAGAATCTGGAGATATATAGCCGGCGGAACAGACCAGGAGCAGAAATATTCAATGCACAAAAGAATGGTAGATTTATAAATGTGCAATATGTATTCTGCAATATATATATATATATATATATATATATATATATATATTAAACGTTATTTTAATTAATACTTTCTCTTTCTCGTCATAGGCGCTTTGTAGATCAATTGGTTACACCACGGATTTAAAGACATATCTCAGTTGGTTATACCATAGATTTAAAGACAGGTTCGTATCCTGTCAGAGGGCGCAGATATTTCATTAATCAAATTTCATCCTAGTAGGCGAAAATAAATATACTGTTTAATAAATAATCGGATCGTCTACTGAAATATCCACTAAAAATAACGTTTAAAGTGCTAAAATCAGTTGTGTCAATAAATAGAAAAACCTTTATATCTTTAGAAAAATGTATATTAGATATGCTCTTCTAGTATCGCTGAGCACTCTCTTAACTTCAAAACTGCCTAAATTCTTCTTGGAATGGTTCTTGAAGCACCTTTTCGAATTTTGGACTTATAATGCTGATATGGTATCACGCAATTCTTCTATTAGGTTGGTGCAAAAATAATGACGTAATAATGTCGTTTTTTGACGTTAAAAAATACGTCAAAAAAACGACATTATTACGTCATTATTTTTGCACCAACCTAATAGTTTGTTTGACTGCGCATTTCAAATCCCCTTTTCCACCACATATCTAAGGTGCTGTATGGGATTGAGATATGGTGACTATGGAAGCCATAAAACTTTTCTCTCTCTCTCTCTTTCTCTCTCTGTATAGCACATAGTGTTTGTCTTGTGCCAGCTTGCGTGTTAGGCCGTATGCATTCGCTTGCGGTCTGACAATGCGTTTAGTCGCTTTTTTATTGCTGTACCAATGCCACTTGAATTTGCTTTTTAACGAGCCAATGCTTCACTATTTAAAGATAAAGCTTATTCAATTCAACGCTGACTAATCGGATTAACTCCGTGATGTGTTAACAATGTTTCGTCGACAATGAATCAGAAAATATTGTTACAAATATTGAATTATCAAAGGATCCAATACATCATACTGACCAGATGTATTTTAATACAGCCTATTTACCAAGAATCTATTGGTATTATTCTTCATTATTTGGGATTCTTTTTCTTTCTTCTGTCAGACTTAATTTGGCATCTATCTGATAATCTTCAATTAAAAGAGTTATTCATGTCATAATCCAGTGTTCAATTGGTATTCATTATTCACACGTTGTTTTTAAACTAAGCGACGTTTTCATGTCTCATTTTTAATTACATTAAATCGAAGCACAAAAAATTTGCAATTTCAACTAACTGAAATATAGAACAAGAGACAACATATATTACACTTTTTTCTTTTGTTTTACACAACCCGCCCACCATGAGAGAATTCCCCACTCATTTACACACACACCCCTGGCAACATGCATCTGTTTTTAAAAAGAAAAAAGAGATTTCAATCGAAATGTTTCAGCGGTGCCGGTGCCCAACCACCAACAACTATGACGCACAAATGACAATCTTTAGCATGTCTAGAAAGTCCATCTTGTTTTTCTCTTAGCATAAATTTTAAAAGGCAAAGGGCATTCCGATCACTAAAAGTGATATTTCAGCATAGCTTCCTACGTTACTGAAAATTCTTGCGTGATTAAAAAAAACCTTGTATGCGCGCTACACAAACCATGAATAAAAAATGACTGTTTGCAGAACACTTTTCTTTCGGGTTGGGGGGATTTTATTATATAAATATAATGATGTAATGATCCGAAAAGTTTATTGCTGTAACTTTTTGGCGTTGTGGGTGAATTAATATCTGTAGACAGAAGACAAACGATGTAGATAATGGAAAGAAAACTGCGTGGTAAGTGTCAGTTTCTCAAAATGCAGTGTTTATTCCTAATATCACACTGGCTGGACAACTACAAACATGCCTGTCTACTAAGGTGGCTAGCCAATCTTCTAAAGAAATCTAATTGTAAAAAAACGTCATAAGATAAATTATTCTCTTTATCTAAAATAACTGTAAGACAAGCCTCAATCACACCCTATTTGATAACGGTAGTAATTTGTTGAATGTGTTTTAAAAGACACCCCCAATATGTAACCACATATCTTCTAGCACAGCTTAGAATTTTTTACTACCTGCACAGAATACAACTTAGTAGGAATCTAAGCTTTATAGACATTTCTCCACAAATATCCTTAAATGTCTATAATTGGTAACAGAAGCCATTGGTTTATACCAACGGCTTCTCATACTTAATACTTCTCGAATTCACTCTCGCGTGGTCATGTGTGACGTCATGTGCTACGGTGCGATTTTCGCTTCCAGCATCTTATATGTACGTGTTTATCGTTGCTTGGAAATCATCCATGTAATCATCACATTGTTGTCCGTGTATTGCTTAATATATTGTACTGTAATTGTCATATTTGATAATGGCTTATGTAAGCCGAAAGCTTAGATTGGATTAAAAAATATATATCAATATTGTGATTTTCATTCTTCGTTTGATGATAATGTTATTAAGCTTATCAGACGTTATGAAAAGAATTTACATAAAATAAATAAACAACACTTTATATTATTTAATGAAACATGTATGAATGAAAATATGCTGCCTAAATACACAATATATATATATATATATGTGTGTGTGTGTGTGTGTGTGTGTGTGTGTGTGTGTGTGTGTGTGAAAATATTGTAGAAAATAGGAAAGAAACTGGTTTGGTAAATAATCCAAAGTTCCTTAGTATTTTTGTTATTATTTTTAAAAAATAGTGCTCGATACGAAAGTAGAGCATAAATATAATTATTTATTTAAAAATATGATTGTAACATACCCTCATCAATAGAAAATAGAATTAGCAGTAACTCCGCTAACAAAGAAATATTCCACCAACATAACGACTTCTATAACACTGCCCTAAAAAGTAGTGGTTATAAAAATGCTAACATTAAATATAGGGACAATTTCAATAACCAAAAGAAAAAAACAGGAAAAGAAACATCATTTGGTATACACCTCCGTTCAACCAAATGGTTAGTATTAAACTAGGACAGAAGTTCTTAGCTCTAATCGATAAACACTTCCCCACCAAAAGTAGGCTTAGTAATATATTCAATAAGAACACACTAAAATTGAGTTACAGCTGCACTGAAAATCTAGGAGGTATAATAAGAAGACACAATAATAAAATCCTGAACAAACCCCCTTACCTGAATAGTTTTAATAACTCTACACTTAAATCATATAATAATAATAGGGAAAAATTATGCGATTGTAGAAACCCGGTAGACTGCCCATTAGAAAATAAGTGCTGCATCAAATCTGTGGTATACCAATGCACTATATCATCCACGAAGAACCCTAACAATAATATGATATACATTGGATCCACGAAAAATGCCTTTAAAACCAGATGGAGGCAGCATAAATGCCCCTTCAACAACATAAACGTAAGACATCAGACCTCTCTATCTAAATATTTTTGGCACCTGAAAGAAAAAAATAGGACACCAAAAGTAAAATGGAAAATCATTAACAGGACTAGAACTTGCAAAACTTGGGATGACCCATGCCCTTTGTGCCTCCATGAGAAACTACATATTATTAAGCTTCTAAACAATAAAGGCCTATTAAACAACAGGCAAGAATTAACGGTTTTCTGCCGACACAACCGAACTTACGCTCTGAATAACTAGCTAAAAACACGCATACATAAAATAAATTTTAAAATCCATAGCCCATATACATAGTTTTAATACCCTACAAAAACTGATAACCCTTTATGAAGTCGTCAAATAACAAACGTTACGGCCTTTTTATATACACAAATCCCTTTCATAAAGAGATATAATAAAAGAATAAAATAAAAAAATAAATAAATAAATCTCCATAGACGCTCAAGCCAGACTATGTGAAAACTTCCTCCGTCGTAAATTTAGCCACCCCCACTTTACCCTGACCCGGCATCTATGAAAGTAACTCTATACTGATACAAATTATTAACACCCCGCCCCTGCCTATTCTAAACAATCCGCCCTTGATGTTACCATGGAAATTTTCGATTTCAATTCTGACTATACTATTAAAACTCGTAAATTTCAGAAATAAGTCATTCTCAAAAAAATTTTGCTTGAAGATGGATAAGAGCCTACTTTAACTAAAGTTAATTCAAATATTATTTTGAAGTTTTCGGCTCTTGTTTTGAAACATGAGACCTCTTATGTAGCGAGTTGGAATCATATTTTTAAATAAATAATTATATATATATATATATATATATATATATATATATATATATATATATATATTGGGTTTAAGACGCTAATCATATTTAATTGTTGATTATATTTGGTTTAGTGTAAGTGAAATTTAAAGTAGTTAAAGTTTGAATGATTATTTGGAAATATATTATTGTCATAACAAGGTCGAAATTAATCATACATTAATGTGTTGGCGTGTACACAGACACGAAACAAGATACAATTGCATTTCATTGACAGATTGATTTATTAAAACATTTCTTACTTTTTGTTTATATATGTTCTTATATGGCCCTTCGTCAAAATTATTTTACATAAATTACAACAAAAATAAATGTGTCACTTTGAATGATTCATTTTCCTCATGATAGACTTTGAAGCTCTTCTCGATGTCATTATTTCTGCAAATAATTATGATTCATGGGAAGAACCCACGAGTCTAAAACAAAATCATTCTTATAAATAGGCAGGTTTTAAATGGATATTGTTATTGTTCAGTTAGAATTAGTTCTATTAGTATTTCATTCTACTTTAAATAAATGTTGTCCGAACTTCTCACATAAAGAAATTGTTGTTGTTTTAGGAATTACACAAAGAAGTTTCCGTATTTTTGTTCAATATTTCCTCAGTTATATGTGACTTCCAGTGATCTTCAAAGATCTCTGAAGAGAAGCATTTCCTTTCAATTATTTTTTTAATAGCCTAAGCCGCTTTTTGTTACAATAAACAGATTCCGGCATTGACGATTCATTTTGATCTTTTTCCTCTTAATTCAGATATTGACTTTGCGAAAATATAAGTATCCCTTCCATTTTTCTAATAATTTCATATCAGATCCAGGAGAAGGGTTTCTCGAGGCTGTAAGTGTCAGCTTCCTGCTCTGTTTCCAAGAATGAAGTAGAGCGCTCATCCCCACCATTAGCCTCTACCGTGCCATTAGCAAACTTAAGAAGGTTACTGATCATTTCAACAGAAACAATCTCCCACGCTAAAAACGGGTATGATTTTGGTTCTTCTTGGTCTACTGCTGATACCTTCATAACACAAATAATCAGCGACGTACTCAATAATATATTCATCACGAAAGTGATTGCTTTGGATATCTCAATGGCCTTCAGAATTGGAGGTTTCTACACAATCTCCAATTATGGAATCTCTAAAAGATTCCTTACAATCATCAAATCCTTCATATTAGATTAGTCTTTGAAAGTTGTTACCAATGGCCAGGCTGCTGAAGCCGATGAGATCAATGTAGGTATCCTCACAATGTTCACTACTCGGCCCAACCATCTTTCTACATTATATTAACGATCTGCCTAAGAACATCCTCAGATCGTTAGTAAATATCCATGCAAGCTCATCTCACCCCTAAAATCTCTTATATCTGACCTAGCACTAACAGCCCAATTTGGAAAATAAATGGCTTATAATTTTCAGTACCTCAAAAGCCAAGCTAGTAAATTTTCCTCATCATCGAACTTACACTAATTTCTCACCAGCCACGATGAGTTGAAGCGCTTTCAAACAGTTTCCTTGTTTTGAGTGTCTATTGGGACTAAAGTTCACCCCAACCCACAAGTTGAACTTGTATATTCGGTAAAGACACTGGAAAATATTCGGCTCCTTATATTGCTCTAGAAAATACCTAACTACTTTTGACATGCTCTATATTTACCAGAAATCAAGACAAAGTGGAGTACTGCGGCTATATTTGAACTGTACCTGTGCAATCCTCTCTTTACACCATCGGCAGAATTGAAAAGCGTTTCCGCGGTCTTGTAGGCGATTAATTATTTTCCACCCTACAACTCCTTTCTGAAAAACTTAACTGCGCAAGCCTCTTGCTATCTTGTTGCTATTCCCATGGAAAATGTTCTGACGAACTACATCCCCAAGATCGACCAATTCAGGCCTTTACATCTAAGACCCATCATGCCATATACACAGAGACGAATTACCCTCATTCCCTTCGTATTCCATTTGTAAGAAGGCAGTTCCATTCAGACAGTTTCTTCCAAAGGGTCGCTCCTTTGTGGAACGGACACCCAAGAGGATTGTGCCACTGTACTCACCACTCCCATTCATCTCACAATTGTGGTTCAGGGTAGCATTCATGCAGAATATTGCAATGGCTTGCCAGTTCCTTTGGGAGCGGAGATATTGAAATTACCCTGTCCACGATTACTACAGTTTTAATCTCTTGAAGCCAAGTGTCAACCTTTATCTAACATACCTTCATGATCTACAATTCATACGTCTATAAAGCAACACTATTCAGTAACTCTCTAGAATAGCATAAAAAAAGGTCTTTTTAGGTGCAACTTGAGTCTCAACAATCCAGTAGTAAAGATCAGTCAACTGTCCCCATCTTTACCAACTAAGCCATACCTGCATACTTTATGATCATTTAATTGCTTCTAAAACTTAATTGTAGTAAAAATTCTCTTAACCCACACACAATCGAAGTTGAAAAAATAATTATGAATTCATATTATATCATTCCAATCATGCATTTCTACTGAAATAATTTATGTCGCACTTTTGTTTTAAAGAAATATCTCTTAATAGAATAAATTATTTAATCAATTAAATATTTCTGAGCTCAGCCGTTGTAGTCAATAAACTTTTATTTCTTCTATGTATGAAACCTCAAAATTGGTAACAGATAACATTTGTTTTAAATGATAAAATTTCTTAAAAGCTCTTTTCAAAATTCTAAAATTATACAAGAGTCTATATTAAATTCCAACATTTGAAAATTGAAAAAGCAATAAACACAACAATTTTACAATTAGGCCTGCTTCAGCTTTACTTTGAAATTTTACATTTATTTTTCCTTTTTGATATTGACTTATTCTTAAATACTTCAATTAAAGATGATAACTTTTAACTATACCAACTTATAATCATTATTTATAATATATCTTAAAATATATGACTATTTCAGTTGTTAACATATAATTAGCAAATGTGTGTTGGGAGAAAGGTGCTTTCTTTTGTCTAGATTGTATGGATGGATATATATTTTCATATATTCGCATCTCCGTATATACGTGTGCATGTGCTTGTGTTAAACTACACCAAAAACATGATAGATAAGTAGATAGATAGATATGTGCCTATTGACAAAGATATTAATTTATTTTATAACAGCAGTTATAATACGTACGCATGCACACATACATATTTATACGCACATGAACACACACACACACACACACACACATACATATATATATATATATATTGTGACATGATCCTCTTTATTGATATAAAATATAAATCCCATGCTAAAATTATTAAATTTTTCTTTCATTTCTTTCTTTCTTTCTTTCTATTTCTTAAAAATACAGCTTTAACCGCCTTTGAATTGACAAGCCAAGATCTATCTGTTGCATGCTGACAACAGTGAATGATCTCAGCTCGGCTTTTTCTCTTTGCCGGTGATTGCCAATTTCGGTTCGGCAGCACAGACATTTTTAACTTTTTAATTTTATTAATGTCGACATGTACTATCTAGTGGGCGTCGTTCCCTCTCAATGGACAGCCCTTTCAGACACGAAAGAGAACACGTCTACATTGCTTGACGGTTAAGACTCTACTCTCTGAAAAAGATTTCCATATCTATCATTCACACGCTAACTCAGCCAATCAAAATCGACCTCGAAAGTCAACCACCGGAAGTCGGAACTGAGCTACACTTCCCCAAAAATAATAGTCAGCTAAATTATTATTTAACATATCTACTCCAAACTATTCATAAAAGAAAAACAAAAATAAATAATGATCAACGAAATCGTCGATAATATGAATCGATAGATAAGTAAACATTGAACATTTCTCTCATGACAATTTTTTATATTTTCTTTCCTTTCTCATATTCTTTGTTTATCGTTTCCTTCTTCTCCCACTCTATATCTTTATTACATTAAATTAAATATAACTTTACATCTTGTGTCTGTTTTCTATACGTTGACTGTTTCGACAATTTCAAATTGTTATCTTCAAGGCACAATTTTCTTATATATAGGCAAATACTAAGACAAATGATGTGTAGACTGAATATAAATATCTTATTATTCAAGAAATTCATAGTAAGTTAATTTCTCATTAAGTTCTGTTAGCTATGTAATTTCACCATTAATCACATTAACATTACTATTTAATTATTTGTATAAATTATTTATTATATAAAATATAAGCTGCACACTCTAATATATATATATATATATATATATATATATATATATATATATATTTGTGCGTGTGTGTGTGTTTTGGATACATAATCTGGCAAATTCGATTTATATTCTTATTTTTTCTCAATATAAAATTCCAAGTTTCCAAGTTTCTCTCTTTCGTTCACATGTGCAGTAGCATCAACGTAAATAAACCTCGCCCGATGAAGACGTTAAATGTTGAACGCGTCACACGAGTGGTCAGGAAAAGAAATGAGCCATATCTGTAAAAAAAGAAAACATAATTTTCTTAATTTTTAACAAGCAGCCGTAAGTAATCGACAAAGTCATTTCAGGAGTAGTAACAGTAATACAATTTCTTGTAATCACTTGGAAACGTAACCAGGTTAAAGTGAAAGGGCATCAGAAAAAGAAACCTATGGATAGGGTGCGAGGGGTAAATTATCGCCATTATATATTTTAAATTTCGCGCATGCGCGTTGTTTTTTGTTTTTTTTGTTTTTTTTTATTTTATCGCCTTCACGGTATAGTAAGGTCAGCTGGGCATCGTCTGTGAGAAAAAGAGTACTATGACGCAATTCACCCCGCCATGAATTTGAAAACAGCATACCGTACTGTTTGGCATTCACACCGGAAGCACCAGTACATACATTTCAGAGTGTTTGCAACCAAAGGACAGTGCAGAGAATTCGAAAAGAGTCTAATGGTGATTACAAAGGTGTCTGGATTGATCACTAGAGATGAGGACGTTATGCCTCCATTTTCACAAGGACTCAGACTCAACACGGAGTGCCTTGAGGAAATAGTGATACCCTGGGTCAAGTGGAGAGCTACTGGAATTCCCTATGTCTGACAACAGGACTCTGCACCATGCTATACAAGCAGGAGAATCCACTCATAACTATCAGACAAATTCTGCGACCACATCATCCCTTACATATGGCAACTTAACTCCCCAGCAATCCCCTTGATTATTAGGTGTGGGGCATAACTGAACCAGAGACCAACAAAACTCCGTGTAACACCAAACATGAACTAACGACAAGGATTCACCAACTTAAACAAGGAGACCGTCCAGAAGATTTGCAAGACATTCTGAAGTCGTCTGGTTGAAGCCAATGACAATTTTATTGAATAAACATTCTCTTTAGTATTTCGAGATATTTTTGTGTAATTTTGGTAAATATAATGAATTAATGACTGGAATTCTCGACCGACATAATTCCACGTTGTAATGGCTAGCCCGCTCCAAGTTTCGAAAGAGAAGATTCATTGTCAATTGATTCCACGGGAAGAGTTAATTTTGTGTAGCAATAATTATATAAAACCAATTGAAAATTAACCCAGCGACTTTCTTCGTGATTTATTATAATTTGTATTTTCACCAGGTTTTTGCTTTTTTTTTCATAGCACCGTTCCGTCAACTCGGTTCAGCACTTAAAGTACGAACGAAAATTTGAACTCCACTACAGTGATCAATCACGCGCAACGTGGGATAAAACAGATAAAGAAACGAAGATGTCAACAGATAATCATCAGTTGACCGGAGCCAGTACTGACCAGCGTGGGGAAGACCCCGGTTCGAGTATGGCCGGACATGTTATATTTCCAATAAGCAAAATATGTTGCTTTATTTCAAAACGAATTTAAATTGATTGAAATTGATTTTGTACATCGCTAAAAATTGTTGATTTTAGCCATACTTACAAATCTATCAGCACAACGTAATTCTCTCTATTAAGAATGTATACTTTTATGAGACATTATTTGAGGAAAATTAGTTAATTTAAAGTTTAACTGATCTGATTTGAAACAAATATTTATGTCGTTTTCTCACATAGTAACATATGTGAGAAAACGACATATTACTTATTTTTAGTTTAAAATTTCGCAGAAATGCATTTTTGACAGGAGTTTGGGTGATTTTATGAGGTGTTGACAACTATCTCGATAGACTCATGTTTGGAAATTTTTCTTACGGTATCATATCTGCAAAAATTACTTGGCAAATATAATGTGAGCGTCTTTTTTTTATATATAAGTTTTTAACTAATCAGTGAATTTAAGGTGTTTTTTATTTAAATTTCCTAACGTCACCTCTCTTATTTTTTGATAATGTCATATATGGACGTCCGTCTTTAGAAATAATGACACGTTTATACACATAAAAATCAATGTTCAATCATTGAAACGTCCTAAAAAACAGTAACCTTCGTTTTTTTTGTTTTTTTATTTTGTATTTTTATTTAAATCGGTATTACCCCATGGAAGACAAAAAGCCACTAAATCACAAAGGTTATAGGGTGTGAAAGAATTAGGAACAGAAACATTAATAATGAGCGGAAAAGACAGAGATTAATCAGGTGGCTTAGCGATTGACATTGGATTTAAATTCTTGAAGATTCAAATATTCTGGAAAGCATGGAGCATTAAGGTAGTTCCGCAATTGAGAAATGCGAGAAAAACTGTTAGCATAGAATTTACGGCTACATCTAATTACGGCTACTTAAGCTCAACTGTAAATTGATGAGATCTCGACGCCAGTCTAGTACTGCGCTTAAATTTCAAAAGTCATAGCGTTGGGAAAGTGACAGAGAAGTAATATGTTTAATATAAATCCCGTGTATTTTATATATATATATATATATATATATATATATATATATATATATATATAATAAAATGGCTTAAACACTAGTACTCCATGGTCATAATTAATTACATTGAAATCGTAAATACGATCCAATTCATCAGACCTACAAATTCAAAAAGTAATCAGAATTTTTTGAATTTGTAGTTCTGATGAATTAAATCGTATTTACGATCCAATGTAATAAATTATGACCATGGAGTTCTAGTGTTTAAGGCTTTTTATTATATCCTTACTCTATCCTGGACATTGACTTCTACCTGGATTCTATCCTCTTGGATTTTTTTTTACATATATATATATATATATATATATATATATATATATATATATATATATATATATATGTGTGTGTGTATGTATGTGTATATATTTATGTGATTTAGATATATGTACATATATGCATGTGTATATTAACCACTTATTATCAATATATATATATATAAATTTTTAATCTAAAATATAAATCATGTCTCGTTTAAATAAAATTGTTTTTAAATAAAAAATACCGTAATTCCGTATAATGCATGGACGATGCCAGCATTGCGTTAACCAGATATTTTATTAAAATTTAAATTATGTAAAGATCAATACTCAGCACCTGAAGATTGCATGAGGGATAATATATATCGAAACAAGAATGCAACTTTGTAGTGATTAAATTGTTTTTGCCCATATGTAAAAATTATAATAAATAATTATTGCTCTATTCTTGGTATTGAGCCCTCTTTTGAATTAAAACTGTGAACGTTACAATTTATATTATTTTCGTTCTCATTACATTCATATATATATATATATATATATATATATATATAACGAAGTGTAGGTATGTTACTCGTTGTCTCTGTTAAAATTCGATAATTTCTTATAATGTGTCCCAGAAAAGTTTCCATTTTCTTATAATGTGTCCGCAATTTTATTTGTCTTTTTTATTTTAAGTAGATTTTCCCTCTACCTTCTATAATCTTTAGGAATTCCTTGTTGTTTACATGTTCTGTCCATAGTATTCTCAGTATCCCTCTGTAGAACTATACTATGTCACTGCTAGTTGTGTTATTTATAAGGAACTGGTCTAGCATCCATTGCTATGCAGGACGATAGATATTATATAACAGTTCAATATGTTTCTTTTGCTTCCAGATAATTTTTTTTATGTCTTAATACTTTGCGTAGTTTCTGGGAGAAAAGCTTAGTAGTTGTTTCAAAAGTAGTTTCACTTTGGATTTATTATTATAGTTTTAATTAATATCATTCCAAAACAGTTTAATTGTATTGTGATAGGTGTAATATGAGAGTGCATTTCTTTTTCAAAATTTGTGCATTTTTCCACTTATTCTCGCACAACCTTTTAGTTATTTTATTTCTTATTTTAAAAAAGGTACAAAAGTAACACAGATGCAAAATCTGTATCGTTTATAGAGAATGAGTAATGAAAAGAGAATAATTTATAACTTGAAACTCAAGAGATAATTCGTCTAACAATATCCAAATCCGGTTTTTAATCAGAAAAAAGATGATAATGTGTACATGATGGAATTAACAGTGAGTCATCTACTATGGATTCCTTCAGAAAACTCAAACGATTGCCTCTATGAACGGATGTTTCCAGTCAGACAAACTGAATTAATATATCAACGGAAATTGCCGTTATTTTATCAGCATAATACACGTTTGCTTAGATCAGAGCTTTTCAAGTATCTGCCATATACATTGGGTATTCAGATACCCATTTATCCCGCTCTTTATTGAATGGATTTTCCCCAAATATTATCAAGTGATGCAAAACAGAACTTTTTAGAAAATTTACTTGGTTTGACACAGAACTTTTTAACTCCAGTCGCACTCACACACGCGTATTCACACACACACACACACACACATTATTTACGATTACATTTCTCTTTTCCTACTGATTCATTCTTTTGATTATTGCTATTTCAGTTTGCGTTCGCTGTAATAATTGCTACTTCCTTAATTTTAGATTCCAAGTTTCTTTTCACCTTTTTTTTTTTTTTTATTTTTCATTATTTTCCTTCTTCCCAAAACTCGGAAATATGTTTGACTTTATACATAAAACCTGATGAAGTTCTCACTGGATTTGAGATATGTTTTCCTTCCGATAATCTTTTTCTATCTTTCAATTTGACAGTCAAATTTTCTTCTTACCATTCCATATAAACTTTCTTTATGACAGATTTTTAGCAGTCATGACTTTCTTACCATATTTTTAGCTAACCATTTTACAATTCCACTAACGGACTTCTCGCATCTCTCTCACTTCTCAATTTCACACTGGGCAAGTAAAGCCAATGAGTTTTGGTGAAGATTACACGCCTTCGAACTTTGTGGACTGTCACTACAGAATCATAAACAAAGAAATTTATCAAGTAACAGAAGGTACATCACTTGAGGACTTTCAACAAAATCAACAACTACAGTGTAACCCAGATATAAGAGAGTTGTCGGAACCGGAGAAGACTCTTATATCCGGGTTTGGTCTGTTTTATATACATTAACACACTGTTTTATACACATTAACTCTAATTTGGGACCAGATAAAATCTCTCTTATATCCGGGTTTCTCTTATATCCAGGTTACACTGTAAAATGATTATCTCAAGTTACTCGAAGAGATAAATACATTATGATGTGGACACTACTTCAAATAAAAGCTTGGAAAGGAAGACCTCCATCACAAAAGGAAAGAGTGATAACAGTTACTGAACTTGAGAAAACTATTTTTCTGAAAAATTATTTTAAGAGAAAGATTTTAGAAATTTCAACCCACAATAGTGTTGGCTTCATGGTCAATGAATGCCGAATGTTTCTTAATATTACCATTTTTGCATTGACGTTACACATCAAAATAGTATCATGTCTTCTCTTTATAGATTTATAGCATTACTGACGATGCCATGAACCTTGTGATTTCCTCAGATAACTCCGAAGTTGGTGCATAAAGAATGAACTTTTATAATCATTCAAGCTACTATGTCTTATATATTACCGAAAGTTTTTACGTTACCCACAATGTTGCTATTGACTAATATTCATACATTACGAAACACGTTCTCTTATCCCTTATAATAAAGTATATAAATAAATGCCTTGCTTCTTCTTGCTTGTTGGAAACCCCCTTGTATCGTTCCAGTTTTTAATAAATCAAACAAACAGTATGATCATTATATCGCCCTACTAGCATTATAGCTCATTTTGGCAAATTACTAGAGCTACTAATTCACTATGAATTGGTTAAGTATCTCACTTCGCAGGATTTTTTTCATATAAGCAATATGGCTTTTGCGTCAATAGGTCATCTGATGATGTATTAGCGATTATAACTGAAAAATCTATCAAGCTTTAAATAAGAAAAGTGAAAGTTGGTTTGTTTCTTTGGATATATAGAAGGCATTTGGCAGGATTTCGCATACTGGTCTTCTTCACAAATGGAAAATTATGGTATTTCCGGACTATTCTTTTAACTGATTCAGTTTTTCTTTTCAAATGGATAAATGAATGTTATCTTGAATGGTCACTATTGGCTTATAACGATTACAACTGTTCATTAAGAATCATTATATACTGATTCTGAAAATATTACAAATATTCATTAAGAGACATTCTTGACTGACCACTCTTCTAGATCTTTTTGCATTAATGCAGGTGTACCATAGTGATCTATCTTTGGACCTACTTTGTTCCTAATTTTCATCAACGACCTTCCTAATGTCATCAGTTTACAACTTGCTATCTATACTGATGACAGAACGATTTACTTCTGCTTTAAAATTAAGTCTGATTAGTTCTGTAAGGCCAAATTGGAAGCTGTTCTCAAATATGACCTACAATCTATTGCTAACTCGGACAAGAAGTGGCTTATTAATTTTAACGCCTCCAAAATGAAAGTGCTCGTTAATCGTTCAGACAATCGTTTTTTGCCTTCCATCAGCATGGCAGATGCTAACCTATAAAGAGTGACGCATTGCGCTTATTCAAACTAACGTTTTCCGTTGACATGCAGTAGAAAGATTATATTGAATCATTGGCTAGGTCTGCTGCCACGAATGTTGGTTCTCTGTTTTGTACAAGACAATTTATTCTCACTGGAATTTATCTCACATATTTATAAGTCTACCATTCATCCTTGCTTTGCAAATTGCCGTCACATCTGATCTGGTTACCCTGCTATATATTTAGAGATTCTTGATAAAATATAGAATAAGCTTATTGGCCCTGATCTGGGATCTTGACAACAGTTACTTTCCCATCGCCATAATATAGCTATCCTGTGCCTTTTCTATAAATACTTTCATAGTAATTGTTCTGATAAACTCTCCTCAGTTTATTTTCCCTCCTCCCGGCTCTTTAAACGATTTTTTTTTCTTTACCTTCTGGTGTAACGTCTCGTGAGACCAGACTACAAGTTTTTTGTTTAATCTTTTGTTTCATTTTTTATTCAGTGTTTTTGTTACTATTTCTCTTTTTTATAAGGTTTCTGCTTCAGACCGAACCTTTTTTTACGTGAAGTCTATTTACACCGTTTTCTGTTTATTTTGCTTTTATTTTATCCTTTCATTTTTTATTCTTTTTTAGTTCGTATTAATTTAGTTTCAATCTTTTATTCTGTTAATTTAACTGGCGTTTTGGTGTAAGGTATCTTATGGTATGTTTGGGTCAGTGGCTAGCTAAGTTTAACATAAGACAGACTGAATATCAGATTTCCTATACCCCCCCCCAAACTTTTGGTCTTTACCACATTTTTGTATTACTCAAGATAAATATTACTTTCCTCTATGGTACCTAGACTTTACGAATGTAAGCATAATACTAGGTTGATGGTAAGGTCTTGTCATTTACAGTTGAAATGGCTAGAACCGTAATTTCTGTGCTAGTAAGTTTCTTCTTTCGCACTTTTTATTTCTGACTTCTTGCTTTCCAGTCAAATTTTATTTTCAAACATTTAAATACATTATCAGTCGTTATCTTCTATTTTAATTGCTGTTCATTCATTGTTTCTCCCCTTCATAATGTTTTTCTCTTTCTCATATTCTTTCGCACACATTAACTTGTCCTACGAAATTTCCCGCACCGAAGCCCACATTTCCTTGCTTGGGTATTCCATCACGTTCTCCTGCAGTGGTTTGATGAATTCTGGAGAACGACTGCTATTTTCTTTCCTTTCCTTCAAGCCACGGTTTCATGGTTTCTGTTGCAGCTCTCCATTTCACGTCTTATTGTTTTCATGGTGTTCAAAGGACCTTGTGCAGCTGTCATGATTGCGGCATTTTCATGCCAGGCACGAATCATCATGTTACAAGTTACTCTTTATTAGTTCTTATGCTTTTTCATTGTGCTACTAATATTTTTCAATGATGGGTGATATTATATATGAGCCCTACCTAAGGTTGACCGTAGAGAAATGTGAGATCAATGTACTTTCAATGCATTTTCTTATTAGTAAATTATTTTCCCCTTTAATAAAACTAGCATTTATTTTATTTAAAACTGTGAGTAGATGAAATTGTTTACCAATCTCAATAACGGAGAAGCTCGTGCCGTGGCTCTAGATATCTCCAGTGTTTGATAGGATTTGGCATGCCAGCCTTCTTCGCAAGCTTCAGGGTTATGGAATTTCAGTTCGATTGTTTGACTTAATACAATCATTCCTGTCAAACCGTGTAGTGAAGGTCGTTCTCAAAGGATTCTCCTCCAGCTCCTATCCCACGAACGCAGGTGTTCCCGAAGGCTCCATCCTAGGCCCTACTCTGTTCCTTATCTTCATCAACGATCTTCCTGACGTCATAGATTCCCAAGTAGACATATACGCGGACGACATTGCACTTTACTCCTGCCTCAAAAACAAATCTAGTGTCGTTGACAAAACTAACCTGGCCGTTCGTCTCGAAAAGGACCTCCAATCCGTTGTGAATTGGGACAGGAATTGGTTGGTTAACTTTAACGCCTCAAAAACAAAACTACTCTCTATTACTCATCACAGAGAACCATCCCTTCCCCCCCCCATTAGAATGTCTGACGCTCAACTTCTCGAGAGCACCTCTCTGCGGCTGCTCGGTCTCACATTGCTGACCTAAAATGGAACAAATACATTGAGTCAATAGCTTCGTTCACCGCAAAGAAAGTTGGCTCCCTGTGCCGCGCCAGGAAATTTTTCTCGCCGGAGTCGATCCTTCAAATCTACACATCAACCATTCGCCCTTGCTTGGAGTATTGCTGCCATGTATCTGCTGCTCCTTATGTTTGTCTCAAGGTTCTTGATAAAATCCAGAGACGGATATGCAACGTAATTGGCCCTGATCTAGCATCTTGTATGCAGTCGCTCTCTCACAGATGTGCCGTCGCCTCCCTCTGTCTTTTTTACAAATACTTTCATGGTAATTGCTCCGAGGAGCTGCTGGTTCCCCGACTTCATGAATTTAAGTGTTTTATTAGGCTGGCATCTTACTCACACCGTTTCCCTGTCGAAACTGTTAAATGTAGCCGTCTCTTCTACTTCAATAGATCTCGCACCTTTCGCCTGTGTAACTTCCTCCCCTCTTCCTGTTTTCCTGATAGCTTTTATTTTTCCAACTATTCAAATGTAATGTCAATCGACGTCTCCAGATTCCCTGATTTATCTCCTATCCTTCTCTACATCCTTTCTTCTATCACTCCTATTTGCTCTTGCTCCAACTCGAAAAAAAAAAACTTTCGACGCAGTAAAAGTGGGGAAAACCTAGAAGAGAGCGGCGACAGCCTGGTAAGGGTTGCAAAAGGAGTCCTCCTCTTGCGACCCGCTCCAACTAGGTCTAGTAACAGAGAAGAAAAAGAAGTAATAATCCTTCAGCACGACAAATAATCAATCTCGCGTCGGCTGATAGAGAAAATAGGTCTCGTGAGAGTACGGAGGACGATTTTTATAAGGAGGCTAACCTCTTCCCACAATCCTCCTCCGACCAAGACCATAAATATCAGTTGGTCATTTGGTTCCAGTTTAGCTGGACACAATTCCCCCGTGGCTGAAGCAACCCGTCCGTAAGTAACCCCTCTCTTCTCCTCTTTCCTTTTCTTCACACATTCCCGACAGCAAAAACACAAAAAAGAAGTGTAGAAAAGAAAGAGAGAGAAAAGAAAATAAGAAAAAAAAAACGGGGCAACAATGTTCCTCCCCAGACAGGTGAGTTCTTATTTCTAAATGGCTAACTGATTGCCAATTAGGCAGGAAACAGACTTGGTCTACCCCTGCGTCGTCTTTGGGGCACACACTCAGGGCAGTACCACTTCTGCCTTTTAGGCGGCTCCTTGTCAATGCCAACACATCGAAAATGGAACCATTCATCACAAGAATCACACCCAATCATGCCCAGATTTCCCTGAGGAGAGTTGCACACAGGACACAACCAGACATGCTCCTCATCGTTGGCAGCAGAACATGATGGATCCTCGTCCCTCTCTGCAATCGAAGCATTCCCAGGGGGTGACACAGGACCACTAATTGATAACTCAGCAGAACGGTTAGCTGTCAGGAAAAGTTCCAGTGGGTAGAGGTGTTTCAAAGAGTGTACCTCTTTGAGACCGCCCCCCCTTTCGGACACGAGCTGATCTGACCACACCATCATCACCGGGGATGAGATCTGTAATTGTTCCCCAGACCCAAAATGGTATTGGTTTCAGAGGACTCTTAATCAGGACCACATCATCTTTCTGAAGCCGGTTCTCTGTCCGCAACCGTGTTCGTCCTGGGACCCTTCTTCCCAGCTCCAGAAGGTATTCCTTGTACCAGGACTCATGGAACCTTAATAAATACTGGTTCCTGAGATCCATTGCTTCCACGAGCCTTTTTCTACTGGCTGGTACTGCAGAAGCGATGTCATTTCTGTTCAATCGCAACAACAGCCCCGGACTCTTGTTGGGCCTAAGTAACATGTTGGGTGTGATAGCCGCAGCATTGTTATCAGCAGACACCTGATAGGTCAGAGGTCGGTTGTTGACCGATCTCTGGATATCAGAGACCACTGTCAGAAGGGTAAAATAATCCAGTTTACCTCTGCCAAGAATCTTAAAAAGGCAATCCTTCACCGTTTTAATGCAACGCTCCCATGTTCCCCCATACCAAGGTGAAAACAGAGTGATGGTTTTTAGTTTTAACCCGCAAGAACCATACTTGCTTTTATACTCCTGGAAGCGACTAAAAAGTCTTCCGCTTCCCAGAAAGGTCTTAGCATTGTCACTATAGATTACTTCCGGAACTCCACTTTGGTTGGTGAAGCGAACCAGGGCTTGAAAAAAGGATAGCACACTCATGTCTGGAACCAACTCAATATGTATTGCTCTGATATTCAAGCACGTGAAGAAGAGCAAGTACATCTTGTCCTGCTTACCATCATTCACCCAGAAATGGCCGGTGAAATCGACGCCTGTATGCTGGTAAGGGACCTCAAATTCGACTCGATGAGTTGGTAAGCTGGCCGCAGTACTCGGCAGTACTGGTCGCACATGACCTCAGAACCTTGTTGACGGCCTGTCTTCCTTGAGGGACCCAGTAGCCGCTCCGCCTCAACTCAGCCAAAGTAGATCCAGTTCCAAGATGACAACACTTTATATGACAATCCAAAATAATAAGTCTGGTCACAGGGTGGTGTTTCCCTATCAGGATAGGGTTCTTAATTTCATAGATAAGATATGAAGATCGGTCGATTCTTCCTCTTGATCTGATTAAGCCATCCGAGTCCAAAAAAAGATCCAGGGCACGAACTCTAACGGGTTCAGATCTTCCTGCCGGCTTCATTAAATACTCAACCTCTGAAGGGAATTCATGTCCTTGGAGAACTCTCATCAGGTAAATGGCTGGCTTAGATCTGCAATCCCATTCCCGTCCTAGCCGAATGGCTATGAACTTGAACACCAATGAGGTAACTCTCAGTAACCCAGAAAATATTGAGAACCTGTGAAATGGTATGACGGAGAGGTATTCTTGGTCAAGAACCATAGAACAGTTCACTGAAGTACGGGCCATCTGTTGGCACGTCTCGCTTAAACAAGGCAAATCCTGTGTTGGCCACTGGATGATCCCCTCACACAACCAGGAAGGACCAGAACACCAAAATTGGAAGTTGGAACGAAACTTCCTCAACGTCATTCCCCTCGTGATCAGGTCGGCCGGATTATGTGCAGAATCCACATATTTGAAGAGAGTCTTCAGGCCGTAACGGGACTCCAACCCAAGGTTCATTTGCAGGACGTCCTTGAGTCGGTTTCTAGCAAAATGTTTTTGCTGGCCATGGATTGAGACAAGAGCCAAGACAACACTACTTGGACATCTGTAGTCACACATAAGTTACTTGGAAGAAACCCTTCACAGTTGTCCAGGATTGTTGGTAGGCACTTGAAAGCGAGGTAAACAGCCGTTAACTCCAAAACAGGCAGAGTTTTGTCTTTCATCGGAGCGACCTTAGCCTTAGCAAACACCAAGGACGATCGATGATTTTGCATAATGTAAGCGGCAAATCCATATGCCTCCGTGGAAGCGTCGCAAAAGAGGTACATATCTCCAGGCTGTCTCGCATCGAGAACCTTTCGATAAAAATGGAAGTCACTCAGTCCAGACAGGTTCCCAGCAAGCTCCCTCCAATCACTTAAAACAGCAGTAGGGAGAGGATCATCCCAACCCAAACCATTCTTTCACACAGACCTAATAAGTATTCGACTGCGAACCGTAACTGGGAGACAAAGAGATAAGGGGTCAAAAATTTTGGCCGACTCAGAAAGCACTCCCCTCTTTGTTGACGCATCGGGATCGCACCTGACGCGGCCCACGTGCATCTCTTCTGAAAGAGGGCTGTATCGGTAACCCAGTACCTTCGCCCATTCTTTATCATGTGCACCATCTTCTTTCATCTTGGCTCGGAGAGCCTCATCGTTGGAGTTGCAGGACTGAATAACAAAGCCGCCTTCCTGCAAACTGAAAATAGGTCTCGTGAGAGTACGGAGGACGATTTTTATAAGGAGGCTAACCTCTTCCCACAATCCTCCTCCGACCAAGACCATAAATATCAGATGGTCACTTTCTTCCAGTTTAGCTGGACACAATTCCCCCGAGGCTGAAGCAACCCGTCCGTAAGTAACCCCCTCTCTTCTCCTCTTTCCTTTTCTTCCCAAATAATAATTCTAACATTTTTATCATTTAAAACAACATGCCTGGCCGCATACACAATTCCGAAAAATCCTTGTTGAAAACACAACTATACTTAAACATGAAAACAATAAACAAAAACTAAAAATTCTTGAAGCTAAATACATAAAATAGTTGAAACCTAACCTGAACAAAATAAACTATAACAGAAGCCATTGGTTTATACTAACGGATTCCCATACTTAACACTTCTCGTTTTCACTCTCGCGTGGCCATGTCATGGGCCGCGGTTCGATTTTCGCTTCCAGCAGCTCGTGTGCACGAGTTTGTAGTTGCCTGGAAATCTTGGACGATTTTCTTTCGTCTTTCAATGATGTTATTAAGCTTATCAGACGATATGGAAGGAATTTGCTTAAAATAAATAGACAAAACTTGTGTATATTATTTAATGAAACATGCATTCATATGTGTATGTGTATGTGTGTGTGTGTGTGTGTGAAAAGGAAAATTTGTTTACCAACTCCTTTCATACATTGAGGGTATTTATCAACATAAATGTAAGGCTTTTATTTTGCAATATATATTTATAAACAAACGTAAAAAATATCGTTAAGTATTAAAATTTTTCCATTTAACAACTGTCTAAAATATACTTAAGCCCGTATAAGTAAATGTTAAATCTGGGGGACGCTATATTATGTAATTTATTGCTTAATAAACTAACGTATATATATATATATATATATATATATATATATATATATATATATATAATGACTAATAAATGAAAGTATATGTACATGTTATGATTTCGATTCATGAACGAAAATCTTAGGTAAGGTTTATCTCTTTTATATCCCATATATACAATGTATAAGTTCCTTGTCTTTTATAAAGGATTTCGCTTTCTTTGATCTTCACCTATGAACTGCAAAATATAATCTGTAATAGAAGTTCTTTGATTACATATTTGAACACTTCGAAACGAAAATAAATACAGCCACTTACGCAGGCATAACCATCAGCAGATATATTAAAAATAGATTTCATTTTTAAAACAAATATCACAAAACAAAGTTTGCTACCTTCATTTATTCACTTATTTTATCTCGGCTTTACAGAAGAAGAACAATTTTAAGAAAGGTCACCTCTTTTATTCCATAAAGGATACAAGATTTTGATTAACATTATAAATAGGCAAAGAAAATGTCTGAAACTTAACAAGAAAGAAACATTAACATTCCAATCATCCACTTGAACCAATGGCGACTTTTTCATCTGGACGTAGGACATATTCTGTAGAATAAACAATGGTTAAATATATAAATTTCCAGGAGAAATATACAGTATATTATGTAAAAAAAATCAGATATAAATAGCTGTACCTACAATATAAACATAAATATATGTATCTGCAAAAATATGAGAAAACATTTTATGTCGACCCGTTTCGTTTGGGGCTTTGGAGAAATCACAGCAAGAACAAAAAATACAAATAAAAAACAAGTGCATCCACAAACTTGGTTTCTAAATTATTCGTGATATCCCTTCCAACTTCTGTAATATACGATCTTTTCTCCTGGAACTGTTGCCAAATATATTTGCCCTTTGTGAAATCAACTTTAAGTTAGCCATTGCTACCAATGGATTTTGGTTCCAGGCTATCTTCCCCTTTACTGAAAAGATTCCAGCATTCAGATGCATGGCCTTGGATGTTTACATCCGGGATAATGTTGCAATGGCCAGGGAATTGTCTCTCGAGGCAGCTGGCTGCACGTCCATGTGCTGCTGTCTTTAATTACTAAACTCTCCTGCCGTCTTTCATTACTAAACTCTTCTCGCCCCTGCATGACAACACCGTCCCGTCCTCAGTCAACGGTGTGTGTCCGCGATCGGATCCTACAGCTAACCGTGAAATTGGTCACTTCGATCCAAGCCTCTTCCTGTTCCACGTTGTGTTCGTTTTGATTACAAAGCAGGCAAGGATCGAATCGTCGCCAGATATCGCTGGATTTGGTGTCATTCAGGCGGGAAAAAAGTTGTGTAAATCAACAAGGTTTATATAACTTAGGTTTAATCAGGAACACTGCAGAAACACATGCAAGGCTAACGACCATTCACTCGTAGTCTAATTTCGGGACACTTTGTTCTTCGTTTCCAAGACGGAGTCGAGGTTTCAAACTTTAAGTCACTCACTTCTTCAAGCAGCAAATTACGGAATCTCTCTCTCTTTCTCTCTCTCTCTCTCTCTCTATATATATATATATATGTGTGTGTGGGGGAGAGAGAGAGGGGGGGAGAACTTTCAATTCTTCCACTTTGCAATTTCATCAGAGCACTCTGCTCAGTTCATCTAATAATCCCGAAGAAAGCATGAGTCAGGAGTTCTTCGTGACAGCAAATCACATAGCGTAATGGAAATGTGTCTCTGCCTCAACTGCTGCTCCCTGTCTGTCTTCCTTCTCGCTTCTTGGATCTCTGCATGGCTATTTATGAGGTTCAACTACCAAAAACCGGATTGGGATTGAATTGTTCTGGGCTGCCTTCGAATCTCCTGTCACACAATCAAATCTCTCCACGGGTGCTGCTCGGTGGCCCTTGTATGCCCAATTGAATATTCCGCCACTAAGGTTTCTTCTTGTGTCAAGGGGGGATAGACGTTTCCATAACTTCTCGGAAATACCAGGTGAAACCTCAATCCTCTCCATGGTTTACACCAGCATGCTCGGCCGCTTATGATACACAGAAATCATTATTTTCGGTTATATGTGTGACAGCACTCGTCATAACAGGTATCTATACGTTACTGCTTGTAATAAATGCAAATGAGACCTCGAAGGAGCTAAGTCCTTGTTTACTGAGAGAATGTGGCACCACGTTGGCTCTCATGATTACAGGGGACAGTAATAGGGTACTAAATAAGTGCAGGTTCTCTTTCTCCACGTCTTCACTCAATTTGAGGTGTTATCATCCTTACTAATAAAGGTGAATGCTTTGCCCGTAAAGTCTTCACAAACTTTACTTTCGATATAACTGGAGTATCCCTGCCGAACTTCCCACTTAGAACTGAATCTCCGTTGAATGATATGCATATAACCCCTTCTATCGTTTCTGCTATCATCTCTAACCTCGATCCCCTCAAAGGCCCGATGGTATCTCTGTAATAGTCATTAAGAAGTGTGCATCCGGACTAGCTCATTTTTCTCTCTACAGTGTTTAATAAATACCTCGCTGCCTCCTGCTTGCTGGAAGTCAACGTCTGTTGTTTCAGTTTTTAAGAACACTGGTGACTCATCTGACCCTTCCAACTATCAGACTATTAGCCTTCTACCTCTTCTTGGAGGTCCTAATCAGTGCTGTATTGGTTCATCATCTCCCATCGCAGTGCATCTTCTTAGACAAGCAATACGACTTTGTTTCTCTAGGAAAACTGCAGATGTACCGACGATAATTGCGGAAAGAGTACATAAAAACGGTCAAACCCTTATTATAGCATTAGAAAGCCTTTAACAGGGTCTGGCATACAGGTCATCTCCAATAGCAGGAAAAGTTAAGGATTCATTTTTTTCTATCAAATGGTGAAATAAGTTATCCAGAACGGCCACTCGTCTAGATCATTTCGTACTAAAGTTGGTGTGCACCAGGGTTCCATCTTTGGTTTTATGCTGTTTTTAATTTTCATTAACGACCTTTCCAATGATATCAGCTTTCAACTTGGCATCTATGTTGACAACGCAACAATTTACTCCTGCCTTGATAGTAAGATTGATCAGTCCCAAAGGGTCAAAATGGCAGCATATATCTAACATAACCTCAAGTCTGTCATTACTGAGGCAAAAATGTCTTGTTAATTTTAAAGCCTCCACGTACATTTTTATGTTCATATATTTTTTTTATATATTTTTATCTATAAAAAGAATGTATAAAAATGTCTTAAAATAATTGTCGGACTTTGTCCATTTCATAATGTATAATGTCATTTGTTTATATTTGGATACGCTTTGAGTAGATATGAATGTACGCGAGAGTTCATTATATGTACATATGTGCATATATACGTGTGTGTATGTGTGTGTGTATTCATATGTATATATACATATTTATATATATGTATGTATATATGCGTGTATATATATATATGTGTGTATATATGTATATATATATATGTATATATATGTATATATGTGCGTGTATATATATGTGTATATATATATGTATATATATATATATATGTATATATTTGTATACATATATATATAAATCTCTATATGTATTTATATATATATGTATATACGTACATATATATACATATATATGTATATACGTACATATATATATATACATATGTATATACGTACATATATATAACCAACAAAATTACACAACTATACAAAAAGACAAACACGAACGCAATAAACATTATTAACCAAGAAGCCAAAAATATAGCCACCAAATTAAATATAGATGGAAGAGTAAACAAACTAGCCGAACAACATGCTTTCATCACGGCAAAGGACCACAAAACCAGCTTCGTAGAAAAACCCACATTCAGACTAATTAACCGGGCGAAGGGCGAGTTAGGAAAAATTAGTAAAAAGATACTAGAAAATATCAACACCAGCCTAAGAGAAAAATTAGGTCTCAACCAGTGGAAGAACACCAAAGCCGTCCTAGAGTGGTTTAGAACGATAGATAACAAAAACAAATCCACCTTCATCCAATTTGACATTGTGGATTTTTATCCTTCCATTACAGAAAGCACATTAAATGAAGCTATACAACTGGCACAACTAAATGTAAAACTCACGGACGGAGATATAAAAATAATCAAGCATTGCCGCAAATCCCTGCTGTTCCACAACAATGAACCATGGGTAAAGAAACAAAACTACAACCTATTTGACGTAACAATGGGTAGTTACGATGGAGCTTTAATATGCGAATTAGTAGGCATATTCATCCTATCATACCTGGCCAGAATCCTGGAGAGAAAGGACACAGGATTATACAAAGATGACGGTCTTATCTTAAAAGGAAATCCAATGGCCCCAAAGTAGACAAATTCAGGAAGAAGATAGTGAACGCCCTAAAAAATATTGGATTCAAAATAGAGATAAATACAAGCACAACAATAGTAAACTTCCTTGACATCACTCTTAAGCTGATCAACAATACATATGAACCATACAAAAAAGAAAATGACACCCCAACTTACGTACACACATCCTCCAACAATCCACCTTCTATCATCAAACAAATACCAAATTCAATCAGCCGCAGATTATCTGAGAACTCATCTAACATACACATTTTCAATAGCAAAAAAGCACCATACAACGAAGCACTAAAAGGAAGCGGTTACACACAACAACTACAATATATACCTCCACAGCCAAAACGCAAAAACAGAAAGAGAAACATCATCTGGTTTAATCCACCATATAACAAAACCGTTAAAACGAACATAGGCAAAATATTCCTAAACTTAATAGAAAAACACTTCACTGAAGCAAACAAATTGTCAAAAAGATTTAACAAAAATAACGTAAAGATCAGTTACAGCTGTACAAAAAACATAACAGAAATAATCAAAAGCCAAAACAAAAAAATGACAACGTACAAAAATGAAACCAAGGATCCAATATTCAACTGCAGAAACAGAACAACATGTCCACTCCAGGGAAATTGCCAACTTAAAAACACAATATACAAGGCCAAGGTAAGTGCAAACAACAACATACTGCACTACATCGGTGCCACCGAAGGTCCATTCAAGATGAGGAATAACAATCACAACCTTTCATTCACCAACAGGAAATATTCGAACAGCACGAGACTTTCTACATACATATGGCAGCAAAAAGACAAAAATATTACACCAACAATAAGTTGGGAAATATTGAAAAAAGCCCCTGCTTACAGCAACATTACAAAAAAATGCCTACTTTGCCTACACGAAAAAGTAGCAATAATATCACACAAACCGCAAAAGAACCTACTAAACAAAAAATCAGAGATAATCTCCAAATATAGGCATGAGAACAAGTACCTATTATCCGAATTCATACCAAACGGATAAAGTAGACAAACCACCATCAATCACAATTCAATTTCAAGATACCATCAAAATAATTGCATCTATCATTATTATCATTGCACCACCATTAGTAATCACTTTTACCACTTTACAATAACTATTATCTAATAATATTATCATTACCACCAACACCCAGCACCATCACTTACACGTCACACCTACTATTATAAATCCTCTACAATCTTTAACGCAAATTACCCCCCAGCATATTTAACACCTTAAAACAATAAGATCAGATATAATTTCCATATATAACCATGAGAATAAACACCCATTACCAGGATTCATAATAAATAAAATAAAAATAAACAAATAAATATAAAATAAAATAAAACACCAACAACCACTCTTTAGTTCAAGCTAGCACCACAATAATTACATTTATAGGTTTTATTATTCTCCCACCAACATTACTAATCACTACTAACAATTTACAATAAATATTAACCACTTATATTATTATTGCCACCATCCACCTTACATATTACTATCACACCATATCTAACATTACCATATAATCCTGCCATAATTATTAACGTATACTACCCCCTCTCCCAGCATATTTAATACCACCATAAAAATAACCAATAAGGATTACAAACTGAAATTTCTACCAGCCACATATACACAGCCACAAATAACCAAGGAAATAGCGAGCTTTAATAAACAATAATATTTTTTTAAATTAAAAATTAAAATATTATAGCAATCTTCAACTACCATAATTTTACACAGAATACCTATTAACAGGATTTATACCAAAATAAATTGATACATATAACAAAATAAAATAAGATAAAATACCAACACCCACTCTTTAGCTACCACCACTATAACTACATTCATGGTTTCATCATTCTCCCACCACCATTACTAATCATTTCTACCAATTTACAATTTCTACCAATTTACAATAACTATTAGCTAATTATATTATCATTGCCTCCAATCCCTTGCAACATTACTATCACATCATATCATATAGACCCGTTATTAAATCAAACTACCCTCTCACCCAGTATATTAAATATTAAACTTCACCATATAAATAACCAATAAGGATTACAAATTTCTACCTGTTACATATACACAGTCAAAAACAAACAAATAACCAGCTTTAAATATAACAAATAAACCGCCATTTTTTTCAAAATTTGAAAATAAATATAAATAATAATAATTTTTACCTATCATAATTTCACACAAACCCCACCACACGTATATACATACATGCGAGGAAATATTATTCATCGGAAAAAAAATAAAAAATAAAAAAATAATAATAATATTTACCTATCATAATTTTACACAAACCCCACCACACGTATACACACATGCGAGGAAATATTATTCAGTGGGGAAAAAAAATGACATGTATATATTCACGAGACATTCACGAGACATTTCCGCCACACGTCCAATCTTTAAATTTCAACATACAAATGCGTATGTATAGACACAACACCACCCGTATACATACATATGTCATATCCGAAACTGCCCACATATGTTTATATATGTATAAGTCCCGACGGACGACCAAGTATGTATATGTGTCTGCATTCATCGATGTTTGCGTCAGTACGATGAAAAAACGACGAAGTTTCCCACACCACTTCCACAATAACACCAATACACGTAATCTACATAAAACCAAAATTTTTTAAAAAATTAATCAGTTTGTCTGACGATCGCTAAAGCGTGAAAACCCAGGGTCACAAGCTCACATCTATCCAACCATATATATATATATATATATATATATATATATATATATATATATATATATATATATATTCCAGGAGGATTCATTGAATTCAGGAACTCTATTGAATAATTCACTGCCTGCTCTTGTTCAACCACATTGTCAATGGTAAAGTACTACACTTTCTATTGGAATTTCTTGGAGAATTTTTCAGTTCATGCTATCCACTGTTTGATTCTTGGGAGCTAATAAGAAAGCCAGTATGAATCCATTAAATGTTGTTTAATATTTGAATAAACATGGTTAATCACGTCTTGTATACTCAAGACTCAAATTCCACAACCATTTGTGAATGATATATCTCCATTTTGGCACATTTTTTGTTTTCAGGCTTAGTCTTTGAACATGGCACCAGATGTAAGAATCTTTCAAACAGTTTTGTCCCTTTAATTGAAATATGTGACAGCCACAGTCATTTTCGCATTTATTATACTTTTACAAACCTTGGGGGCGATTTCCTCACACTATTACAAGGACAAATGTCCATATAAACAAAAGCCAATCGTTGTACCACTGTACAGGATGTCAAGTTACATTTTTAGAAATTTGTGGGTCTGTTTCTTGATACCAAAGAAGGTAAAATGTACATATAAATATATGTCTAAAAGACCATTGTTGTACATAAACAAATCAACTCAATGCAAATGTTAAAGATGTCCTCTGATGGCTTGTACACACGTATCCCTCCGTCGGATCATTGTATGGCGAATCCTTTCAAATACTCACACACTTTAGCAAATGACTTCGCACGCTCCCATGACACGTTGAGGAGGTGTCTCTGCATTATTAAAGACTTCTGCATAAACTAATTGTTTTAGGCGGCGCCACAGATAAAAATACAAAGGACTGAGGAACATACAGGCCATAGAACCGGTGATCTCCTACCTATCCATTTTTCATGGTAGATGTCAGCCAGTGCAATGCGAACGCTGTGACTAAAATGTACTTTGTGTAATAAAACATCGGCAAAAATTCTACCGTAGGAATTGATCAGACGGCATATGACCCTGCACACGTTGCAAATGATACGGATACAGAAGCTACTTTTGAAGTACTATGATAAGTACGACATGCTAGAGCTAGTTGACGTGTGCTGATACCTGGACCGTCTCTGACAGCCTGTAGAATGTGTTCCTCGTTGTCAGGTGTACGGTGTTCCCCGATCTATAATTTGTAGTGCTACGAATCCTGTCTCAACAATGCGACGATAAATAGCCGTAAAGTTTGGATGACACAGCTGCCTTCGATCCGATACAACCGAGCAGCCTTGCGTCCATTATCATTCGTGCGGCCATATGTAAAAATAATTTCTGTCTGCTCACGATATGAATATCCTGTCAGTGTCAAATGAAACACTTCTCAGTTAACTCACTGCTACACACGTCAAACGTTGAAAACAGACTAGTCACAAATGTACAAAAATGACAAATAAAACCTAATCCGAGTGACAACACAGCGCCATCTACCGTAAACTTTCTTTCAACTTAATAACTCAAAACGAAGGATTTGAGGACATATGTTTATTTGAATTTTTGTCCTTGTTTTGATGTGACAAACCCACCCCAACCAATTTTCGATACACCCTGTATTTATCAGACGTTCCGTTTAGTTATTAAACAGTATATTTATTTAGGGCAAATCTTGAAAATAAGATGAATCCACTGAGCTATGTGCACTTGGTGACATTAGTGAGTGAGTATTCGAGAAATCTTATAAGAGAAAAATATGCACTTTTCTCTAATAAGATTTCTTGAATATTCAGGCCGATAGACAAAAATAAATAAATATATTGTTTAATAAATAAACGGAGCGTCTACTCAAATATGGGTATCCATTAAAAATAATGTTTAAAATGATAAAATCTGTCGGATCAATAAATAAAAAAACATTACATCTTTAGAAATTGTTTTGTTTATGTTTGGATACGAAACCGAGCAGATATGAAAATTTCGAGAGTCTATTGATGAGAAGGATTTCGTTGAAAGGCACTATACAGCCTTGCACGACCGTCAAAGGACGCTGGATCTAATGATGGTCCCTTCTTCCCAGGGACGCAGGTTCGAATCCTGCCGAAGAGAGCGTATTTATTTTTACAAGATTTCTCGAATATTTAAAATAAATATACTTTTAAAATAAATGAGGCTTCTACTCAAATATGAGTATCTACTAGAAATGATATTAAAAGTGATTATATATATATATATATATATATATATATATATATATATATATATGTTAATCGTTTCAACTCCAAGCAAGGTGGCAATGTCACTATGAAGCAGCGGTTTACACGGCGTGAATGAGAAGAATCTAAATAAAGAAACAAGTTTCAGTTAGACAGAAAATGGTGACTGACTAGTTGCGAATCTAGTAGCACGCTTAAATTCATGTAGTCGAAACACCAGGAAAAAGAACTCATCAGAACAGTTACCATGAAAATAGCTACAGAAAAGACAGAGGGAAGCCACTTCACTTGGACCTAAGCGAATCAATTGCATTTTTCAACATAAAAACTTAAGGTAAACTACTCACTGATTCATTGTATATGTCTCCCATGTCCAAACACTCGAGCCAAGTAGGATGTGTATCTTCCAAAACCAAATGGTTTATTTCTGTGCAGAAAGTCAGGTAGAAAATCAATTGGATAAACTGTTGTGTCAAAATTTGATCCAATACCTTGTCGATAGAATGGAAAGTGTTCACTGCGAAATATTTGAAGAATGTATTGTGGTAGAGTTGCCACAGTCGGTCTGTTATGAAAGAATCCATGTCCTATAGAGAGAAAAAAAAACATTTATTGGTTCCATTTAAAAAATCTACGGAATAAAGCATATTTTCAGTTTAGGAATTCAATCTAAAGTTTTAATCATCTATATTCAATAAGACTGAGAAAAAACATTATTTTGTCAATTGTGGCTGAATTGTATAAGTATTTATTAAGCAGATAAGAAAGTATTTACTTCTGTATTTTTCTCCACATCCCTGATTTTAACATTTTCCATTGCCGTTGGGGAAAAATAATAAATCATCATGGCTCAGTTTTGGATATTATATTTACTGTTGGACTGCCTGCGTAGTTTTTGACAATGCAGCATCCAACAAAAAAATAGATATAGTTATTCCATTCCAGTTCAATTTGTGAAAAAATAATGTCAATATTGTTTATTATTTTCCATTGAAAAAATTTCCTTTCAAATTGCTAAAAAGTGTTATGTGCAGATTAGGTGAGTTCAAATAATAACATACGTTGGTTACTTGTGCGAGTGAGGATAATGGTTTGCTGTTCGTCTCTGTGTATTTCTTCAACACCCACAAAGCAAGCCTATGGTTTATACTGCAACGATGCTGAGCAGGCCTTTGTTACAGTTTCTGAGCGAAAGCATATAACCTCGTGGGATCAGCTGTTGAACAAAGCCACTACGCCCAAACACTCAAGATAACTTGATAATCATCGACGGCTTCCTGAATAGTGTTTTCTATCCGTGATATTTCATTCACTTCCTAATGGTGCCGCACGATGAGATAATCTACTCAGGCCGATATTATCAAGAAGTCACATCTTTCACAAATTGACCACGCTAAGAATCTGGTCTCATTGTCAGAACGTTAACGCGCAGCCATGAACCCACACGTAGAACTAATGCATTAGTTTTTGTTACTAGTAATCACCTTATACATGGCCCAAGAGTCACTCGAAGTAGAAGGCAACGAAAGGAGTTGACTGTGTGAGCTGTAAGATTAAAAGGTAAGAGGCGCAATTTGGAAGGATATGTGGGATAGATAACACTAGATTTGAAGGCATTCTCTTGGGAGTACCTTCCACAATATAGCGGTTCGGGAGAAGAATCTGTTCGAGTGGAACTTACTTCTCACTAATGAAACACGAAGGGAATGAGGGTGGTTCAACTAAGTGTACTCGGTGTAGCGGGTCATAGTTGTGATTCTTAGAGTTGGTGGAACTAAAGAATGTAACTCGTCTTAATATTTTCCATGGAAATAGTGATAGAAAAGCGAGGGATTTGGTTTGTTTCGTCTGTAGAAAAGGGCTTTCAGGGTGAAAAATAATTCGTCATCCACAAAACAGCGTAGATGCTTTTGGACACTATTAGACTGCAAAGTGAAGACTAGAATGCTTCAGTCCAGATATGGCAATGATGCACCATTAACGGCCAAATCTTGCTCTTGTAAAGTTAAAGCATATCAGGAGGAGTAAGACACTTACTAGAGCGGTAGAGTAAGCCGACAATTTTTCTACCATCTTTAGCTATGGATCGTATATACAAGTTATAATTGAGGTTTGCATTGAGCTCCAGTCTCCATATGCGTTCAGGGGAAGGTTCCTCATTGCGATAGACCAAAATTCAGGTTCTGTTCAATGATAATAGAACGTTAGTAGTTTTTGAGCTATTGAATATGACCTGACAATTTTTCCCCATTGAGTTAGAAACCTTGCCAAATATTGTATGTAGTTTAGTAGATTGAATTGTGAATACATTTGACATGTTCTTTTTCAACAATTTTATCCTTTCTCTAACTGTTTACTGTTTTCCCATATCTCTTTTTTATTTTTGTTTATGATTGCTTTTAGATTACGTCATAAATAATTTCTGTTTTCGTTCATCAACTTTATTCTTAAAAAAATAAAGTACAATTCGATTTTATTCATCCCTATATTCTCCATTATTTACAATGACATGTTGCCACTTACCCATAAAAACTCTTCGATACATTTTGAGTAAACTTTCGGAGTTTTTTTTTTTTTTTAAATTTTCGACTATCAATTTAATTTGGTTTTCCTTAGGAAAAGCTTTCCCATTATAACGTTTTGCATCGACTGAAAAGTGTATTCGATTAGTCCAAGGTCAGTTGAAATTGGCGGTTGGGAGCCAATCGAGTTCCACTATCTTTTCCATAATAAATAATTTCTGTTAAATAACCTTTTATCCTCGGTTCTTTTTGGACAAATTTACCGGAGATCAGAACAATTGTTTTTAAGAATATTTACCAAAATTTCTATCACGCTAGAATTTATTTCCCAACTATGGGTAAATAGCAAAAAGCCTTCTGTAGCCTTGCATGGCAACTAGTCTAGGAGTAAGAAAAATTCTGAATTTAAAACCTCCAACTATGGATATATGTTAGGGAAGTCTGGGCTCTGTAGCAATTGGTGAAGGTCAACTCTGAATACAAATCTGGAGCTGGAATCTCTAAGTTAGACAGATGCCATGTTTCCTTCTAGAAAATCCTGCAACGACGCCGGTGACAACCTATAATGGTCTCTGTGTTTTCATTGGGAATTAGCGGTGGCGTAGACAGTTGAAACGTGCTCATTGGGCAACTTCTGATCTCTCAAAAAAATCCTGCCCAGGCCTACACTCTTTGGGCGCAGATCCATGTTCTCTCGAGACCGACAGATGCCAATAAAGATATTTTTCATAACGTACATGACACTTCCATATGTTTCCTTCACAAATAGCATAAACGTACATGGATACACTCATATATATATATATATATATATATATATATATATATATACACATACATATATATGTGTGTGTGTGTATCTGTTTGCTTGTGTGTATATGTGTGTATGTCTGTGTATGTCTGTGTGTGTGCGTGCTATTTGTAAAGAGCGTCTAGGCAGTGGCTAAGTGGTTAGAATGTTCGCTTTCTGACCATAACTCCCAGGTTTGAATCTCACCATGATCGATTTGTCCGGAAGGTGACATCTTGACGTTATCGGTCTGAGAAAGGGGATCTTCGCTTGGGAAAGTACCTGAAAACCATACTGAGGGTGGACACAAGCCTTGTGAGTGAAACTGGGTAGACAGAACTACTTGAGATTCCTCAAAGTCACATGTCATCGTGACTGAGATCTGAGCGTGACCGAGAATTGCTTAGATTATTGATCACGCTAGATAAAGTGCTCTCTTCTAGAAAATGGAACGAAGGTCTGTAGTTGTAGTATGAACCACAGCTAGGCTCTGCTTGTGTTGAACAAACAAAAATTTGCCTTAGAAAGCGTCTTCAACAAGGACTGGCTAGCCGGGCTATGCCAATACGAGTGGCTAGCCGTTATGCAAACATATATATATATATATATATATATATATATATATATATATATATATATATATATATATATATATATATATGAAATGGACAAAGTCCGACAATTATTTTAAGACATTTTTATGTTTATACATTCTATTATATTTGTATCTATAAAAAGAATGTATAAACATAAAAATGTCTTATATATATATATATATATATATATATATATATATATAACAGATAAACATAGGCAAAGAGAGAAATAGGTAAATACAAATAGACTAATGTAAAAAATCATATATATTGTTATGGTCCGGTTCCTTGTACCACGGTGATAGTCCAAGGTAGAACCAAATAAGAAAAACTCGAACACGTATATGGAATAACACAGATATATTACAAACAGGAATATATACAGAGAAGAAGAAAGTGTTAGTACGAACAATCAGGTTTAGTAGTAATTGTCTGAACGCGACTCTGTTTCGGACTGACTCTGACTCGACTGACTGACTCGCTCGCTCTGACTGACTGACAGACTCCTGACTGACTTCACTCCAGACTTCCTCTTGAGGCACAGTATTTATTACGTATGGAATAGTCCATTATGCTATTATGGGTAAGGTCCCATGACATATATATATATATATATATATATATATATATATATATATATATATATATATATATATATATATATATATATATATGTAATGAAGAGAAACAGAAGAGAGCAATCAGGGGTACGGTAGAAAGTGATTGACATTGCATTTAAACTTTTGCAGACTAGAGTTGGATGGAAAGGATGGAGCCGGAAGGGAGTTCCACAAGCTAGAAGTACGAGATAAGAAACTGTTAGTATAGAACTTACGGCTATATCTAGCTAGCTCAACGATAAATTGGCGAGATGTCGACGCCAGCTTTGTATTGAGCTTAAATTCCAAAAGCCTCGTACCATAGCGAAGCACTCTTCTGAGCAAATGCCATAAAAGTATTTATAAAAAAACGCACTGAGAGGTAACCTTACGACGCTGAGCAAGTGACTGAAACCGAGCCGCGAGATCAGGTCTAGTAGTATTGCTGATTCTTCTTTGGTTCTTATCAAGGAGCTCCATATAAATAGCAGGGGCACCAGACCATATTTGGCAGCAATATTTAAGCATGGATGAATGGTAGACTTATAGATATGCAAGATAGATTCCGGAGAGAAAAATGCTCTCGTTCGATACAGTGAACCGACTTTTTAGCAGGTGACTTAGCAATGGATTCAATATCGTCTTTCCACCTCATGTCAGCTGAGAACGTTAACCCGAGAAGGTGCAATGAGTCACTTTCCTGGAGGATAGCATCAGCCATGCTGATGGAAAGCAGAGAAGGGTTTCTCAGATGATTAGTGGAGATAAGTTTAGTTTTGGATACGTTAAAATTAACAAGTCATCTTGACGACGGCTTTGAAGTCGTTTTGTACTTCAGCTGACATTTGAATTGACTGACCAGCCTTATTATCAAGACAGGAGTAAATGGTAGTGTCGCCAACGTAGATGCCAAGCTGGGAGTTGATGTCATCGGGAAAGACGTTAATGAAAATTAAAAACAGCGTAGGATCAAGGATGAAGCCCTGGTGTAGGATGTAGCTGAGTGGCCGTTCAGGATAATTTTCATTTCACGATTTAATAGGAAAGACTGGATCAGCTGAAAAACATACCCGGAGATACCGTAACTTTTCAGTTTGTGGAGAAGACCTGAACGCTATAGCCTGTCAAAGGCTTTCGAGGTGTCGAATGCTAGAACCGGGATTCTCCTTTTATCTAGTACATGATAGACTCTTTCCGCAATTATCGTTAATACATCAGCGGTTGATCTGGAAAAACGAAAGCCGTGAGAAAAGACCCTGTGAGAAAAGGCCCTTTAGGAATTTTTCCAAACAGAGGCAGAAGGCCGATAGGTGTATAGGTCGGACGAGGCACCAAAAACTGGAACAGACGATGACTTCCAGCAAGCAAGAAAGCAGGATGCCGCAGAACATTTATAATACCATTTAGAGAGAACAGGAGCACACTTCTTGATGGCTATTACAGGGACTCCATCGGGTACACATTGTGGGAATCAAGGATAGAGATGATAGCAGAAACCTTGGATGGAACTATATTCATATCACTCAACAGGGAATCAATTCTAAGTTGGAAGTTAGATAATCATACTCCAGATGTGTCAAGAGTAGAATTTGAGGAGAATTTACGGGCAAAGCATTCAGCTTTATCAGAAGACGATAACACCTCAAATTGATTGAAAAAGCGGGAATAGAAAACTTATTTAGTACCCTATTACAGAGATGCCAGTAGACACGAGAACCAAAGTATTTAGAGACTATGCGGTGCCTCATTCTCACAGGGACTTATCCACTTCGAGGGCTCGCTTTCAATTATTACGAGCAGTAGCAAATATACACCAGTTATGAAAAGAGCTCTCACGCTGATATAGCCGGAAATAGTGGTTCCTCTGTGCTATGGCAGCCAACCAGCTGGTGTAAATCATAAAGAAACCTCAGTGGCGTAATTTTCAATTGAGAAGTTGAAGATTTCAGTCCAATGAAAATCCTGGAATGAGTCCCAATCAGCGAGCTGGTAACGGAAATGGGTCGTATGGATAGAGGGTTCCTGCTTAATGGATGCTTGAAAGGAGATATCGTTAGCTACCACTAAATGATCCAAGTTGCCAAGTAGTCAGTATTGTGAAGATTAGCAAGAGCGAGGAGAGGAGGTAAGAAGTATGTTACTCAGTTTAGCTAGCGAAACGAATAGTGAAGTTCACGATTTGAGTGAACGATTGGACAATGGAAAAATTTAATGTCTGTATAACGGCAACATCAGTACTTTTATGTTTAAGCTGCGTGTCGTGGTGAGCATTAAATTCACCGAAGACAAAGATGTTCGCAGATGAACGGAGATAAATTACCTTTTCTATACTGTCAACTAGTGCGTTTAATATACTGAAGTCTTGGGAAAAGGGTGAGAGATAAAGGAAAATGAGATAGCTGACAGAGTTTAGTAAAGAAAGACGGAAGCACATGAAACAGTAGTTAGTGGCCTCGGGAGACAACTCCCTGGCCATCGGGAGATTATACCGGATGTAAACACCAGCGCCATACATCTGAATGCCGGAATCTTTTCAGCAAAGGGAAGGATAACCTGGAACAAAGAATTCATTGGTAGCAATAGAAGAATTTCACAAAGGGCAAAGATATATGGTGATGTTTCCAGGAGAAAATATCCTACGCTGCAGAAATTGGAACCGATACCACAAATATTGGAGAAAGAAAGATTGTAGCAGGTAAGTGATTTGTTTTGTTAGCTGGTTTAGTTTTATTCTTTTTGTTGTGATTTCCAAGAGAAGAGAGAAAAAAGAGGTGAGAGAAAAAAACACCATAATTGTCACTATGTCGTCAACGGCAATACAAACCAGCTAGTGCGTAGCTGAGAGAAGAGCATAATGTAGCCTCATGCTTGCCAACCGGAAATGCATGTAGGGACACCTACCCATGCACGATATGATACTACAGATACGCCGATATTATACGACTGTTGATCAGAGCAGCATCTCTAAGCGCTATCAAAGAGTTCCGGCCCCTATCGACCAACACGGTACTTCATAATGGAATGTTACAGCCACTGGTTAGTCTGAAAAAGTTAAGACAGTTAAATCATTGTGGACGTGGTAAAAGAAAAAAAGAGAACCGGTAAATCATATACTGAGAAGTGAACAAGGGATGAAATCGATGCTTCATGTCTATTAAACTCCTGTTCAGTAGATATGGAAGGAGTTCGGACCGGACGATAGGTGAACCTATCTACTATTGAACTGTTAAAAAATCGCGAAAGAATTCATATTAAGCAATGACTTAATAAGTTCTTATGTTTACTAACAAATAAAAAATCGGTATGGTAAAACTTAATTTTTCATCATTAATAAATAACTGTGGGTAAGCATATTCTAAATTAAACAGGTTTGGGATGCTAAATTAATAAGTTTGACAATTTGTCTTTTTTGGTGAGGGTGAAGTTATCAAGGAATTGATTAGAATCATACGCCAATAACACAAAAATAATAAGTCATGCTCAAAAGAATGTCAAATAATATTATATATATATATATATATATATATATATATATATATATATATATATATATATATATATATATATATATATATATATATTATTATTATTATTATTATTATTATTATTATTATTAAAAGTCACAAACTGTTAAAATTTCATGAGGCTATATTTATTTCATTAGGGTCGTAAAAGCGGCCCCAATTCATCAGTCATTCAAATCCAAAAGAAAACAGAAAATATTTCTCCAGGTTTAAATTACAAAATTTGTGTAAAATTGTATACGTGAAAGTGGGGGTGGGAAGTTGGAAAGACCTGTAAGAAAGATTGAGAGAGATGTGGTAAGAAAATCATAGAGAGAAAGACGGGAAAAAGACGTATGTGAGATTATGGAAAGGAAGATTACGGATAAAATAATTGACCTAATAAAAAGAATGCGATGGAAAACATTCTTCTTCATAAATCCCAAAGATGATGTAAAAAAAACCGTCAAGAAACGTTTAATCTGAAATGACAAAACACTGCACCTAATAACAAGCTTCAAGAACCTTTCGATGTAGATATGCTCAATTTAATTAGAAAGATCACGTTTAAGAATACATCCGATCATTCCAATAAATTATGGATTAAGACAGATAAATCAAGAAATAATTATAAAATTAAACCTTCTGACTGTAAGCAACTCATCACAAACAAAATAACAGGAAGCAAAAGGACAATAGTACATTCTTCTCTATAAATGGAGACATCACCAAATGTGCAAATAAATGTGGAGTTGCTGATAGGATGGGTACATTTTATATGAAAAGCACATACCTATTATTTAAAGATCATAAGCCCAATTTTATCAGTAATTTATAATTCAGTTTAATTAATCTTTCTAAATCTGAATTAGGGTTAATTTCTAAAGGGATACTTTAAAAAATAACACTATCTGTGCTAGAAAAACATTTTGTCAATCTTTGGAAACATTATTATTCATTTTTTGAAAATTCTGACATTTCGTCTGAATGTTGTTTTCTCTTAATTTGCTGATGAGATTCCCTTATTTAAAGAAAAACAGAAACATATGGATCTATTGAAAGCGATCCATTATAGCTTGCAAAGCATCGTCCATAAACTGCGAAGAGAAGTCATTCTTGAAATTGTCTTCGCAAGTAAGGTGGGAGTGAAAGAGAAGAAGAAGAAGAAGAAGAAGACTTTCGTGAGGAGAAATAACAGAAGATGGCGATTAGCGTTGCATTTAAATTGTTGAGGATTGTAGGTGTCAAGGAAACAATGCATTGGAAAGGAGTTCCACGGTCGAGAAGTTCGAGAAAATAAACTATTGAAATAGAACATACGGTTGCATTTAGCTATTTCAACAGTAAAACGATGAGGCCTAATCGCCAATCTCGTAACATCGAAGCACTAAGGACAGCTCGTCAGAAAATATTTGTATGAATGACAGAAGAAAGCCACATCGCATCGGTGAGAAAGTGAGTAAAAACGTGATGTCTGGTGACTATCGATTACATTACAGACCCTTGTTTGAATTTTCTCAAAAATCTCAAGATATATAGTAGGAACACCATCCCAGATACGGCATCAATATTCAATACATGGACTAATGGTAGATTTATAAATGTGCAAGATATGTTCTGACGCAAATGATTGTTTGACGCAACACTGTGAACTAACTTTCCTGACAAAAGACCTAGCAATTGATTTAATATAGTCGATTCACTTCCTGTCAATGGAAACGTCAGCCAAAGAAGGTGCAAAGAGTTACTCTCCCAGAGGTCAGAATCAGTCATACTGACGGTGGACAAAAAAAGGTTTTCTATCGGGGATTAAATTAAAGTAGTTAAAATTTTCAAGCCATCCCTTGCTCCAGTTAACCACTCATCGGTCTTGTGGTGATCTACAATAGAAATGGTATAGTCAGATATTATTTCTTGCCTATAATTTGAATAAGATAGAAAACGTGATAATTTTCTAGTCCATCTGCAATTTCCCAAGTTGTTGACACAGTACTAGTGTATTTATTCTCACAGTAGATTTTACATTGGTTCGTTTTAGTAGCTAACAGATTATAAACAAAATGTGATGCCATGAGGCGATTTGTTCCATTCTTCCTCTTAATAGATTAAACACTTCTGTTGTGGATTCCGGGATGAAATCCTGTCTCAAATGAATGACAAACGCAGGAATGAAATATAGCAAATAAATGTATTGACGTAATAATACAATTGGTAATACTGTTAGTAGATCCAGAAATGCGCTTAGTAGCAATAATAATATATATACAGTCTGGGAAATTCAGTATCGAAGTATGACTTCAATCTGAGTCTACGTGCTCGCAACTATGACTCCTACAAAGCGGTTACCTCACACTCTCACTCTCTCACCCCCGGGTATTCACCGGCAGCAGTACAAGTACACACTGGGAGAGTCCACTTGTATGAAAAAGGGGTGGACCTCTTAACACCCCCTCCTTAGATCCCTTTTTGGGGGATTTAGTATTTTTTTCTCTTATGGTTGATAATCAGAGGTTCGGTAAATTTTCTCTTCCTGTTTGACCTTCTCATTTCTGTGTCTTCCTGTGGTCTTTGGATCTCAAACGCTTCGAAGATTGCATCCATTGAATCGTCGTTTTCCGTGGGTGACGAGCTGTCTTCTATGTGAAAACTTCTCGCCTTGTACTGTGTACATTAGATTTCCTAATCTGTTAATTAATGTGCCAGGTTCCCAGTAAGCCATATTGTTTCTAAACATCCTAAAGTACACCCGTTCTCCTGGTTTAAATGATCTCTTGGGTACAATAGGTGTATATTGGTTTTTGTTCTTGTTTGGCATTAATTTGTCAAACACAGACCTTATTCTCCGAGCAAACATCAATTCCGCTGGTGAAAGACCCGATGGCGTGTTCACGTTAGGTGTTATTCTGTACACTTGGAGGAACTGTTGTATCGCTTTTATCGTCGGTACATCCTCGGCTTTTTTTAACGCTCTTTTTAGTGTGTCAACGAATCTTTCAGCTTGTCCGTTCGACCTCGGGTGGTACGGAGCTATCTTGATATGCTTTACTCGATATGTCTCACAAAATTCTTTGAAGTCACTGGAGGTAAATTGTGTGCCGTTACCGCTTACCAAACTATCCGCGACGCCAAATTTCGCGAATAGTTCGTGTAAACAGTTTATGGTGTTTTCTGTCATCGGGTGTTTAAATCTGGCAACCTCTGGCCATTTACTGAAACAATCTACTGTTATTAAATAGCAGTAACCTTCAATGGGTCCTGCGTAATCCACGTGGATTCTGGACCACGGTCTGTCGACTTTAGGCCATGGCTTTTGTATAGAGGGTGGTGCTTTCGCCGCAGCAGCACAACCTTTGCAACTTTCCACCATTTGCGTAATATCATCGTCCATGTTCGGCCAGTAGACAAAACTTCTCATAAGTGATTTCATTCGGGTTTTTTTCCGGAATGTCCTAAGTGAAAATCTTCCAAGATCCTTCTTCGTAGCGACTTCGGTGTTACTACTATCTCGTTATACAATAATATGTTGTCACAGATTGAGAAACTGCCTGCTAAATTCCTCACCTTCTCTTCTATTTTTTCTTGGTATTCTGAATAAATTCGTCTTTTTCTGCTTCTCGTCCTATCTCTAGCAGCGTTACAGGTCGTTCCTTTATTGTATTGCATAATAACTTACTGATTTCATCTTCAGCTTGTAATGCTGCAATTACCGAATCTTCTAACGGTTCGTCTTTCGCAGGTATTAATCGCGATAGTCCATCAGCGTGTCCTATTTTCTTTGATGGTAAGAACTCAAGTTTGAAATTGTAGTTTAGTAACACAGTTCCTCATTTTAAAAGTCTGTTCGCTGTATATACTGGTAGACCTTTTTTTGAACCGAAAATGGTAAGAAGTGGTTTGTGGTCCATTTGGTGCGTGAACTCTCTCCTATAAATATATCTGTGAAAACGAGTTACTGCAAAAATTATGCCCAATGCCTCCTTTTCGATCTGTGAATAGTTTCTCTCTGCCGGTAATAATGATCTAGATGCGTGTGCAATGGGTTTGTTTGTACCGTTCCGCATCTTGTGTAGAATACACGCACCTACCCCATGTGAGCTCGCGTCACTTGCAATAATGATTTCGAGTTCGGGATCGAAATGTATCAATGCTAACTCCGAAGTTAATTTTTGTATTATTCCCTTAAATGCTTTTTTACAGTTCAATGTCCAATTCCAATTATTCTCCTTTTTTAGTAACTCATTTAGTGGGGCCTTCAGTTTATGCATATTATCAATAAATTCGCCATAGTAGTTAGCTAGGCCCAGGAAACTTTGTAGTTCTGCAACATTTTTTGGTTCAGGCATATTTTTAATTGCCGATGCCCTCTCTGAGTTCGGTTTCCTGCCATTTTCATTTATTATCTGACCTAAGCATTTCATTTAATTTAGGAAAAAATCGCACTTTTCTCCTTTTATTTTGAACCCAAAGTCCTGAAGTCTTCTGAAAACTTCCTTTATGTGTGATGTGTGCTCTTCAACATTGTCGCTCTTAATTAGAATGTCATCCAGATAAGCGGTCGCGAAATTCTGGCCCGTGAGCATTGTGTCCATCGTTGGCTGAAAAATTGCTGGTGCAACTTTTACTCCGAATGGTAGTCTGTTGAATTTCTACAACCCTTTGTGCGTATTAATGCAAAGGATTTTCGTACTCTGTTCTTGTACTGGGATTTGTAGATAAGCCTCACTAAGATCTATTTTTGAAAATATCTTACCGCAGTTGAGCTTTGTAAATATCTCCTCTGGGCTCGGTAGTGGGTAATGATGGTCTTTTATAGCCTTGTTAAGTCCTGTCGAAATATCTGCGCATACGCGGATTTCTCCTGACTTCTTTTTACATAAACCACCGGCGCTTCCCACTCACTAAACTCTATTTTTGCAAGAATCCCAGTTTGGTCAAGTCTCTCCAATTCTTTGTCTATTTTTCTATAGTAGCGAACGGTACGGTTCACTTCTTTTTAAAAACTGGTTGGATGTTTTCTTTTAATTCAATTCTGGCCTTAAATTTGTTGCATCGTCCCAACCCGCTCGAAAACACCTAAGGAAATTTGTTATATAATTATTCCTTTAATTTTATAGCATCTGATGGTTCAAACTCTAACTTTTTACAAAAAGAGCTGATAGGGAGGGCCAAAACGTTGAACTTTTGCATCCAGTTGATACCTACTAGATTTTCAGTATCTTTCATGACGTATATCTTAAGTTTTTTTGTTTTGCCGTGTAATTTAACATTCACGATTATTTCTCCCTCGAATTTTATTCGTTTGCCTGTAACCGACTTGGCAATTTTTTGTGTATGTAACATGGTAGGTCTGTTGAGTTTTATCTATGTCTGTAGGGTGATTATCGTGAGGTCGGAACCCGAATCCAGTTGCAATTTTATCTTTTTATTTAAAATTTCCAGTTCCACATATTTCCTTATGTTGGTGTTGTCTTCGTTATGCATCCTAGTAGCTCTTATTCTACTAGTATCTTTTCTGTTCCTACATTGGGATGCCTTGTGGCCCTTTTTTCCACACTCGGCAATCCTTGTTCCAATGTAGTCCTCCACATCGATAACATGCTGATGGGGGGGTGCTTATATTTGCTTCGATTTTCGTCATAATTTGCCCTGTATGTTGTACTTTTTCTCTTATTATAGAATTTTTGTTTTCTTTCCGGAGAGGGTGAGAATCTTTTTTCATTATTATAGAATTTTTGTAACTTTTTTGAACGTAGACTTACGTATATGAGATTTGAGTCTTTCTTTATACTTAGACATTTCTGGCAATCTTCCGATAATTGTTGTAGTGTTAGTCCAGGTTCATTTTGTAATTTTGAAAGCATTCTTTTGTGCATTTCACTATCTTTTGTTGAAACTAACCCTTGAACAAAGATGAGACACTTGAAATTGTCCGGGGTTAATTCCGCTAATTTGAAGTCGTCGCAATGTTTATTTACGATTGCGGCAAACGTGGAATAATTCTCATTATCGCCCTTTACCAGGTTAAGGCATTTCCACCTCCTGTGGAAGAGTGATGTTTTCAGACTGAAGAGTTCTTTAAGACATATAACTGCTTCGTCAAATGTTAATTCGTTCGTCTTTTTTGGCAAGATATAATCCACGAACTTTGTATATTCTTCAGTTCCTAATTTTCTAAGCAGTAGACGTAGCTTTTTTGCTTCTGTCCAGTTTTGACAGTCGATGTTAAAGATGTCTTCATGTCTTCTGAAGTAATCTTCGAAATTTTTGTCCTCATCTAGAGAATATTTGAAAATCTCTATGGTATTCCACACTGCGTCTTGCGAAAAAGTTCCCTCTTTTTCAATATCTAATTGCTTGTTACCCGCTACTTTCAATATTAGTTCCTGGAGCTCTATTTGTCTTTCTAATTGCTTTTGCCATTTTTCTTCCATTCTTTCTTGTAGTTGTAATTGTTGATCATTTTAGTATTTTACCAGTTCTACCAAAATATTTTTAAAATCTTCCATGATAACTCAATTTTACGTATTTTTAATCCTCGTAAGCCTTTGTCGTCAGTTTGATGTGGACGAGGGGGAATTTTAGTATTTCTTCTTCTCGTGTAAGTTCGAATCGCTCGTCGCCGATTTGTTGTGTACGACGAGGGAAAATTTTTGTTGTTTGTTCTTCTTGTGTGAGTTCGAATCGCTCGTCGCTAATTTGTTGTGGAGGACGAGGGAATTTTTTTTTTTTTTTGTTCTTCCCGTGTGAGTCCGAATCGCTCGTCGCCAATTTGATTTGAAATCCGGTCTCAAATGAATGACAAACGCAGGAATGAAATATAGAAAATAAATGTAATGACGTAATAAAACAATTGGTAATACGGTTAGTAGATCCAGAAATGCGGTTAGTAGCAATAGTAATATATATATATATATATATACAGTCTGGGAAATTCAGTATCGAAGTATGACTTCCTTCTGAGTCTACGTGCTCGCAACTGTGACTCCTACAAAGCGGTTACCTCCCACTCTCTCTCTCACACCCCCGGGTATTCACCGGCAGCAGTACAAGTACACACTGGGAGAGTCCACTTGTATGAAAAAGGGGTGGACCCCTTAAAAACTTCCAGTTGATCCAAGACCTTCCGAACATATGTCAAGAAGTACAAAACTGGTTTGATACAGCTAATTCGATTTTACTAACTGGTGTCTGATTGAAATTTGATTGACAATTCCAAATTTGCTTTAAAGGTATGGTCTACAAACTTGCCCTAACACTGAAAATGTTAATGCTTTAGTAGACAACTTTGCTCTGTTAGCAGCAGTCAGACCCAATAAATGATTAGCATACGTCTTATACAGAATTCTCAGCTTTATTTCGAGAACGCGTGATAGAAAACCAGCCTGATTTGCGTTCTTGTTGTTTGCGTTGCCGTATAACTAGTAACGACATTTTGAATGGTTTAGTCGTAGGTTTTTCGCTGGTTCCTAAAATATGTCCAAAATGCATTTAATCTATCAGTGACTCGCAGGTAACCAAAACAAAAACTTCCTTCACTGATTGTTTCTTTCACTAGACAACGAAGAGAATGACAACTGACGAGAGACATCAAACGTGCAGTTGAGAATTATGTCTTGTTTCGCAAATTCTTTTGTAATCAATTAAATTAATTCATTTTCTATTGTGTTGCCCAAATAGCTCTTTTGGGGATTCACTCCTAATAATCTATTCAGTATTGAATACATTTTTGCCAAAAGCTCAAACAATACTCAAAAATTTCCATTGTTGGTTGAGATCAATACTTCTTCTGAACACCTAAATCTATGATAGATGCACTGAGAATTCTTTTTGAATCCGCCTTCTCTGACGAAAGCAAGTTTGATTGGAAGGACCAGTTTGGAACCCCTTAAAACCTTCCCATGTATTGGTTTCACAAGAAAATAAACTTTCATGTTTCCTAAGTGTTGCAAAACAAAGACAAAACGCCTCATCAATCTGCCTAGATTAAAATCTCATTGAGACCCAAAAGTTTTTTTCTTCAAAAAGTCAAACAAGAAGCAATCAATCAGTGATAAAGACGAATCAATAACCTGGATATTATTCAGTATAGAATAATGTACCTTTCAAAGATTGCACTTCAAAACCATCAAAGAAAAACACTTTTGTGTGTGTGTTTTTGCGTGTGTGTGCTCACGCGCCTGTGTGTATGTGTTCCCACTATGTTTTATTTAATGTTTGACTCCATCAAGTTTGACAAGTATTCCCCTCCGACGCAACAGATAAATTAGTAATAAAATACGTTTAAATAAAAAAAAAATATCCTAATATATTTACATCCAGACAAAAATCTCAAATAGGCGCGGATTAAGCATAACATTTATTACAAATCGGTAATTATCATTGCTTACCTGGAAAGTGTTGGTGGAAATGTTGGGGAAAATCCGGTACGAAGCCACAACACACACCGAACACTGAAAGAAATAACAAGGGTTTTTTTTTTAATTTACAGAAGCTTGCTGATTCAAATGATTACACAAACCATTATTAGAAAAAAATCTTTTAAATAGCGTTGTCATTCCAAAATAAAAAGGCAGCAAATCAACAGCCACCATAATATTAAGATCTTTGGAAAATAATTATTTGTCGGCTATGAATTAGGAGCCAACCAAGCCAGGCAAAACCAATGTTGAATTGTAGGTTGTAGGAAAATGCACCTAGGATTAGTTTATCATTTCTTTTATCCAACAGTGTGTCATTTATAATGCATTTCACAGTTTAATTGGGAAAACTTGTAAAGAGAGAATTTGGGTTCGTCATGAGCTTTCAATTAAAAACTGAACAACGTTTCCATCTGCAGCAGTACGAACCACAAATGACAATCTTTCATTTTTGTATCGCATTGTGACAGATAATGAAAAATGGGTCTTGCATTTAAGCAGAAAGCATAAAAGACAGTATCCTGCTTTGATACACTGTACATATCAGAACTTTATTTTATATATTGTTTAATATTTTTTTATTTAAAAATATATTTATTTGTAGCTATGCTTGTGTTAATTAAAATAAAATCAACTTATTTGCGAAATCAGGAATCATTTTTGATAGTAGCTGGTAGAATGACAATATTGATACAAACGTTGAAACTATATAATTTTACTACACCTAAAAGTTTGTTTGTTTCTTTGTTTGGGTTTTATGGCATATCAACCACTGTGGGTTATTTAATGCCAAATCCAGTTTATATGAATTTTAAATGCCTATTTTGTATGGAATAAAAAATGTATAGCTAGCAACATTATTCCTTTACAAAAAAACGTATAGCTGGCAACATTATTCCTTTACAAAAAAACGTATAGCTGGCAACATTATTCCTTTACAAAAAAAAAACGTATAGCTGGCAACATTATTCCTTTACAAAAAACTTGGAGCTGGCAACATTATTGTTTCAAAAACTTAGAGCTGGCAACATTATTTTTCTGAAAACATTATCTGAGACCTTGCTGTTGGATGCAGTTTATCGCCGTACCCAGGACGTGGATGTAGTTTACCGTCATACCCAGGACGTTACACCTAAAAGGGGAAGAACTATTTTATAACATATATATATATAAGAATTATAAGTATTTATTACATAATTTAACTTGAAATATTTTAAGAATTTATTCAAGTATAAAATCAACGTAACCGTTTAATTTTAATTGCTGCATGCTAAGAAAACACATTTTTGAAAGGCTAATTGTATTATTTCGTAATTTAGCATTTTATAAAACGCAAATGCTTCTCTTACGTAAAAAAGAAAATCGGTGATATCGGATAATTTTTGCTGCCAACTGCGAATAAATTTCGAAGATTTGAACAAAAGTATAAAACAATTTAAATTTTACACTGCTGCAGCGTAACTAATAAGTAGGAGACTGTTGTTTTGTTTATTTTTAATTCTTCATGGAGATTTTATTTTACTTTCAAATAAAATCAAAAAACTTTAAAGGGGTAAGACCTATTTCCGTTACCAGCATGCTGATTCCGTGATTTTCTTCAACCTCCAAATTGAAAATTGCGCCACCGAGGTTACTTCTTAGATCAAAGCCGACATGAAGGTCTTCATTCCTTCTTGGAAGTACCAGATGAAACCGCAGACTTCTCTATGGTTCACACCAGTATAGCCCACAGGAACCACAGCTCCCATCACAAGAGACGTCTATTCGTTGTTCCTCATAATAAACTTAAACGAGCACTCTAAGGGGCTAAGTCTCTGTTTGCTGAGAGGATGAGACACCGTATTGCATCTAACAACTTTGGCTCTCGTGATTACTGGTGGCCCGGTATTAGTTCATTAAATAAATGTAAGGTCTCTATTCCTTCTCTATTCAATCAATTTGAAGTGTTAATATTTTCTGCTGGTAAAGCTAAATGTTTCGCCTGTAAATTCTCCTTAAACTTTACTCTTGACTCATCTGGTGTGTCCTTGTCTAACTTTCCACTTAGTTCTTCCATGATTTTTGCTATCATCTCTAACCTAAATCCCTAAAAAGCATGTGGACCCAATGGTATCCCTGTAATAGTCATTAAAATGTGTGCTCACGAACTGGCTCCTGTTCTCTCTAAATTATATAATCAATGCCTCACTGTCTCGTGCATTCCTGTCTTCTAGAAGTCCTCATCTATTGTTCCACTTTTTAAGAACTCGGTGAACCGTCCGAATCTTCCAGCTATCAGCTATTAGCCTTCTACCACTTTTAGGGAAATTTCTAGAGGCCCTGATCAATGCTGACTTGGTTAAGCATCTCAAATCGAAGACAAGCAATATGGCTTTCGTTTCTTCAGGTCTACTGATATTACACTATCAGTAGACCTGAAGAAACGAAAATTGAGGAAAGATTCTACCAAGCTCTAGATAACAATGGTGAAACCCGGGCTGTACTTTTGGATATCCTGAAAGCTTTCGACAGGGTTGGTATACAGGTTTTCTCCACAAACTGAAAAGTTACGATATCTCCGGAAAAAATTCTTGAAATGATCCAGTCTTTCATATCAAATCGTGAAATGAAAGTTATCCTAAACGGTAACACTTCTTGATCATTTTCGCACTAATATAGTTGTCCTCCATCCTTGGTCCTACTTAATTTTTAATTTTCATCAATGACCTTCACCATGGCACCAGCTCTCAACTTGGTATTTACGCTGATTTTCACAACCATTTATTCCTTGATAGTATATCTGATCAGCTCAAATCTACAGCTGATGTCCAAATCGATCTTCAGTCTTTTGTCAACTGTGGCAAATGAGCCCTTCTTAATTTTAACAGCAAAATTAAACTCCTCTCCATTAACCATCTGAGAGACCCCTCTTTGTCTTCCATCAACATAGCTGGTGCTAACTTCCAGGAGTTGCGCCTTCTCGACTATTGGATATTGAATCCTTTGCTAGGCCAACTGCTAATAAAGTTAGTTCATTGTATGGTGCCTTTTGTATAAATAATTCCATGGTATTTGTTCGGATGAGCTATTTCTTATGGTACCTAATATTTTAATTTAAGCGCAGTACTAAACTGACGACAAGATCTAATCAATTTCCAGTTGAGTTGGCTAGATGTAACCATACGTTCTATGGTAACAGTTTCTTTTCCCGCACTTCTCGCTTGTGGATCTCCCTTCTGGTTCCATGTTTTCCTGCAAACTTTATCTTCAAAAATTTAAATGCATTGTCAATCGCTATCTAATGTTCTCCTGATTACTCTTCTTTTATTTTCGCTCCTTAGTAATGTTTCTGTTATCTAATTCTTCCACACACAGTAACCCCTTGTTTCTTAGTGGCTTTAATGCCTTGCTTGAGGTGAACTCGACTAAAAAAACACGCCAATAAGACGGACAGAAGAATTTTACACAACTCATTACTTTCACTGCAGGTCTGAATTGTAATAAAAATTACTTTTTTTCTTCTTGGTAATTTAAACGTAAATACACTCATGTGTTTTATCCCCCCCTCACTCTCTCTCTCTCTCTCTCTCTCTCTTTCACACACACACACAACCACACTGTGTGTCCTTCCTTTTCGCCCTCTCTTGTATTTCTATGGTAATTTTCTAAGCGTACGGAAACCCAGAGATGACTGAACTTACTATTTAGTTGTAATTGCCCTAGATGTTCAAGATTGCTAACCAATTCAGCACATCGAGGTGGGCCCCTCTTGTAAGGTTCTTTATTGATTATAAGAGATGTTTGAAATATCCGGCGAAACAAGGGAAACACTGGGTAATTTAATAGAAGATCGGATTAAATAACCTTTTCAAATTTCTTAACATTTTAGGTTGCGCGTTGTATATTTTATCTATTTTTAATTTTACTCTTAAACGTCATTTTATTTCAAATATTAGGTTGGTGTAAAAATAATGTGGTTTTTCTTTTGAAGTTGAACGTCAAAAAACGACATTATTTTTGCACCAACCTAATAAAAATTCTGCTTTTCTCGAACAAGTAATTCAGAAAAGGAGACAAATATTTAGATAATTAATCTAGAAAAGTAGATCGTTAAGTAAAAAGATTCCAGTATCTGTCTATATTTCTGCGATGAGGTATTATGTACATTATTTATATTATTCGGACTATTGTCCTCATGTTTGCCGCCATATTTATAACAACGTTTCAGTTGTTGTACGCTCTGGCCTTCTTCAGGTGCTTGGAATGTCGAAGTGAACCCTTTATTTCGTTCACTAGGGTAGACTGTTCTAGTTCCACGTGCCATGTTTAATGGATGTCAGTTATCAATTATCTCCTGTTAATTTCCCTCTGAAAGTTCACCACTGCCTTAGCTGGGTATTGAACTCATATAATGTAAACTTTAATAACAAGTGACGCAATAATTCAATGTCGAAACAAAATAGATTTTAAAAAATAACACATTGTATCCCTAAAAGTCTAATCAAATCAATCTATATGCGTTTGTGTATGGAGTTTGTCTTGTACCCACACCCGATCCCCCCCCCTAGAACTGAGGCTTGATTGAGAAATTTGCACATAATCCGGTCATTGGTATTGGGCATCATCTCAAAATTAGACTCCCATAAGGGTAGCGGTGGAGACGGGATACCAGCCATTGTCCTGAAGAAATGTGCTCCTAAACTGGCACCTGCCCTCTCCAAATTATATAACTAATGCCTGAATGAATCTTGTTTTCCAGCATGTTGGAAGTCCTATCAGTCTCCTACCCTTCTTCGGCAAAGTCTTTGAACCTTTAATCAACGCCGAAGTGGTTAATCACCTTATATCCCATGATCCGCTCTCTGACAAGCAATATGATTTCCGCTTTGCCCGTTCTATAACTGAATTGGTGTAACAAGCACTTTACACTAACGGAGAAGCTCATGCCGTGGTTCTAGATATCTCTAAAGCGTTTGATAGAGTTTGGCATGGTGGCTCTCTTCGTAAGCTTCAGGAATACGGAATTTCAGGGCGATTATTTGACTTAATGCGATCATTCCTGTCAAACAGGGTAGTGAATTTCGTCCTTCACGGATTCTCCAATTCCTTTCACACGAACGCAAACGTTCCCCAAGGCTTTATCCTGGGCCCTACACTGTTTCTTATCTTCATTAACGATCTTCCCGGTGTCATCAATTCCCAAGTAGGCATCTATGCTGACGACACTACTATTTACTCCTGCCTCAAATGCAAATCTGGTATCGAAAGTATGAAGCAGCCAGTACGAATCGAACTCACTACTGAACTGATCTAGCGAGATACATTTGCTAACCATTATACCACGTCGAAATACTCACTTCCTACGACAAATAAGTGTTTTATTGATGAAATATAGTGCGAGGAAGACACGTAACAAACACTCGTTACAATTTCACTTCTGGAAAGGTAAATATACAGGTACGCTCAGTTAATTTTTTTTTTAATTTTGTGTCAATACTCAGTGCATTAGTCGTTAATTATAACAGGTTTGACCATAATTTAGAATTAAAGAATGCAGTTTTAGTTGAATGAGTAGGTAATTTATTAAATCGAAAAAATTTCAGAATCTTCCGAGATAATTTGCGTCCAGGATCATGTGACATAACTGATTTCCTGACAAACTATAAACTTGTTATAATGTGATATATAATCGCTTTAAAAAAACAAAAACCAAAAGAAAAGAGATAAAAAGATAAATGTGGTTGTGCGATGTAACGAAATCACATCAGACGGCAAAAATCTTTAAAATCGATATTTAAAACTAAACATTATTTGTATCTTTGTAACTGGAATTTGTTGTATTTCTTCTCGACCCCAAATATATTTATGCATAAAGAGAAAGAGAAATATACTCTCTTTGGCATGATACGAACCTCCGGTCCTCTCAGAGAAACCCTATTTAACCTGACGTAATTTCACCTCTCGTACAGAGTGCATCGATGACTAAGCGAAGTTGAATAGCGCCTTTAAATACAGATTTTTCTCTCACTCTTGAAATAGACATCGTCTCAGTTTTTAAAGAAAGGAATTGATTTCTATTTATTAATCCGACAGATGTTTATTGCTTAAACGTTATTTTTAGTGCATATTCGTATTTTAGTAGACGCTCCGTTTACTTATTAAACAGTATATTTATTTATTTTCGTCTACCGGTCTGAATATACGAGAAATCTTATTAGAGAAGGATATGCCGGAGAGCGTCTGAAATAAATGGAATCTCTGAAAAATTTGTGTTTAAAGGCACTATTCAACTTTGCTTGGTCCCCGACGAACTGTGTAGCCGAGAGGTCAAACACGTCATATATATATATATATATATATATATGAATGGCACCATTGAATCATTAATAGTCTTAAGAGGTCGCTTCTATTAATGAAACGCGTAACGGATGACTTGTTTCCATTTTCTGATTTAATTTCCAATGAAATAATAAATATATTTTAATGACAAATAAAGAAGATATATTCGTTTACACTTTTAAATTCTGCATTTTGAATTTTAACATTGAAATATAATTCACGTAAAAACACTAATAACCTTAATTTTCAAGAAATCACGCATAAAAATTTTTTTAGAGAAACATCATCTTGACCGTCTGCTTTTTCTCTGTGAGACTTCGTTTCTAGAAATCTTCAGTTCTACTCTGTGAGACTTCGTTTCTAGAAATCTTATACTTTGCAATCACTTGGTTCCAAGGGAAAAGTAAGATAATGTTGATGGTTAAATAAGTATACCACAACTTTTTTTTTAAATTGTTTTGGGGCTTATTTATTTTACAATATTGAGGTATTTTAACTTTCTCGTAGAACTATTTATGTGTATTAAAGTAACATGCAGTTCAGGTAGTATGTAATGGGGAAGATTAGGAATAGTTTTTGCACATATAGGTAAGAGGTAAACTGGATGTCAGTTGGCGTATACATCACAAATGGAATATAATTTAATGTCTATTTCATTTTTCTTTGAAAGGTGAATAAGGTTCTTGAAATGTTAGCACCGATAGTTAAGTTGAGGATTCTGTTGCATCTCATTTATTTTGGTCATTGTATTGAGATTTAAAATAAATCATCTTCCAAATAGAAAAGAAAGATGATAACCACCCTTATGAGCCTATAAAAATTGTGCTTGATGCTGCAAACTAAACACCGTGTATTTGTATTAGAGCTTATTCAATTGCTAATTATTTATTTCAGAACAATCTAGCATCAAGCTTTAAAAAGTCATTTTTACACAAATATCTAATGGTGTATTAATCATAAATTTCAAAGTATATCAAGTTATCTAGTTACTAGCTAAAGCAATTATTAGCAGACGTCTCCAGTAACGTTCCTCACGAAAGAAAAAACAGAAACAAAGTTTATAGAAAGAATCTATACGTATACCATTTAGGTATAACGTTCTTGTAAATAATTATATCATCTAATTTAGAGACTAAATACAAAATAACACTCGACTTTCTTTGGAGATTCTATGATAATAATTTTTTAAATAGCCCCGAGTTGTATTAATATTGGCAAGAATCAATTTCCTTGGGGTTCACAAAGTGAATGCCAATATTTCGCTGTATTAATTAAGACATTATGATTAATATTTTTCGAATAAATAGGATTCTATTGATAATTTAATCTTGCTAAAGGAAAATGAAATATTTTAACTTACCTGTTATGAGCATGATGGTCGCACTTAGATATTTAGCACACATTTTTTATTATCTGTAAAAGAATATTAAGTAATAGAAAGTAAGAAAGAAATGTACTCTAACTGAAATAAAGAGGCAGTGAATTATTAAATATATATATATATGAGTGTGCGTGTGTGTGTGACGTTCTTTGTACTCAAATTGTGGAGGTTAGGGAAACGGCCGCATTGCTGCTAGTTTCCATAGCAAATCGTTTTTTTTTCAGGGATGTAAGAGCTAGTATAACCAAAACTAGTATTGTCCTTCTCCTACACTGGTTAACAACCAGAGACAAAGAGCCCAATCTGTCTTACTATTTAACCCATACATGGATAGATAAAAAACGGATTCATAATTTTCCCATGAGTAATTACGCAAATGTGAATGTATTGAACTTGACTGGAATTCACTAAACATTACACCGACCCACACAGCTATCTATCTATCTATCTATATATATATATATATATATATATATATATACGTGCGCGCGTGCGTATGTGTGTGTACACACAAACAAATTAAGAAGGAATGCACGCAAACTTAAATAAATATACTTAGCATGACTGAGTAAACTCAGATAGATATGAATATATTAAGAAAGAAAAACAAAAAGATGTTGCCTGACTGAAAAATAGATGTCAAGTTACACACATACACACACACACACACACACATATATATATATATATATATATATATATCATAAAAATATATGGTATATTTATGAGTAAAAGTGATCAATATCAAGGACAGAGCTTGTGTAAATATAAAATTGGACACTGATGTCAACATCGAGTTTTTTCATACTTGAACCCAATAATCAAGCTATATATATATATATATATATATATATATATATATATATATATATATTCAGATAGAGAAGGAGAAATATAAATACATATAATGTATGCTTTATGTAGGTACCCCCAAAAATATTCTTTAAAAGTGACATGGAAGCCATTAGTTTTGAAATTTATTGTATGCTTGTCACTAGAAAATTTTATCCTCCTAAAGATTTTAAATATTTTCATAATTGTATTGAAAATCATAAGAACATATAAACATATCCAAACAATTAGATCAATTTTCATCATCATTTCTATTATTGCAAAACGATAGCTTTCCAATCTAGTAATAATAATAATAAATAGGGATATTTGCAAATGGTAATATTTGACACCTTTCTCTACAATCTGCTCCAAACCTGCAAATGATAACTGAATTTTTAATCGACAAAATCCAAAGTGTTTGTAAAGTTGTCGATCCTGACCTGGCATCTCGACTTCAGTCACTTTCTCACGCCGTGACAAAGCTTCTCTCTGTCACATCTATAAATATTTTCATGGTAGTTGATATCATGTTCTCTCCACCCTCGTACATCGACCGCATGAATTTAAGGATACTATTTTTGTGGGACCAAAAATAGACAATGACGGTCTGTGGTCCGTTTGAAGCATAAAACTTCTTCCATGAATGAATCTATGGAATTTTTTACTTCAAAATTATCCCTAAAGCCTCATTTTCGATTTAGCTGTATCCTTTTGCAGCTGGCAATAGGGTCCTCGACGCATGTGCAATCGCTTTTACTTGGTTGTTGCTTTGTTTATGTAATATTACGGCTTCTAAACCAAGTTAATAACGTCACTTGCAACAATAATATCCTTATTTGGATGCTAATGCACCAGATTTAAGTCTGACGTTAATATTTTTTTTAATTTCATCAAAAGCACTCTGATATTTAGTACTCCATTTCTATTTAGAATCTTTTTTAACAATTTATTTAGAGGAGCTCTTAATACAGTAGTAATTTGCTATACTCAAAATATCTTATTGTGCCGACACATTTGTTGGGAAAGGCAGATTCTTTATCGGTGCGACCTTTATCCCGAATAACAGTCTGTTTAATCTATAGAGCCTCTTATGCGTATTTATAGTTAAATACTTCGCACATTTTTCGTCGACAGGAATCTGAGAGTACGCCTCAGACAAATCAAGTTTTGAAAACATTTTGCCACCATTTAATTTTGCGAATTTTGTAAGGTTGAAACACTGCCATCTTCTGTTGAACAGAGCAATTTTCTCCCCCAAATTTTTTTCAGAATTAAGACGCTCTCCTCGAAAGATATTTCCACAGGATTTCTCGAAAGAATGTAGTTCACATACTTTTCGTATTTACTTGTACCAAATTTTCCGAGCAACAGACGTATTTTCTTTTCGTCCGACCTTGTAGCGCAATCTTTTGAAAAAGCCTTTCATAACGGCTAAAATACGCCGCAAAAGCTACCTTCTCCACAGAACTGTACTTAAATTCGCCACCTGAAGAATTTGCAAATGCCTTGCTCTTTTTCCTTTTTTAACACTAGCAATTCGAACATTTTTTTTTTTTTAGCGTTCCTGGTCCAAACGACGTTATTCTTCCAATAGTTTCTCCTGGATTTTCATGAATCCCCCAATTGCTGCTTTTAAATCCTCCATGTTTCTTTATAGAGACAAAATTTAACTGACCAAACAATTTCCTACTCTTCGCCACCCACGTACTGCATAAATAAAATTCTTGTTTTTAACACGTCAATCTGTTATGCAGATTTGGACTTAATCCGAGGTTGAGTTGTGGCTAATAATTTCTTGGTATACGAGTGTACATTTCTCGGTCAATATTAGTATTACACTGAAATTTTTTTTACACTCGAAATTTTCGTTGTAAAGTTTTGGTAATTCGCTGGAAATTATAACATTTGAATCCTTCGTCACCAAATGTGGCATAATAGAAAAGGTTTACATACATATAGAAATAAGAAGTAGTTTATTCCATAGAATAATATAGTACATGGTTAAGAATACAGATTAATGTAATAAACAGTTAACCGTTAACTCTTTAAAACAAAAGAAAGACGACTTACTCTAACCTACCCATAGATCACAAATGCTTAATTCAAGCGACCAATATCTTTATTCCTATGTAACCTCCAGATACCACTCTAAGTTATCTCCTCTCAAGCGAACCAAACGCTAAACACTCAACCACCTTTTTGCCGAATTTTTTCCGCTTTAAGCCGATGCTTAAAGAACAAAATTAGTTGAAGAAAAACTTCTCACCTCCATAAAACTAATTCTGCAGCATCGTCCAAATCACAACTAGCATAATGCCAAGTAAACACAAGAACAGTGTTCATTCCTCTTCAATTGCGACACAACATTGCTACTTTCCGCCTAGTATGCGAACCATGTAACTTTAAATCAATTCGCACAACGACCAAGGGCTCAACCAGGCCACAGCAACGCACGCACGCACTTTGGCGTTATTACCCGCCTCGCAGTACAGATTTTTTGCCGACCCACAGAGCATTCCGCAACACCAGCCAAGTGAATGATGGCTCATTGTTATTAAGACACCGCCGACTGGACGCCAAGGCCACAGAGAGCAAAACTCCTTTGTTAAATCGAGCACAACCCCTAGACTATCTCGAGCAGCACCCCTGCACCTTCCTTAAATCGTGTGAATCTTGCTGTGCGAGTTGAGAAGAAGCACATGGCTCGAGGAGGATGGTCGAGCCTATTTGAGGCTCTTTAAAGCTTCCTCCATAGTTTCCCCTGCTGGCGCCAATTAACCTTCGTTGGTCAGCAGAGAGATCATTCTTGCCTTCACGGCATCCATTGCCTCGGGAACTGTAAGGAACATTCCCTTTTATGCACGACTCGTACTTTTTTCGGGGGAATCATAATATTTGGCATCCTTTTGAACCCTGCCCTCACTCCACGCGGATTTTTAGACGGCGACCTATTTTCCATTTGCACCGTTCCCGAATTTACCACGATGGTGGACCAACCTGGTCCTACCACCTTCAAATAATTATAAAAGTTCGCCTTATATTTCTAATCGTTTTGCGAACAATGAAATAGAAAGAAACGAAAAGTATTATCTCACGAAATAGAAAGATGACTTAGAGGTGAGGATGGGTGAAAAAAAAAAATCAAAACACGTGAAAAGGTTTAAGCTAGTAGCAAAACAAAAACTAATTAAATTCATGGAAAGTTGACACACAACGCAAAAATACACTATGGAAAAATAAAAGTTTCACTTGCAAAAAAAAGGGGTCACACAAAGAAAATGTTTAAAACGTATTATACAAAAAAGAAAAATCAAAGAAAAACTAAAAATATAATGTAAAAGTTTCATGGGTAGCAGAAAGAAAACGAAAAATAAAACGATTAACATAACGTCAATTTACAGTTCGTAAAAAATTCTGATCCAACAAAATTTAGCTGGACTAGAAAAAAAAAAAACACACGCACTTTCCCTAAAGGTTAAATGCTCTTCCTCAGTAAGAGAATCTACTGTTTAAATAGTATTAGTCCAGTTCATCTTGTAGGGGTGTTTAGCTACTCCACAACAATGTCGCCTCTGATTGTTAACTTCAATGTTCACTTTTATATTTACATACGCTCTATCCCTGTTATTGAGCACTTTAACCCATAAAGATAGCATACTATAAAACCTATATTTTATCATATATATATATATATATATATATATATATTAAAAATCAATATTCCTCGTGTGCATGTATGGAGCAAGGTTTTGTGCATACGCACACAAATCCCAATGGATCTCATCATCTTCCTTCACCTTTCATCATTTTCCCTTCGTTTGACAAAAATTTCCGATACAGAAAATATCCATTGATTTAAAGTACACGAAACTTTTTGTAGTATAATTATGAGCTTTATTTTATTTCTCTCTTAATAGTAAGTCTGAGCAGTTCGATAAGGTCAAATTGGCAGCTGATCTAGAAAATGTTATAAATTCTGTTGTTAACTGGGGCAAGGAATGGCTTCTTAATTTTAACACCTCAAAACACTTTTACCTGTTTCAGACACATGTTATACTTTGGTGTTCATGTTGACAAAATGAATAGCAAAGAAATAAAAATTATTAGAGAACTTTTAAATATTATAGGATACTGAGAAAAGCCAAAAGATAAGTCGGATGAAATATTTTGATAAAAATAACAAAAGAAAGATTTTCCTTCCAAAATATGTTTGGATTAACAAATTAACTCGTGAACACAGTGAGATAGTTAAAAATCGTAATGTCGAAGCTGTTGTAATTAGGAGTTCAATGTTATTTTTTAAGAAGCAATAACACAGGAAAAATCTAACTCCAGGCTTACCAAACTGTTGCCATTTTTATATCATCCACGTTGACGATGTGAGAGGCGAGTTTGTTCAAACCCCCCCCCTACTATTTTAGGAGAACTTAACAAAAGTTTAAATTTGTGCTCTTGGCTTCAAACTATGACAATGGCATTGAACTCAGTTGTATTATTTGTCTATAATCACTATCGCCATTAACTTTCAAAATAAATCAGAAAACTTAATTTCCTATTTTAAGAAATATTAGCTTCTAAATCTTTTATATAAATCGAATAAAGTTTATTTGTCTTATTCCAGAAAATAAATAGAAGCTAAAAATAAAAAGATGTGTATTTAAAATCAAAAGCAATTTCTTGTACTAAAATTGTTTACTAATATTATTTACTGTTTTATATTGAAATGTTTGCAGTGGGATAATATATGCAAAACAGATGTTCATTTTATGGGGAGATCAGATAAAAAAAAAAGCATATAAAATAAAGAAACTATGTCCACTTTTAACATCAGATTTAGCCCTCCACTTTGAATATTAGATTCAACCCCCACTTTCAACATCAAATTTAGCCCTCCATTTTCAACATCAGATTTATTACACATTCTAACATCTGATTTACCCCTTAAATTTTGATTTAGCCCTTTACAATTTACCATCAGATTTAATCCCTCTCTTTTAAAATCTGATTAGCCTCCACACTTTTAGCATTTATTTAGACCCCTATTTTAACATCTGATTTATCTCTGCCCACTCGTACACACTTCTTGTTCGTATATTTTTAATTTTCTTTACTCTTCTTTATAAAATAACGGTTTATTAGCATTCGAAAAATGTTAATGTCAAAAGTAAAATATCGATTCCGAAAAGATTTTTTATTCTTTTATTTAGTTGTTAAAATATTTAATAAGAATAGAATTCATTTCATTCAGTCAGTTCACCTTCAAACATTTTTACAAATCAGATATTCCTGTTTTCATAATAACAACATTTACATATTCATACGATCTGCAGTCATCACTATTTTACTCTCAAAGGCATTTACAGAATGACTCTTCAAATTCCAAACGAAATATTTTCCATTTCTCCAATATATTTTTATTATTTCTTTTTATGAACTTAATTCTATTTCATTCTTGACAACAATTTCAAAATCAAGGAAGTTTATATTCTACTTGTACGTATATTGTTGCATAAAATAGATCTGAAATTATTATCAATATAAAATAGACTAAAACTTAGTTTCCATGCAACTAATTACCAGCTTATTGCGCTTAATAAAGGTTTGCTAAGCGTTACTAAAGGCTGCAAGTAAAGAGCACTCAGTAAGAACTGACTATACTACTCAGTCATAATCGATCTCACGGGAGGAGTTTGGTAACAATTACAATTCGACGTGCCTACTTCGCATTCAATATGTATATTAACGGCATGATTACATATTGGAAATAATTAAAATTTTAGATCCTATAAAATCTAAAATTTTAATTATTTCCAATATGTAATCACACGTGTGCAAATATATACAAATATAAGATATACACGTACACGTGTGTGTTTGTGTGTACGTATGTGCGTATATGTGTGAATTCATTTTAATTCACGCTTGGATTTTAATGAAATGTTTTCATCAAGAAAAATAATGTGCATAACATTTCATTGGCTTCGATTGGTGAATTAGTTTCGCACCATATAGTATACGTTTTCCAAGCCACACACTCACAGGTTATAATGATAGGCAAGAGAAGGGTTACTTAACGATATCAGAACAGGGACAACGAAGGGAAAAATAAAAGGATAATAGAGTAAGAGTTATTAAAAGCAACGGGGGGGGTCGTGAGAAAACGTGATCGTGAAAGGACATAGTTCACAGAAAAAAAAACAAAAAAAACAATGACATATTTCCCTATAATACCAGACTTGAAATATATTTATGTGATAAAAATAGAAATATTAAATGGAAATAATTTTTATAAACCACCTGGATAAAATAATAACATCATCCCAAGCGTTTCTAAAATAAAAGCCAATCTGATTCCTTAATTGAGAATAATCATATGTATACTTATATATGTTTAGATGTATCAATACAAAATAATCTTTTTTACTCTATCATTTTTTCTTTTCACATTTGAACAAAGAATTATTAGGTTGGTACAAAAATAATGTCGTTTTCTCACATAGTAACATATGTGAGAAAACGACATTATTTTTGCACCAACCTAATAGATTATTTGTGAAAAAGTAAAAATAACTTATCGTGACTTTTGTCTTATGAATTCATAAATCAAATGAGAATTTCATGAATTGCAATATGAGAACAGGTGTTTCGTTTTATGTATCAAACGTTTCATTCTCGATTTTATATGAAAAATTGAAAATTCGAAGATGGCAGTGCTTACAAATATTCTTAAACATGTAAGATTGATCACTGAAGAATATCTAGAGGGAGGGTTTATTCACTATCGTTAAAGCAATCAGTTCGATTATCTATTTGTGCCTCAATAAGGTGACTTTTTGTCAAGCTAAATAATAATGTAATATTCACCTACAAAGGCGCCTATCTCCAATAATTAAAAAATACATTGTGAATTTAATTAGGTTCTAAAGGAAAGAGTTATCTCATTGATTCAAGTCCAATCTGTTTTTGGATTGCCTTTGAGTTTCAAATAGACGAGCCAGCAGAATTTTATTATTTTTTAGACTGAAATATTTTCTTCTACAATACCTGCAACCTAAATTGAGCGGGGTAGGAATAAATTTTCTGTGTTGGATTTTTCTCCAGAAAAGAATAATTATCTCGACCTGTTCATTTAAAACACAAAGTTAAATAAATTACTGTGAAAATTTAATTGATTGGCTTCTTTTTTTTTATAGCTTATCAGCCTTTTGAAGTTTATTTAAAACCAGAAAATATTTTAGATTGTAAAATTTTTTGGATATAATTATGCAAGTCCTACTGCTTATCCCATAGCTGATGGAGAAAGGGTAGTTTCATGCCTTTCCCAAGGATATTTGTACATTAGTGAATATAGCGAACTTGACTGCAATTGGAAATATGAGAGCCGAGTTCAAATTCCGAGAATTATACCACCCGCACATCCATGCTTAAAACACCTGGTATTTTCAAACGGTCACCCATCTAGGTACTGTCCAGGATCAATGTTGCTTGACTTCGCTAATCCGACGAGAATCGGTGTTTCAACGTGTTATGGACGTTAGCTTATACTGTGAAAAATAACATGTACAATACATGAACTTAGAGGAAAACACCCCCAAAATCTAAGTATCTCCACCAACAATAAAAAAATATCACGATAAAATAAATCTGTTTACCGCGAAGATAAAGATAAAATTTAAACCAAATTACAAGTCGTGCAGATATACTTATTAATCGATATATTAACGATATATATTGTTTCATATATTATTATCTTGGTATTACTATCAGTTCTGTGAATTCAATCTGTAGAATCTCGGTTTATAGAGGAAAGAAAATAAACTGGATAAAGAAGTCGATACAACCTCCAAGACAAAATAACGAAATTACAATTCAATATATTTTTTTCGATTTAATTAGAACTATAAAAAGAAAGAAATTGTTTTGCCTTTGCATTAGCACAAGTTAAGAAAATACATTCCGCTAAAATCTTTTTTCGAATAATTCTGGATTTGCTAACCCATCTTTTTTTTTGCCTTGTCCCTTCAGAACATTTGCGCTCTTGACAACTTTAAGGATTCTATTTTTATGTTGATTATTTTTTCATCTATCCCTCTTTTTCTTTTCTTAGTCATTTTATAAGCAGAAATTTATCTGTATAAAGCGACAACATTTGGTAATGACATTTCGTGTAGAAAAGCAAACTACTCACCAGACCCCTTTAAAATTTCAGTCTTGATTATAATGCACCTTATACGTATAACTTTATGAAGTCAGTTACAGAGACTATGACGAACAAGTGGAAGAAATTTAATGCGCTAATGAAATCTTTATTTATAAAAAATGTAGTTCTATTTCAGTGTTATCAGTAGAGACGATCGTGCGAATAATTTCTATTTTTCTTTCTTTGTTTGCTTTTGTTTTTGTTTTGTTTTTGTTTTGTTTTTGTTTTGTTTTGTTTTTTATTTTTCTGGGTTTTTCATACCCAACTTTCCTGTTCTTGATTATTTTAATTAGTTGGTATCGTCTCCGCGGTTAATCAAGAATAATAGATCTCATTGATTAATACGTCGGCCAATTTTCTAAATTTAATTAATGGAAATTTTCTTATTTCATTTCTTCATGTCGAAAAGTTCCAATTATGGGAGGATAAAACTCCAATACTTGATATTCATACTTTTTCGATAGCGATTTCTAAAGCAATTTTATACAATTTCATTGTTTCGTATGTGTATATCCGTTTGAAACAAAACAAAATCTTCACTATTTCTTTGAAAGAGAAATCATTTATGCGTAGGTTTCCGAACAAAAATAACTTTCTTACGAAAGTAATTTTATATGACATATTATTCAGTATTAAGTTCTTTATAACGAATTCATCCTCATGGACTTATTTTGATACATATTTTAAGTAAATGGAAGGAGCGTTTTCACAATATTTTTGAACAGTCATATCAGTAGATGCAATGTAAAAACGAAACCTTCAAAATTTCCTTGAAAGTGAACACAATTATTCGTAGCACTCCGAATGAAAATAGCTTGCTTACGGATGATATAACATTCATTATTATATTAAGCTCTTTGTAAAAAAATAATTCTCATTGACTTATTTTAATGTATACATATTGTTAAGTAAATGAAATAAGTACTTTCATAAGGATATCTTTGTCAACTTTCACCGAATCACCTTAAAAGAAAATGCAATATGCATACGTTTGCTTAGCCTGCAAGTAGGACGCCTAATAGCAATGATTTGTTTTATGTACGTGAGCTCGATGGCTGCTGCATTAAACTTTCATGGTATTATGAATGACAGCAATCAGATAGGCAATAAATCGAAGAAATAATAAAATGAAAAAGACTATCTACTCATTCTCAACTCCAGCGAACTTTTTACTGTTGAAGCGAGTCATACTCGAAATTTGGTCCTTGTTACTGATATAAATTAATTTAAGCTACATTTACGTCAATTTGTATAACGTTTTTAGTTGTATCATGTTTGTATAACATACTCTATCCTCCTAATGTCTCTGCGTATCCAGTAAAAAATGTACATGAGTGAGGCTGATATACTCGAACTCACTCAGTCTACCCGTATAGAGTATCTGGTACTTCAACGGCGGTTATAATGTTGTAAGATGAGGTAAGGATGAAAGACTATAGGATCCCTAAGCATTTTATCAGATCACCCCATAAGTTCTGTTCGAATTTTGAATAAAGAAAACAAGTGACCAAATGTTACATCTAATTACAGATTCAATCAACAATGTATTTTCGCTGATTATCTGTGACTTCCTTCCATCTATTAACAAGCTTACTAATTCTCAGGAGAATAAGGTGGATGAGGAATTTTCTCCCAACCAAGTTTTTCGATCTTTTGTGACGTGATTCTTGCTGTGTGGGGTCGCGCATTGTCCTGATGAAACATCACCCCTTTTCGATTCACTAGAGCAGGTCTTTTTTTCCTCAAAGCTTTGTTCAAACGCTCTAATTCCTGACAGTATATTTGAGCATTAATTGTTGCATTAGGTGGTAAGAATTCAAAGTGGGTGCCACGTCTTTTGACTCCTGATCAAAGGTGCACCAACCTCATCACAGCACGGAAATATCTGAAATTGACTGAGGCAGATCCAGCTGGTTTCCTAATCCAGGATGAGTGTTGGGTTCATCACCTTAAGCCAGACACAAAGAGATAACCAATGCAGTGGAAGCACCACTCTTTACCTGCTCCAAAGAAGGACAAGGTCATTTGATCTGCAGAGATGGTGATAGACATTGTGCTTATTGATTATCTTCAAAAGTGTCACACTATCAATGGAAAATACTATGCCAACTTACTGAGAAAGTTACGACAGACTATCAATACCAAATGCCAAGGCAAACTGACATCAGAACAATGCTCCAGCACAGAAGCCCTTGATTCCGATTGCTGCTATGCGTGCCTGTATCGTCAAACTGGTTGATCACCCTCTCTATCCTCCTGATTTGACTATCATCTGTTTCCCAACATGAAAATACACTTACCTGTGAACCAGTATTGCAGTGAGGATGACGCCATATCTGGTGTTGATGATTTTTTGACCGACAGGATAAACAGTCTTCTTTGAACGGTCAGATGTCACTTTACCCGGAAAGAAACAAAGCAGTTGTTAATAAGAAGTGTTAAAATTAATGCATGCAAGATTTCACAGATCTAGCATATCTCATTCATTGTCAAACTATGAACTTTTGCGCCTACACTTGTTATCTCTTCTTACATTTTATGTTTAGTCTTTTCTTCCTGCTTTCCTTTATTACCTTGTTTCCGATGTTCTTTAGGCTTCTTTCTATGTCTGTTATCAACACAGTGTCATCTGCTTATCTTATTTAGTAAGATTGTGCCCACCAATATTAAATCCTGGTAGTACGAGGCAAATGTATTTGGGAAAGAAGTGAAGATATATCTTCTCCGCACAGCCATGCTTAAATAACAGGACTGGACTCTCTTGTCTGACAGCAACTCTAAGAGAAAAAAAAAACTCTGAATTTCAAACTGTGGAGAAGGCAATGAGGAACAACATCATTATCTTTTTAAGAAGGTGTGGCAATTCGCAGATAATAAAGAAAATTGAATCTGTGGAGAGTCATGTTCGCATACGTCCAGAAGTGATATGGCCTTATAATAGTCAACTAGTATCCATTATTATTTGATTATTAAAATACTATGAACGAGATGAGGGATGCCTATGAATAATTAACGTGTGTTGCACAGAAGCGATGAAAATCGAAGACTGATAGAAAAAATATAGTCCGAATAAATTAGAGAGTGTTATCTTTTAAGTTATTTTATATGGATTCATATTTTATTAAAAACATCAAATTTCTACTAACTTCTTGAGGTGGAATTACTATTTGGGAAAAGTTGTCTGAAATTACGACATGTCAACATTTCTTGTCTTATTTAATCATGAATGTTTACATAATCTAACGAGGATGAAACACGCTACACAGAACTAACGTTCAACCCCACAGGATGCGCTCACCTATGTACCATCAAGCCGAGGTACACAGCTTTTTCGCATGAAAGAAGGATGTCATGAATCCCTCTACTATTTATGAGGATTATGTTAGGATGAAAAACGAATGCATGTTTGTCTTTCCACAGAAAATTAAATCGGTCAATTTAAACGCTACCAAGATGATCAACAATAATGAATTGACTAAAGAAAGTCGGAAACAAATTAAGGCTTTCGTTGAAATATATTGGCTCTACATTGTTTCTGCTTTTGAATATTTGTCACAGACATCCTCTGTGTGTGTGTGTTTTTGTTTTTGTATCAAGTTGTCAACCTGTTTTTCTGGATTTTGAGATTCTGTTTTTTCTCATTCTAAATGTGTTTTCGTGCCATTTATACAGTTAGAAGTGACCTTTACTTAAAGCTTTTATGCACACACACTCACACACGCTCACACACACTCACAAACACACACACACATATTTATATATATACATATATTAATCTTAATTATTAATTAATAATTTTGCTCTGTCGTTAACATAGCGCTTCTTGAATCTTTATCCTCTTGGAAATTTCATACAGATTACCATTTTAATTTATTTATATATATATATATATATATATATATATATATATATATATATATATATATAAGGTGTAGTTCAAGAGAAGATTTCAGTTTGTCGTCTGTTTTATTTATTTCCATCTGTAGATATTTAATTTTATACTTGTATGTTTTGATTTCTATTTCTACGGGAATTATTCGTGTCGAAATACACATTATTTAAATTATATGATCCCGAACAAGGACAACAGCAAAACAAAATTTCGGGATAAGATCAAATATCTCCAAACGGAAATAAATGCAGCTGACGACAATATATATATATATATATATATATATATATATATATATATATATATATACGAGAAAAAACAAAGGAATAGCAGAGTATAAGGAGAAATGAAAATCATGAAAAGGAAAAATAACCAGGACATTCGACACATACACACATGTGTACACAAACACAGACAAATAGACAGCAACAGCAATAAATAGTGCCTAAATTATTTTTAAATGATCATAAAAATAACGAAAATGAGAAAATCCACAGTCAATAGACAAGAGCTCCTGACGAGTAGACATAAAATAATTAAAACACCGACTTTTATGCTGCTACTGTTTTCTACCAATTTGGTATCATCAGGCACTTAAATTTTACTTTATGTCGTAAATTGTACCACATTTTCGATTTTGAAAGTTATATTGAGAATATCTTAGTAATTCAACCGTTACTTAGCAATTTGTTATTTTTTTCAAAGTTGGATTTTATGAAGTTAGTATATATATATATATATATATATATATATATATATATATATATATATATATGTTTTGAACAATAAAAATGTTAAAAAATTAAAAGTTTCAGGCACACTGGGGTGTATATTAATATGTGTTGTTTTATTACTTCAATTAGGTTCCTCGACTAGTTTCGGGCAGCATGGCCATCATCAGGAGGAAAAATCCCTGCTTGTTAGTAGCACTAAACTACAGTAGTGAATAACTGTTTCTGCAGTAAGTGAACTTTATCTGTAGCTTCCATTTCTTTTTATCGTTAATTTTGGTAGGACCATGTGTTGGTCAAACGGTCAGTTTAAAGTTGTTTTTAAAATAAAGGATGTGAGATTCCTGGCGTTAAGAATTCCCTCCTTGATCATTTTGACAGTTTTATTGGTTGCTGAGAATGGAATGTGTGTGTTAAGTGTATGTTATCTTTTAGTTCTTTGGGAGTGTGTGTGATGTGTGTATGTGTATATACTTGAATGAGAGCGTGTATAAGTGTGAGACCTCAATACCTCTGCAAACATGTCTGTCTTGAGTGGGAGAGAAATGTGGGTAGGGCTTGATTTATGAGGTTATATATTAATTCTATTTATATTGTTAAATTTGTGTTTAAACACGTCTATTATAGTTAATCAATTATAGTTCATTTTGCATAGCTTTTAAAATCATGTTTTTCTAGGCGGAAATACAGGTAATGATTTTTCGTGGGGCGCCGACTTGATCCCATTCCAATAATTACTAATTCTGTAGTGATATATATATATATATATATATATATATATATATATATATATATATATATATCAATTGATGATTAGTAGGGATAATTCCACGGAGTATATAAATCCAAAGAGAGCTCAATGTAACAACAGAGCAATATAATAATGAATACAGTATTCTTATAATTTCATCAGGTCAGGTTTATTTCGTGGACCTCATGTCCCTCTCTTCAGACCTGTTTTACATTAATAAAAATCTATTAAATTATTAATGCAAAACTGGTCTGATAGATTTTTAAGGATTCCGTATTCATTATATATATATATATATATATATATATATATATATATATATATATATATATATATATATATATATATATATATGTATATATATATATATATAGTGCGAGATAGATAAATTGTCGCCATTTTATATTTTTAATTATGTGCATTGCATTGTTTTTTTTTGTTTTTTTTATTTCTCAACTTCACAGTATAGCAGGGTCAGTTGGGAACCATCTGGGCGAAATAGATCTTCATGACACAATTCACTTCGCAAGTAATTTGGAAATAGTATACTGCACTGCTGAGTATTCGCGCCGGAAGCTCCAAAATGAACATTCCAAAATGTTTGGGTATCAATCTGAGGACAGTGCTGATGATTCGGAAAGAAATGAATGGTATATCATAGTGTTTGTAATGATCAATAGTGATGACCACGTTATGCGTCCATTCATCTTCCCACTTGGCCTCAGACTCAACACGGAAACCTACAAGTGACTTGAGCATGTAATACTGCCTTGGGTCACGAAACCCTATGTCTGGCAACAGGAATCTGTGACCACACCAGCCTTTACATCTGGTCACCTAACTCCCGAGACTGCAACCTAATAATTAATAATTATCGGAATTGGATTATTATGTGTGGGCGGAGTTGAGCGAGAGACCAACAAAAGTCCTTTTAACCCCAAAGATGAACTGAAGGCAAATATTATGGCAGCATTCACCATCTAGAAGAGTTGCAAGATATTCCGAAGTCGGCTGGAGGCATTGGTTGAGGAAACTGGCGATTTTATTGAATAAATTTACTCTTTGTGTAATTTGGTAAATATACCTGTTAAAATTAGATGTCAGTGTTATCCTTATTTTTGCGTAATTTAAACGACAATTTATCCATTGCAAACTATATATATATATATATATATATATATATATATATATATATATATATATATATATATATATATATATATATATATGAATAAAGATGGATAGGTGAAAATGTACTCCAGGAAAAGCAATATCACGGTTGATGCGATAAACTCCGTAACTCGTCTATTGGTCGTGAAGGGACGCATTGCCGACTGCTGTGAATCTGACAAGTTACCCAAGAGAAAGGCATCAGAATTGGATGGCATTCCCCTAAAGGACATCCAGTGAGCAAAGTGTGTTCTGCTGACCCCATCGTGAGTCAACGGTGCTCTAGAATATGAGAGACTTCACCACTGTCACGCCCTGTAAGAATAAGAGGGACCGAAGTGATTGTAACAGTTACAGAGGAATCTCCCTGCTGAACATAGTCGAGATTGAATTTATTTGCCTGTATGATCCTCGATAGACTACAGAGCTTGCTGAAAGTGTATATGCTAAATGCCAGTCTGGTTTCTAGTTGGAGTGTTCTACGATTAACATGATCTTCTCCCTTCGACAACTGTAGAAGAAATGCAGAGAACAGAGACAACCACTGTATATTGTCTTCATCGAACAAACAAAAGCATTCGATCTTGTGAGCAGGGACGGCTTGTTCAAGATCCTCGACAAAATCGGTTGTTCTCCGCCATTCCTCAAGATTTTCTAGTCGTTTCATGCAGATGTGAAGAGAGTCGTACAGTTTGGTGGTTCTTATCCAGAGTCTTTCAATATCATCAGCAGTGTGAAGCAGGGTTGTGCGCTTGCACTTTATTCGGCATGGTGGAACGTGATTTCGGGACTTCAGCAGAAACCGATGGCGCCTACCTTAACGCAAGAACAGACGGAAGGCTGTTATGTCACGACTGGGAGCGAAATCCAGAGTCCATGAGGTGTTCGCTAGAGACATGCTGTTCGCAGATGATGCAGTGCTGGTAACACACTTTGAAGACCAAGTGAAGCGACTAATGGGCCGTTTTTCAAAAGCCTACCAAGATTTCAGTTTGACCATCAGTGTGAAGAAAACCAATGCGACAAGCTATCAAAATCAACAACTGCAAACTAGAGGTGGTCCATGACTTCACATAACGTTTCGGACACCCTAAATACTGAGGTCAACGGACGGATCGGACAAGCTGCCACCACGTTTGACAGGGTGAGTTCGAAAGTCTTGGAGAAATGAAAGTTTACTGCGAAAACCAAAATTGCAGTCTATAGGGCACGCGTCGTCAGCGTGCTGCTCTACGGCAAGTTGACTTTCTCTTTCGCTGTCTGAGACGCATTCTGGACATCAATTTGTCCGCCTGGATCACCAATGCCTTAGTTCTCACCCGTGTGTATTTGCCCAGCCTGTACGCCACTAGCTTGGATATGTACACTGTATACCGGATGAAAGGATTCCGATGATCCTACTGTGCGTGGAACTGACCACCGGCAAGAAGGCACGAGGTCGATCTCATCTTTGCTTCAAGGACGTCTACAAATGGGACATGAGGACGATGGACATGGACATCAAGAGGTGGGAAGACGTCGCCAACGGCCGCTCACATTGCAGACGATATACACCGAGGGCTGGTGCGAGGAAAAGGGGGCTTGCCGCCGGGGAGAAGCGTGCTTGATGGAAAGACAACAACACGATGACGTTGGGAAGGGCGTCTTTACATGATAGATACTGCACTGCCATCAGCAGCTGAAGCATAACTCTATGGTCGCAGATCCCGGGTCTATCGAGACCGACGGATGACACATTATATATATATATATATATATATATATATATATATATATATATATGTGTGTGTGTGTGTGTGCACGCGCGTTTATGTGTGTGTGCGTTTATGTGTGTGTGCACAAAGACAGGGAAAACGATTGGACAATGAGTAAGACAAAAAGATTTGCCGTAAATTATTTATCTTGTCTTGAAAATATTTTCTGGTAAATTAACTGAAAGGAAGTAAGTCCAAAAATAAATATACAATATTTTATCAAAGTACGAATTGTTGTTCATATGTTAGTGATATCAGCGTCATCAGCTGAATTACAATAATACTGACTCCCAAGTCTAAATAGATAAAATAAGCGAAATGTTTTATTATAATGCTTCAAGAAAGACTATGGGAATACAGAACAAAGAACTAATAGGTCATGACTACATCAACATAAGGTAGGTAATAACTTTAAAGAAAGGCAATGAAAATGATATCACATGATGTGTAACGATTAACTGAAAAGTATTTATTAAGAAATAGTTACATTCTGAAATATGCTCGGAACGTAATCTGTATAAAGAATATATATGATGTACAGGTGCAAAACGTGGAAACTAACAGCACTGCTTTGAAACAAACTTAGAAACGAGAGAAAGATCAGGGGAAAAAGAAAATACTGGGAATCATTCTAAGAGATAGTAAGAAATCAATAGGGGTCAGAGAAGAGACCAAGAGAAATATATCATAAAACTGATTAAGCAACAATAATAGATGTTGGTGGGACATGTTGGCAAACAGAAAGAAAAATAGATGGGGCAAAATTTTGATTGATTACTGCCCAGTGTATAATAAAGACTGTAGGTATTATTTAGTGATTGATTGATTCAGTTTCTATGGCTTATCAACAATTGTTTAAAGCCAGAAAAACTCTTTAAACGAGGGGGCGGTCATAACAGTTTATTGATAAAAGCCTTACAAATTAACCCATGGAAGGGAGGAGAAGAGATGGATTAATATTTTCTTATGGGGATTTGTGTGTAAGGTGAATATAATGAACCTAACGAGAACTGGAACTCGGCTCTCCGATTAATAATTCCTAGCCATTATTCATTGCGTCGGCCATACATCCATCCATACAGCACCTGGCATTCTCAAGGAGTCACCCATCTAGGTACCTACAGGCTCGAGGTTGCTTACCATGGTGATCGTACTGGAAATGATGTTTCAACGTGAGGTGGGTGTAAGTTCAGGTAGTGATGAGATAAAAGGAGTTGATGTTAAAACAGGGAGCAGAAAAGCACAGTCTTTGTCATAATGGAAGACTTAGGAAAGACCTTAGAAGTAGATTCGTAATGCCTATATATAGGTATTGCAGATTTTCAGAGATACTTATAAAATTATTCGTATTGTTGCTTTGTCAGGTTGAGGCTTAATTATTTTCCTGTTTCTTTTCGCTTGGAAAAGTGCACCTTTTTGGACATTTAGATTTTTTTATACGTTTCTCCTCGCTTTAGATGAAATCACATTTCTTCTTCTCCCCAAAAATGGCATAAGATTTAGTATTAGTGACAACACAAATAAATTTATCCTCCAGAAAATTTATTGTAATGTGAACTTATCTCTAAAAATACAAAAAGGAACATTATACCTATGTCCCAGCTGTCTTCTACAAGATCCCAGAATCGTATCGAGAAAATTTTTTGAAAACAATTATTCGAAAGACATTTATTCCAATTGTAAATAGTTTGAATGAAAATTAATCGAAAGGACAATTATACTAAATGATAATTATTTGAAATGCAAAATTCTTTATTACAATAAATATGTAAAAATTAAAAGACCAAATACACAAATGATAATTATTTGAAATACAAATATCGTTAATAAAACTATTTAGTAAGAAGAAATCCTTATAACCTTAAGTTTTCGAATAATTGCTTCCGAAGAATTATTTTCGAATAATGCTCACATAATCCCCAGAACTAATTCTGTAAATGCACTTAATTTTGGTCATTATTTTAAAAACAATGACCCTCAAAGATCATTTCTAAAAAGTATGAATAGCACAAAGGAAAAGCACATTCAAAGAAAAATAATAAATTGTAGCATTTAAACGGATCTCCCTTAAATATTCCTTAAATATTATTCACCTTTCACGTTTAAAAACGTTTAAAATGCTCTTCTATTTTTCTTAATAATGAAAATTTCGAACGCAAATTAATAAGCGGTAGCATAATTTCTTTGTGCCATTGTTAATATACAGACATCTTAAAATGTACAATTATGTTATTGTCGTACACAGCACCCGGTTTCGAGTATATATTAGAACTACCATAGTGAAAGGTTTTAATATCTAGTAAATAAATCACCGATTTTAAAACGTTCTACACTTTAAAAACATGAAACGCATTTAGTTGAACTTAGAAAGCTATGCTTTCTTATTCTCGTTAACTTTCCACTATTTCATTGTAAAAAAGTATCGAAAGAAAAATTAGACAATGCTTAATGTTGATAAATTAAGCGAGATAATTCAAAATTAAACGTTTGTTGCTGAACCGTTAAGCATTTCGCAAAATAGCTCGAATTTATTTTAACTGAATAATAAATGTAAAATTCAACAGAGTTTTCCAAATGATATTAAATTTGCGATTATTGTTTTTATGTACACCATCACGCAGGTCGATTCTAAGATAAGTAACATTTTAATATAATGTTCGACTAAATTTAAAATTTATAAGCATTCACTCCAAGTAAGGCGGGATTATCACTAGTAGGCAAAGGGGTTACAGAAAGTGAAAAGAAAAGAAAAAAATGGGTATAGTGGGGGGGGGGCATTGCTGAAAGTATAAAAAGAAGAACAGGGATCAAGTCATCAGAAGAAATCCATTTACATTACATTTAAATTTTTGAAGATTATAGTTGACATGGAAACAAGTAAGAGGAATAGAGTTCCACTGTCGGGAAATGCGAGAGAAGCTGTTGGAGTAGAAGATGCGGTTATATTTAACTGTTTCGAAAATAAAAGGGTGGGCCCGAGATGCCAAACTACTAGCACGCTTAAATTCATGCATTTGGGACACCAGTGAAAATAGGACATCAGAGAAGTTGCCATGAAAATATTTGTAGAAAAGACAGAGGGAAGCCACAGCACGTCTGTGAGAAAGATATTGCATTCGAGTTGTCAATCAGGACCGATCACATTGCAGATCCGTCTTTGAATTTTGTTAAGAACCTCGAGATGAACAGCGGGGCCACCAGACGATATATGGTAACAGTATTCAATGCAATGACGAATGGTAGATTTGTAGATATGAAGGGTGGGATCAGACGAGAAAACCCTTCTGGCACGGCACAGATAACCAACATTCCTTACGGTAGAAGCCGATATTGATTCAATAATGTAGTTGTTCCACCTCAGGTCAGTGTAAAACGTGAGACCAAGAAGGCGCAGAGAGTCGCTCTCGTGAAGTTGAGCATCAACCATGCTGATAGGAATCAGAGAAGTTTCTCTATGGTGAGTAAATGAGAGTAGTTTCGTTTTGGATGCATTAAAATTTACAAGCTATTTCCTGCCCCAGTTAATCACAGATTGGAGGTCTTTTTCGAGACCAACGGAGAGGTTAACTTTGTCAAGGGTGCCTGATTTACTCTTGAGACAGGATTAAATGGTAATGTAATCTGTGTAGATGCCTACTTGAGAACTGATCACATCGAGATAATTGATGTAGATCAGAAACAGTGTAGGACCCATAACAGAGCCTTGGGGAACACTAGCGTTTGTATGAAAGGAACTAGAAGAGAACCCGTTCAGGACGACTTTCATTTCACGATTTGATAGGAATGACTGGATTAAATCAACTAATCGTCCTGTAATACCGTATCCCTGAAGCTTACGTAGATGTCCGGCATGCCAAATCCTGTCAAATGACTTCAAGTTATCTCGAGCGACAACTCGAGCTTCGCCGTTATTATCAAGAGCTTGATATACATATTCAGTTATGGCTGTAAGCACGTCAGCGGTAGACCGGGCAATGCGGAAACCATATTGTTTGTCATAGAGTAGATCGTGAGCGGTAAAATGCTTAACCACTTCCTCATTGATTAGGGCCTCGAAGACTTTGCCGGGAGTGGTAGGAGACTGATAGGACGGTAGTTTGGCTACCAGCGAGGTCAGTTACATATTGTTTAAGCCACATGGTATGGTGGGCGTTAAAGTCACCGAACACGAATATGTTTGCAAACTGATGTAGAGATATAGCCTTGTCTCTATTATCGGAAATGATATCACGTACACAACAGTCTTGAGTAGAAGCGGAACGGTAGAGAAATTTAATTGAGGAGAGATAGACGGAGACACATATTCAAATGGTCTGGAGATTTCAAGAAGAGTTCCCTAACCAATGGGAGATGATCGCGGACATAAACACCCAGAACATGCATGCGGATTTTACAGTCCTTCCTAATAAGAGGAAGGTAGCTTGGAATCTAAAAATCAGAGGAGGGGATTAACGAGTTAAGTTTAGTCTCACAAAGAGCAAGTATATCAGAAGACTTTTTGATTCCACACTGCAGAAGTTGGTACGATTATCACAGATGTTGGAAAAGGAAATGTTAAAGTGTTCAGGTGTTTTTACCTGGTTTAGGTTTATATTTTTCGTTACTTATGATCATGTTGAGATATGTTGGTAAGGAAAAGGCCAAATGTAATAGTAGCAGTCAGTCGTCAAATATGACATGGGCAGAATGAAACTGGCTCAGACTGTAACATGATGTGGCCTTAAGGTTACCTACCGGAGGTGCAAACAAGGACATCCTTCCATGTACGACATGGCACAGCAAGAACCCCGATATTAAGCAACTGTTGATCAGAGTAGCCTCTCAAGACATTGCGCAAGACACCTAACTACCAGTCGGGAACAGCAACCAGAAAACTGCTAACCTGGCACCTTCACTATGAGGAGACGTTGCCACAAACTACACACATCACAAGACATTCACGACAGCACTACTACTAATGCCAAAGAAAAGGAAAGCATCCGGGAACATCTTCCTAAACAGGAAACAAGGGATGAGCCTCTACTCCTGTTCAAAGAATGGGGATGGAGTATTGACCAGGCAATAGGAGGGTCTATCTACCCCTATCAAAAAGAAAATCAACTGGATTGGCATGTAAAGAGCTCATAACCACAAAGAACGAGTTTCATTCAAAAAACTCAACTGGAGAGCCAAGCTGGGATCCAAGGACGCCACGGCGTCGGTTATATATGTATAGCTCGCTCATGAGCTAGAAGGCTAAATGACATATTGGGAGGAAAGGGTAACGAGAGATGTCTGTGCATTCACTACACTACCCCATATGTATAGTATAGATGGATACAAGAGAAGCATATTATTCGGAGGTGGGGTGGTATGGACAGGGAGTCAGAAACTGAAATATAAAGTTTTAACTTAGTTAAAGTATAACATTCTTGTGGAAGAAAACACTCCATCGCCTGTGAACCACGTTTAAAAATAGCGACCTATACTTACACGAGTAAGAGAAATCACCAATGATTTAATATTCAAGAAACTTTTCAAAGAGGGGAAATAAATTCAACTGAATTTAAAAGAAAGAAAAACACAAAATATTTAGTACTGATTAATTTGCGGATAAAATTGAAAACGCCTGCCAATAAATCGGATAAGTAAAATAAAACTAACTAAACAATCATGAAATGTGTACATTCTATTTATTTTAAGTATAATTTTGATATAAATTATTTGTGTTTATTTTCAAAATATCATCGATAAAATGTTGAATAAAATTAGCAGAATATGGAAAAAATAACGGCAGTAAATATCGATTTTCAACTGAAAATAAACTGGCTTACTTTAGCATTATTTAGTTTATTTTTTAATTAACCATAAAACGTAGACATCTGAAAATCGTTAATAGTAAATGAAACAGTAATGAAGATAAACGCCTATAATTTTTAACTAGACATTTGCGCTAGTTTATTGTACTGTTTATATCTACAACAACCGACTGTGGAAATATAGACCAATCGACCAGCATGACGTACATTCGTTCCGATCGTAAGATCTTAGAGATAACACTTCATGACACATATAAGATACGATGCTTAAAATTATGAATATTTCATAGAATAGTTTCTGTTTTATTTATCCTTTATTTTCAGTGAATTCAAGATTCATTAAGAATAGTTCGAACGTACGAATATACATACAGTAGAATCCAATGTTATGGAATCAATGTTTAAAAATAAAAATTTCCCAATTGTACAGATTTGATCCAGGTAAAAATAGCAGTAAATATTCTGAAAATCTTATTCTTCACTCTACCAAAATTGTATTAAAAAGACCCAAAGATAAAGTTACAGAACAAAAACTGTTTACTACAAAAAATTTAGCGCCCAAACTATGTCATTTACATTTATGAATGATTTCTATGACAATTTTTAAGTGTAAACAAATATTCTTTGTTCTTCTACAGCAGAGTTTCCGAAGTTATCACAATGTTAAACCATTTAAAAAATGATGAATCCCTCAGATGTCAGGATTTCACACTAAACTAATACTAATAACAATTTCCGCCATTGCAAAAGAGCTTAATAGTTCTAAAAGTTTCTACAATATCAAAAGTTTATGACGATCACGAGTCCTCGTAACCCATTAGGGTGATAAAGGCACAAGATGTGCTGCAGCCGTAGCAACAGTGGGTATGTCTTAGCCAAGGTTGTTTGATGGAACATAACCCTCTCCAGGTTGGTTTGAATCTTATAAAATACTCATCCGCCAAACTCATTGCAAAAACTCTCCAAGATGGTTTGAATTCAGAGTTTACCTTCTCCTAAACTAGTTGCCAACGATGGCTATAAAGCCCAGTCTGTCCGACTGATTTAAGCATAGCTGGTTGAAAAATAGTTAGATTCATACCTTTGCCAAGGGTATTTTGTGCGTAAGTGAATGTAACGAAAAAACATTACATGGAAACCGATGTCAGTGACTAATTTCTGCTTGAAAATGCTGGAACTAATGCTGTAGCCCATTTATTTCAAAGTTCGGTGTTGTTGTACGTTATGAGATGCTCTTCCTATTGTAAAGAACGGTTATTTGAGCTATTGTTGCCTTTCTATCAGCTTGAGCCAGTTTGGTCCTCCTCATCTATCATCAACAAGGATATTTTGCCAACAGAATTACCATTCACTGATTTTTTTTTATAACTATCGATATTATTGTGCGTGAAAATCCGAGTATATAAGCAGTTTTTCTAAATACTCAGGCCCGACTGTCTGGAAACAATGCCTACGCTGCGTTCAAAGTCACTTTAATAACCTTTCTTTCCTATATAAATCAAGAAATGAAATTCACCAGGTCCCATGACCATGTTTAAATGTCTATATTCATTAAATTCTTGCCACGCCATTGGCAGAAAATTTGTCCCTGTGTTTTTAATTAAATGGCTAGTGAATGATATATATACGTGTCGTATTTTGATATAATATTGATTAGTTCAATAAAATATATTTTGACAAGATATTAATTACATTTTCACAATAACTGTATCCTGCTAATATTGATTCTAATTTATTTCATGCCTCGGAGATTTGACAAATTAAGTAATTAGAGTTTTTTATCGTCAATGTTTTACTTCCATCAAATAAACTTGTGGTAGCGAGTGTCACCAACTCTAAATCAAGTTAAAAATTCTAACTATGAATTCTCTAACTTTACAATCCCCTAAGGTAGTTAAATTAATAGATATTGCGATATGAGGGAGGATAATAAGGTTGCTAGACAACACTAATATGTACATGTGTAGGATTCAAAAAGACAATGACGTTAATGCCGGAAGTTAGCAGTCTACAGAATAAATTCTACTATCAGAAATTGTAATGATATTGATGAATGGTTTATCTGATAGCATTCCGATCGGAACTATAAACATTTTTGTATTTACATGTAAATGAAAAGGATAAAATAAAGGACCTTATTTGCTAGTTATTATTGCGTTTCCACAATCGAAATACTAAGGCTAAAGAAACATCGGGTTTTACAGTGTAACCCCGATATAAGAGAGTTGCCGGGACCGAAGAAGAAGTCTCTTATATCAGGGTTTCTCTTATATCCGGGTTTTGTTTATTATATATACATTAATACAGGCTCTAATTTGGGACCAGAGAAAATCTCTCTTATATCCGGATTTCTCTTATATCCGGGTCTCTTATATCCGGGTTACACTGTATTTTTTTGTATTTTTTACGTATTGTTTACATTTATTATTGCTTATCTTTTCCTTCTTCTCTTGTTCTTCCTTTTCTCAGTTTCTAATCATTTTCATTTTCGTTAATTTATTTTTCTCTCCTTTCCCTCCCTCCTTCCTCGAGTTGTATATTCAACAACGTTGTTTGACGAAGATAACAATTGTGGAAAATGTGTTCAAAAGTCATATCGGTGGCAAACGTTGCCAAATAAAAGCAAAGTATGCAATCTAGCCATGTTGTTTAAGTACATTAACCTGCCTTGACAATGAAATGCATATGAAGCTAATTGTAAACCACAGTCATCAAAGTTATTTTTGAAATATCCACAATCGCAGGACATTTTATTGCCTCTTCTTTTCAAAGTCGTGTAGTTTAAGGCATCTGATAAAGTTCACAGGGCACAAATAAGGAAACGTTGTGATTGTAACAACAAAGATGAGAACAATGGTCCGCATTTAAATAATATACAAATTTGCAGTCTATTTACATTTAAAAAAAACATTTGATTATAGATAAATATTTTTAAATCAAGTCAACAAAGAGGAAAGCACATCGGAATAATTACCGTGAAAATATTTATATAAAAAGCAAAGAGAAGCCACGTTACGACCGTAGTAAAGTGACTGAAGCCGAGATGCCTGGTCAAGACCGATAATGTTACTGATTCTTCTTTGGAATTTGTCGAGAATCTCTAGACACATCACAGAAGCATCTGGCTAGATGTGGCAACGACATATACTACACCGACGAACAGTAGACTCAGAAATGCGCAAGATAGATTCTGGTTAGAAAAGAATAGTCTAGCACGGCAGACTAAACCGATATTCCTAGCTGCTCGCCTGCAGCTTAGCATCAGCCATGCTGATAAAAAGAAAAAAAAATATTTAAGATAATCAATAGAGGGCAGTTTCGTTTTGGTGTTAGAAATAGCAAACCAATTCTTGGCCAAAGTTCACAACTATGTAGGTCTTGATCAGCTGCCAATTGTATTTTATCAGGTATATCGGACTTACTAAGACTAGAGTAAATAATTGTCATTCACAGATATATCGAGGCAGGAACTGAAAATATTGGGAAGCTATATGGCTTTTTGATCTTCTTTTTTTACTTTTCGGGAAAATCAGAGTTGATCTAGTTCAACTTTGAATAGTCTATGATACCCACTTGATTATAGGCAATATGCATATCAAATTTGGTTGAAATCCATTCAGTAACTTCTGAGTCTATAGCGATCAGATAGACATGCAGATTCATTTTATTTTATAGATAAGAGGTAAAAACTGGTAGAGTAATCTTAATGATATACCAAAAGAAGGAAATATCTTCTATGAAAAGTTCTTTACGGGCTGTTATAGTTTTAAGAAAATCATCAGATACCAAATGTTATAAAGATGAACTATTAAAAAAAACGAATAATTAGTATTGTGGGATTATTGAAAAAACACAATGAAGCTAAAATATCTAATGATATTACCTACAGTCATTTCTGCCTTTTATTTTGTTTTAAGACATCAGAACTAACGTGGATAATTCAGGATTGGGGTTGAAAGATATAAAGTTTTTTAAACTGAAAATGTGCTCTATCTAACGGTGTTATTGTGATCCCATTAACTGTTATATTGTTCATCGAAATGGAACTTTAGAAAATAATGTCTATTTATTTCCATGGAAAATACAGCAGATCCAGTGCAAACAATAACGTCGTTGCATACAGCAAGTGTTCAGCTTTAAAAAGCACTTATTTTTCTATATAGTCAACACCATTTTTTATGCAATTTCGTCAGCGATGAATAACAGAGTGCCCAGCGCCGATTGTAACGTTGCCTGTCAGCACATCGTTGTATCGACTGCTGAAACGCAAAATCCACGCGTAACCTTGTTCACATCCACTGTTTAGTTTCCATAAAGGTTTAGGAAGCGTCAATGAATGGCAATAGGTACATTTTTCCGCATTAAGAAATTCAATGTAACACCTCCGCTCAATACGCAATTTCAAGCTATATGATATTTTGCAAGATTGTCAATAACCTACTGTCTATAACAAGGTAAAATACATTATGGGTTATTAGAGGGAAGTATTCAACTTCTACTACCGTACACAATATATCCACGTTTGTAATTCAAAATAATAGAATAGTAGACATTGCTTTTGGAGAAACAATCTTGTATATACATCTTTATATTTAAAGAAGTTATTAAAAATTCAGCCGACAAGGTTCTTTTTCTCTATTTAATTCCTGCATGTATTATTCCTATTTTGGAATAAGCTCTTAGACATCCAAATCAGAATTATAGATATAGTGTCCAAAGTTCATCTTTTTGCACTGTTTATAATCGACTACTTTCGACCATCTCTCATTATAAAAAACTAAATGCTCTTAGTAGACAATAGTTTGTTAGCTACATCCTCACATTTTTTTACATTGCAAATTAAAACATATGTGTATCGTGTTTTCATGTATATAGATGTTTTACAGAGACGCGCATAACTAGAAAACGAGCAGATTAAATATTTTATATGTATTATAATTTTTACACACATTTAAATATTTTATGCATGCTTTAAAATACTGGCTACAGCGGTAAAAGATACTTAACCCGGGCTGTGTTTCTTTTGCATAATAATAGCTTCGATGATTTTAACCTTTTCTTTAGAGTATCCGATTTATAGTATTTTATTATTATCTATTATTTTTTGTCTTATGTTAATAGTTATATTTTATTTGCTTGTGACGTGATGATCGATACGTGCTAAAGCTGAACTAAGCTTCGATAAGTTGAATCACATAACAGTGTGGTGATTGTGGGTCCAATGTAAGAAATTAATGTTGTTTTGTGGCTATTAGTATTGAAGATTTAATTTCCGAAAGGACAAGAGAAGTCATAAACAACATTGTTTTTATCCAAGGGGAATGCTTTAGGTACCGAGTAATTGGTAACGATTAGGTTAGATATTTTAAACTTTTTATAGTAAATGATAAATGTGAGATGTTTATTGCAAATATTAAGCGATATATCTAGCCGATTTATATTTTTAATGGGTTTTTAATATCATTTTTAGTTAGGGTGGATCTGGTTATGGCAGAATTTTAAGGAAGTTTTTATTTTTGTTTATAAAAGGTTGGTTGGTTGCGTCAATTCTTTAAAATTCTTCAAGACAAATTTTATCTGCACATCGACGACATGGTTTGGAAAATTATTATTGATAAGTGCTTTATTTATTCTACTCAGTTCTTTAGAAAAATAATGCATATAAAGAAGAAATTATTTTTGTTCGGTTGATCGTGTTTTTTATCCGTAGCATCAGAAAGAGACGGTTGAAATGTGCAGGGCATATCATGAGTAAAGAGGGCTTGGAAAATTCGACACTCATATGGCATACTGAAGATAAGAGGGACAGTGGAAAGCAATGCATAATCTACCAATCTAAATAGTTGACAGAACAGGGATTAGGAGATTTTACAAAAATACAAATTTTACTGAGAGCTACAAATGACAGGACGTTGTGGAGAGCCACGATTGCCCACGTCCTGAAGAGACATGGTCCATAGAAGAAGAATTAAGATGACAAGAGTTTTTGCTTGTCGGTTTTTATAGAGTGAATTAGTACATTTTTTTAAGCTGTACAGCGAGATTATCCAAATAGAATTAGAAGATATATCAGGATTTATTATCGATGAACATAATTTTAGCCATAAAAGATACGCAGATAATACCGGTTGATAGCAGAAGAGAAACGTGGAAAACTCTTAGAAAAGGCAGTAAACGAAAGCGAAATGGTTGTTAAATGTAAGAAAACGGAATGTATTGTTGTTATCAAGAGAGGTAACCCAAGGTGTGAGCTATTAATGTGGAGACGTCAAAATCAAGCCGGTACAGAAAATTAACTGACTCGGTGGTGTAGTAACCGACGACAATGAATGTGATGCAGAAATCTGGAAGCGCATCTGAATAAAGAAATATACCTTCCAGATACTAAGCATTAAGTATTAAGCATGAAGTTCGTTACAAACAAAGTAAAGTGTGCTAGACTGCCATGTCATATCTAAACTCTGATATAGAAGCAAATGCTGGACAGTCTTCTCGTAAATGAAGCAAAGACATTAAACTACAGAGATGTGGTTCCACAGAAGTATGCTAAAAATAACCATGGACTTAACGAGGGAGGTTTACGGCAGATACATCTAACAGCTAGATACTTGCAATTACAAAGCGGCAGATTAAATTTCTGGGACGCATAAAGAGGAAAGAGAGCTGGGAGAATTTTTCACTCATAGGGCATATTGGAGGAAAGTTAGGGAATACATTGAATAACATACCTAACGATCTTGTTCAAATAGGTGAAAGGAATAGTAGAGTCAGAAATTGCTAGATGAGAGGAAATATTAGCGAGTGATGATGACATGTTCAAATGATGAGGACAAGTTAAAATTGTTTCTGTTATCGTCAACTAAAATTTCAGGTAATGGTAGAAAACATCCTCGAAAATTTCTTTAAATATTTGTGTTTCTAATTTTGTTTAATTTTTCTGCTTTTAATTTATATTTCAATTTTTTTATATCGAAACTAGAAATAAAACGTTACCAAAAATGCCAGGATGTTACTAAAAAACACTTTTTCTACAATATAAACATTTAGTTCCTGACACTGGCCAAGACAGTCGACAGTACTCGAACAAAAGTGGAACAAAAAATGAATTTTGAGTAGTTTATCTACAATTTTAATCAATGTCTACAATATATTCGATAACTAGAAAAATAATAAACAGTAATATCTACCTGCATATATATATATATATATATATATATATATATATATATATATATATATATATATATATATATATATATATAACTGATCTGCATGAAAAATACCGCAAATGGGTTTCTAAATACTGTATGTTATTTTTATGTATATTTAAAAATCTCTTTTAAAACTATTTAAAATTGAGCCCCCTTACATACGTTAGAAATGGAATAAGCATATGTGTGCGCAATTACTCATGTGTATGGTGTGTGTGTGTGTGTTGACATTGTGACGTTTATTAATTTGTATTGAATCCTTTTCGAATCAGAAAGATTAAGTTATATTATTTTGCTTCAATCTGAAAAAAGAATTGATTTCATTGCAAATAATTTCATTTTCTATAGATAGCAATCATTCTAAAGGACACAGATGATTTTCAATGAAATCATTTTTACATATATCAAATTATATTAAAAAATAAGAAAAATTAGAAAGTAAATATATGTAAAGAAAATGACAATGCGTATATACCGGGTGTAACACCAAAATTGTCCAATTGTTAGATTAAGTTCTGAACCTTTGTATCTTAGAAATAATTAATGATATCTACCTGAAATTCTACGAGGTTTTTATATCACTATTGAACTCTACTTTGAGCACTAAGAATGTATAATTACTCTCTATTCTTAACAGAAGTATCTTGAGGAATTCGATCATAAACGAAAATGATATGTTCATCATTAATTTATCATAGTTAAGGATCAGAAGCTCGTGAATTATTGAAATAAATTTCAAATATATATATATATTATTCTATGATCATTTTCCAACTTATTCAAGATTATTTCGCACTATACTCTTCTAACGTTCTGCCCAGGAATAACAGGGTGCCTCACTGATTTCACGTAAGATTTCATTTTCTTTTCTTTTTTTTTTTTTTTTTTTTTTTTTTTTCACTGCTCTTTGGACTGTCATAGGTGAAACTCCTCTCTCAGGTGCCAATATTATGAATTGAGTTGGAACTTTTCTAGTTTTTTAATTTTGAAGATGGAAGCCAGAGTATGAAGGGTGGTACTATTACTGAAGGCCTGAATAATATATGTCCATTCACCTTTGCTCTGTTGGGTAAAAAGTGGGTTGTAGAAAAAACAATTTTACCCGCTCTCATTTTGCTGAAGCACCCAAAGTGTTTTTTAGTAATTCTTACGTAAAATGGTGTCAAGATGACTAAACGTCTTAACCGAAAACCTGGAATTTCATGCATATATATATATATATATATATATATATATATATATATATATATATATATATATATATATATATATATATTATGAAATATATTATTTTAACATATTTTCTATTTTCAGTTTATTTTAATAGATAAAATTTATTTAACTCATTCTTCTGTTTTTATGTAAACAGAATTAATTACATTTACCGGCCTGAATTTTCGAGAAATGCCCCAGAAAACATGTGTTAGAAATATATATATATATATATATATAAATTCGCAATAATATCATAAAATAAAAACCTCAACAGAAGAAATTTTCTTATCGAAAAAAATCCCCCTCAAAAACAGAATATATTCCAATATTCATAAAGTCATTACAATTTCCTCATCGAAACAAAAGCAATAATGAACCAATTCATGAGTAAATTAAGAAAGCTATTTATTTTTTTTAAGCATTACGCCCCGAGCAAGGCGTGAAGCCACTAGGATGCAGGGGGTTGCAGAAGATTTGGAGCAAGATCAGATAGGAGTGATAGAAGAAAGGATGAGGAGAGAGATCAAGGTAACTGGAGATGTCGATTGACATTACATTTGAGTAGTTGGAAATTATAGCTCTCAGGGAAACCGTAATAGGGAAGGGTGTTCCACAGGCGAGAGGTGCGAGGTATGAAGCTATTGGAGTAGAAGAGACGGCTACATTTAAAAGTTTCTACAGTGAAAGGGTGAGAGCGGGATGTCAGCCTCGTAGGGAGCTTGAATTCATGAAGTCTGGGAACCACTGAAAGCAGCTCATCGGAGCAATTACCATGAAAGTATTTATAAAAACGACAGAGAGAGGCGACAGCGCGTCTGTGAGAGAGCGACTGTAGACGAGATGCCAGATCAGGGCCAATTATATTACATATCTGCCTCTGGATCTTGTCAAGAACTCCGAGGTAAACAGAAGGTGCCCCAGACCATATATGGCAGCAATACTCCATGCAAAGGCGAATGGTTGATTTGTATATTTGAAGTATCGATTCCGGGGAGAAAAATTTCCTGGCGCGGCACAGAGAGCCAACTTTCCTCGCAGTGGACGAAGCAATTGACTCAATGTATTTGTTCCATCTCAGGTCAGCAGTCAACGTGAGACCGAGCAGACGCAGAGAGTTGCTCTCAAGAAGTTGACTATCAGACATTCTAATGGGGTGCAGGGAAGGATCTCTATGGTGATTAATAAAGAGTAGTTTAGTTTTTGAGGCGTTAAAGTTGACCAGCCAATTCTTGCCCTAATTAACAACCGATTGGAGGTCCATTTCAAGACGAGTGGCCAGGTTAGTTTTGTCAGCGACACTAGATTTGTTTTTGAGGCAGGAGTAAATTGTAGTGTCGTCCGCGTAGATGCCAACTTGGAAATCTATGGCGTTAGGAAGGTCGTTGATGAAAATAAGGAATAGAGTGGGGCCAAGGATGGAGCCTTGGGGAACACCAGCGTGTTTTAGTTTCCCCCGCCCCATCTCTCTCCCCGACTGCCTTTTTATTTTATTTTCCTCTCCCTCCATCTTCTTCTGATCTTTAAGATTAGATCGTCTATTGTGTGTGTATGTCACCACAAAATGTATCCTTTTCTGTTACATCTTTAATGTATTAGACATCCGACAACATTCATATTTCTCTCACTTAAACCTCTTCAACTCACCTATCTAAAACTTCTCTCCTCTAAGGTTTAATCTCTCACCTACTCTCGTCTGTTAACCCTCTCTTTAGCTCTAACATTCGTCCCACACTCTCATACTTACACTCTCTCTAAATTCTGTTTTTATTTCCGGAGTTTTTTTTTTTCTGTTTTCTTTTTAAATTTGTAGGTCTGATGAATTGGATCGTATTTACGATCCCAATGGAATAAATCATGACCATGGAATATTAGTGTTTAAGCCTTTTTATTATATCCTTACTCTGTCCTGGACATTGAGTTCTGCCTGGATTCTATCCTCTTGGAATTTTTTATTCAAAAAATATACATGTATGTGTATGCACCTATGCATATATATTTATATATTTTACATATGTATGTGTATATTTACCACTAATATTAGCTATATATATATATATATATATATATATATATATATATATATATATATATATATATATATATATATATATATTGACATTCTTCAATTCATGGGATAATTGCCTAGTATCGTGTAGGATCCCACTACCTCTGCATAACCTCATGGTGTCTGCACGACCCACAAATCTACAATCCGCCCGAAACATCTGAAACAGTAACTAATCTCGGACCACGCCACACATTGGGGCCTCCTCTGAGATCCAGTTAGCAATGTTAAAAGCCTAGGTGAGACTTTGTGTCCGATGTCATGATCTTCTGCTTGCAGACGTCTAGCCAGATGTCTCTGGTGACGAACTTTAAGAATTTATGGATGGCAGTGTCTTATTTCTAGTATATATGTGACACCATCGATCGTGCGATGTAAAATGTCTCCACCATTTCAGAAACTGAATTTCCTATCCGTTAAGCATCTACTATCAGCATGATACTTCAAACTCCGATAATCCATGTCGCCTTGATATGAGAAGCCTATCCGAAGAAAAGACTTGAGGCAACAGAAATATAGTTCTACAGAAGGATGCTGATAATACCATGAACTGAACAAGTGAGCAACGATGTAGTTCTAGGGAAAATGGAAACAAAAAGGTCATTTATACATAACTTCAGAAAGAGATAGTTGAAATTTCTAGTGCACACAATGAGGAAAGAGGGTTGCGAACATTTGACAAACACAGAACATATTAAGGACAATAGAGATACAAGAAAGCAGCGCATAACCTACCTAACGAACATGTATAAATAGATGGCAGAACAGGGTTTAGAAGAGATAGCAAATGACAAAATTTACTAAAAGCTTTAATGGACAAGAAATTGTGAAGATCCATGATCGCCAACGTCCTGGAGAAACATGGCACATACAAGAAAATGTTTACCCTAACTCACCAAATATTAAAGCACAACTGACAGAGATCTAGTCAAGTTCAAGATGTCAAGGCCTGGTGGCGCCACCTTTACATTCCGCTAATAACTTTTTGACACATCGATGTATATATATATGCACAATAGATTTCCATGATTATTCGTTCTTTGTGATTAACACAGTCGACTAAAGACGGAGGATTTCTATTTAAATTCATATTTTTGTTTGACAATTCTCGAGAATTTTAAACGAAACCAAGCAATATTCCTGTACTGCATAACACGTTTACACAGAAATGTTTTCTGGGTTGTACAGCTGAGCCATTACGAATTCCAAATTCAGCGTTAAAATCTTAACTAATCTAAATTGCACAACACCTTCGTTGCAATAAGGTTTACTTTCACAGCTTTTGTCAATTTCACGGAATTCATAAACAACAAATTATACTTTCTGATTATTTTACCTTCAAAAGAGTCGTGATAAAATTTTCATTCTTAGATTGATATGCTATTTTTTAATTTTTCTGAATAACGCACATGAATTCACTTACAACAAAAGTTACTTCGTATATTTGTAGCAAAAAATTATTAAATTAATATAAACCGCTTAAAGTCATGATCTATGGGCTCGCAGTAGAGTGATTATATTTTTTAACGCTTACTCCTAATGAAAAAATGTTGCTCACATGTTAATTTCATGCGCCTACTCGTCCAAGCTGTACCAAGGCATGCTGAAAGAGAACGTTTGAAGATTAGTAGGTTGCCAGTTCTTTCTGCGGAAGATTGGTTGTCAACCAAGTCTATAGAACCCAGTCTATTCTGCTATTCAACCCATAGCTGGAGGGGAGAAGAGATAGATTCATAACTTTCCCAAGGATATTTGTGTGTAAGTGAATGTAACAAATCCGACTGGAGTTCGAAGTTGGCTCGTTCATTTCTCATTCCAAGTCATGATGCTTTACACCACAACGCACAGACCATAGGCCTTAGCATAGGTTTCAGCATAGCTGCTGCATAAACCACAGGTTGACTCAGTATTGAAAAAATGCAAATGTACTTGAGCAGTAGCCTATACTAGGAATTGACTAGATAGACTAGTAGACAGACATAATCAGATACGATTTTCCAACCATACATCCTCTGTTATTCCGTTGTTAGAAGAGTTTTTATGAAATATATAATTTTATTTAAAAAGCAATTCAAATGAATCGACGTATTTGTTATACATACAAATAGTGATGCTATTTTACAAGGAATAAGCTTGCAAGTATTCCATTGACTGAACCGCAAGATTTGGGTGTCCTTCTTTATTTTATTGTGTTGAATTAATATCTTAGAGCCTCAATGTCCAAAATTTAAGTTCAATCTGTTGTTATTTATTTCCCATATTTGTCTGAGACTGAAAACTGTTATTTTATGGCGAGTTTATTACTTATTTAAGTAGAACTTATCAAATTATAGCTCCATGTATTTTTGCAGTTGTTTTATAAATAGGGTTGAATATACCAGGCAATAACGAATTCATTACTGGATGATTTTTATCAAGGTTAAGAATCCTGTTTTGCTGCTCCAAGTGCTGTGTGTGGGCATTCAGGGTTTGTCTATTTCTCATTGTAATTAGCATTATAAAGAGATTCAACACAATCAAGAATTCAAATAGGTAAGGTTTAAATAATCCTATTGATAAGTAGGCGATGTTGATAGATAATTAACAATAAACTCCTTCTTGCTAGTGTCGTGAGAAAGGAAAACGTTCGTGGTTGACAAATGGCGTAAACCCGATCCAAGTCACGGAATTTTCCCACAGAAACTCAACAAAAGATTAATCTTGGGGTGTATAAAGTTTACCATTTTCTTCGTGTAATCTCGCACTGTGTCTGTTATCATGATTATTTATATTCAACATAGTTTCCTTTTTTTGTCAATGCACTTAATTAAATGTATAACTTTTATAGCATTGTATGACGTGTATCATTGTAAATCTTTTCCTTGAAACCTTAACACCTAAGTAAATAAATGTAGGAATGCATCGCTAAGCTTACGAAAGTACAACTATGGCGATTTATTAAGCCTAGATTAGATGTGGCACAAGATTGAAAATATAGAGCTCCCATGGAAGATCGAACTCACTACGCTGTCGTATTTGATCTAGCAAAACGGGTTTGCTAAGCATTCTTCCCATCAAAATGACTATAGAAAGTACATCTATGTCTGCAGACTAATGATGGGTGGGAAAATGTATTTATCTTACACAACAAAATATTTATTTTCCTACATAATCTCCACTTTATCAATGCATTTAATTCAGTAGTGATTTTTTTTATCATTTCCCCCAAAAGCAAGGCGATGATGCCACTAGGATGGAATGGAATGAGAAGACTTAAGTGAGGAGGAGTGATGAAGAGTCAATAAAGGAACAGGATTTGCTGCATTTTAATTTTTGAATATTATAAACGACAGGGAAGTAAGAAAGCGGAAGGGAGACCTAGTTTTGGAAGCAGAGTATTCAATGCACAAAACCAATGATAAATTTATGAACACAATCAATCCACTTTCCTATGAGTAGACGTAGCAATTGATCGATATCATCGTTTCACGTCTTGTCAGTGGAAAACATCAGGCCAAGAAGGCTAAGGGTGTTACTCTCCTGGAGTTTAGCATCAACCATACTGATGTCATGCAGAAGAGGTTATCTGGGCTGGTTAAATAAAAACACTTGTGTTTTGGAGGCGTTAAAATTTACAAACCATTTTTTGCCTCTAGTTAACCACTAATTGCAGCTTCTTTTCTAGGGCAATTACCAGTTTTACTTAATTGGGTCTGTTAAGCTTCCTACTAAGACATGAGTAAATGGTTGTGCCATCTGCATAAATACCTAGTCGTTAATGAAGATCAGAAACAGCGTAGGTCCAAGGATAAGGCCGAGGGTTTGCACGCGTTAGTATGAAATGATATGGAAGTACGCCTGTCCAATACGACCTTCATTACACGATTTGTTAGGAACGATTGGATTAAGCCAAATATTCATCCCGTGACACCGTGACCCTTAAGCTTGTGTAAAAGGCCAGCATGTCAAACGAACTATTTTGTTATGCCTAGAGCCACAGACCGAGATTCGTTATTGTTATTTAAAGATTGATAGACATATTCAGTGAGGGTCGTTAACACGCTGGCAGTAGACCTGTAAAAGTGAAAGCCATATTCTTTGTCCGAAAGGAAGTTGTGCAAAAATGCTTAACCAAGTCAGCATTGATTAGAGTTTCGAGTACTTTTCCAAAAAGAGGTAAGAGACAAACAGGGTGATCATTCGAAGGGTCAGAGGTGTCACCAGAGTTCTTAAAAACAGGAACTATAAAAGTTGGAACAAGCTGGAAACCAATAAGCAGCAAAGCAATTAGTGTATAGTTTGGAAAGAACAGCAACTAGCTCAGGAGAAATTTTCTTTAGGACGACTGGAGGGATACCATCACATCCACTTATCAAAAACCAATGACGTGTTTCTGCGGGTATCACTAGGTAGAGTCTCCGTTCTAGTGGAGGGGGGGGGGAACTTGGCAGGTGTATACCAGACAAGTCGAGAGTGAAGATGGAAGAGAACCTCCAAGCGAAACACTGTAGTTTATCTGCATATCTAATGCAGATTAACTACAGCAATACTTTAAGTTGCTTGAAGAGAGGAGGGACTGCGGATTTGCTATTGTTCAGTCCATTCTTGCAGAGCCGCGAGTAATCTCCAGAACCAAACTTTAGAAAATTTCCGATAAAATTTCACTTGATTCTTACCTGCAATCAAAAATAGAATTATGACTTTGCTGTTTTGTTTTTGTAAAGGGTTTTAATAACAGTGTATTTGAAGTTCTCTAGGAATTTTGCCTGTTTCTAAATAAGCAGTTGGTAATGACTGCTAAAACAGGTGTATCGACAAAAATAATGCTTATAATAATAAAAATAAATGTTGGATTAAAATCCATTAGTTGCTCATGTATATATATATATATATATATATATATATATATATGTGTGTGTGTGTGTGTGTGTGTGTGTGTGTGTGTGACGTTTTGCAAATGTACTGATGTTCAGAGTAGATTCCATAAGAAAGATCCCAGTCTACTATAGATTCAGCTACCGTCAGAGGAATTCAGCACAGGATCTAACAGCCAACTTTCTTTTCAGAAATAAGCTATAGAATAAAAGTAGAAGTTCACACTCTTTTTTACTTTTTTAATCATTGCACCCCAAGCAAGGCGGAGCTGCCACTAGTACGCAGGGGTATACATAGAGTGAAGGTGAGAGAAAAGATGGGGGGTGCAAGAGAAGAAAGGATAAAAGCTGAACGGGGTTCAAGAAGACAGGAAATGACGATTGACGTTGCATTTAAATTTTTCTAGATTGTAGTTATCAGGGAAGCGAGGAAACGGAAGGGAGTTCTACATGCGGGAAGTATGAAAAAATAAACTGTTGGAGTAGAAGTGGCGGTTACATTTACATAATTCAACAGTAAAAAGGTGGGACCAAGATGCCAATATCATAGCACGCTTAAACTCACGTAGTCCAGGTACCGAGGAAAAAGCTCGTCAAAGCAGTAGCCATGAAAATATTCATAAAAATGTCAGAGGGAAACCACGTTACATTTGTGAGAACGTGACTGAAGCCGAGATGTTAAGTCAGGATCGATTATATTGCAGATCCTTCTTTGAATCTTATCAAGTACCTCGAAATGGGTAGCAGGAGCACCTGACCATATATGGTAACAGTATTCAATGTACGGAAGAATGGCAGATTTGTAAACGTGCAAGATGGACTCTGACGAGAAAAACCTTCCGGCACGACACACTGACACAGCCTTCATTGGGGCAGATGCAGCTATTGATTAAATACAGTCTTCTACTTCAAGTCTGTTGGAAACGTGAGGTCAAGTAGGTGCAGTGTGTTGCTCTCCATGAGTCCAGCATCAGCTATGCTGATGGCGGGCGGGAAAGTTTCTCTATGGTGGTTAAATGAGAGCAGTTTAATTTTGGGGGTATTACAATTTACAAGCCATTTCCTGCCCCGGTAAACCACTGATTGAAAGTCCTTTTCAAGAGCAGCGGCCAGGTTAACTTTTCCACTCTGGCGGATTTTATAATAAAACAGAAGTAAATTGTAGTGTTATCAGCATAAATGCTTACTTGGGAACTGATGACATCAGGGAGATCATTGATGAAAATCAGAAACATTGTAGGACCCAGAATAGTGCCTTCGGGGACACCCAAGATCTGGAAGCAAGCACTTTCAAAACGATCTTCCTTTCACGATTTGACAGTAACGATTGAATTAAATCGAACACACGTCCAAGACCACCAAGCCAAATTCTGCCACATGCCTTCGAGATATCTAGCCACAAATAGACCTTTGTCTTTGTTATCAAGAGCTTAATATACATATTCAGTAATGGCCATTAGAATATCAGCGGTAGATCTGACAAAACAGAAGCCATATTGTTTGTCAGTAGGTCGTGATAGGTAAGATGCTTAACCAACTGAGCATTGATTAAAGCCTTGAATACTAGAACAGCGGTAAGAGACTAATAGGGCGATAGTTAGAGGGGTCAGAAGGTTCTCCAGAGTTCTTAAAAACAGGAACTACAGAGGACGACTTCTAACAAACAGGAAAGCAATGAGGCAATAGTTGTAGAGTTTGGAGAAAACTAGAGCCACCCCGGGAGCGCATTTCTTTAGGAAGACGGCTGGGGGTTTAATTTAGAAATAATGCCTGAGAACTGTGACGGTCTTATGCACATATCGCACCCTCATCTTTTGAACAGGACTAGAAGTTTATCACTTTCTGTTTAGAATTGGGTTTCCGGTTCCTTCTAAAGTCTTTTCATTATCTTTCACTTTCAATAGCCCCTTCCATCTTATCGCCTTACTTGGAGTGAAAAGACTACTCCGCAAACCGGGGCCTCGGCTGGTTACCATACCGTCTTCTACAGCTGTTCTAGAAATGCATGCTTTTCTTGTATAAACTTCACCCGGCACTTGAGAACATGTAACAGTCTTAGGATAACCTCCCTCCGTTCACAAAGTCAAGGCATAGTCATGATGATGACGTGTGATAATGATGGTATGTGAATGAATTGCTATGTGTGAGTGCGTTTAGCTATGGCAATGTCCCACACTTTTAGATTATAAATAATTTTATCAGGATGTGACATTATGATTATTCAGTCATTAACTTAAAAAGATTCATCAAAAATTTCAAATAGAAAAACCGTGAAATTTTAAAGCAAAAGCTGTGAACATCTGGACTAGTGAAGCTAAGGAACGTAGCTCGTCTGAACATTTACTTTAGAAATAGCGATAGAATAGCGTGAGGCTAGCAGCATTTCGTCTATGGGAAAGGGGTTGAAAGTAATTCATCACTCACAAGGCTGAATAATCATTTTTGAACTCTGTGAACTCTGATTGGGCAGAACCAGGCCAGATATGCCAACAATACTTCACTTTTGTCTGGTATGACTCTCGCAGGGATAGAGCATGGCAGCCGGAGCCATGCACTATCTGGAGCAGTACAAGAGACCGACCATTTTTCCAGCAACTTTACCAATGGTACGAATATATTTGCGGTCCGGAGTGGGCTTTAGTCCTAATAGGCATTTATGTTTGATATTTGATTTTATTATTATTTTACTTTTTATTGTTGTGTTCATTTATTTTGTGTGCGTGTGTTTTATATATAATATAAATTATGTGTAATGTAATATCCAAGGAGACAAGAACTCTTATTCCATTCATCGTGAAAATGAAGTGTTTTACGATAGGTTTCCCTGACTTCAGTGGTACCAGCTGAGGAGACCAATCTTAACCTTTTGTGAGTGAAAGATTAATATTTCCCAAGGACATTAGTTCGAAGTGAACACAAATTACGTTTGTCGGAGTTTGAACACGGCTCGCTAGTTTCATTTTCCATAAACCAAATCCAGCTGGTATCGATTAGAAATTACATTTCATACATTTCATATTTTATTTTTTTCCTGTTTGTGAAGTTTATGTGGCCCAGTATAGTTATGTTTGCGCATGAAGTAGAAGTGATCGGCCCAGAAGGTGAGATCGGCGTCACGTGTTCAAATTACTATCGATGACCATCTCAGTTTACCCCAGCTATGGATTAGTAGCAGAAAATAATGAGCTTTCTAGCTTTAGTTGAGAAATAATCTAAAAGGATTATTCTATATTCAAAACTGGTTGGGTGTAGAGTTTGCAACTTCCAAAATCCTACTTACTACGGAAACCACAGATGCAACACGTAGTGTGGTGAGGTTGTTGACTTACACTCAACAGGGGATCCTACAGGATTAGAATACATGTAATATAAATAGTCTTTCACAAAAGCACTGTCGTTACTATTTACAATATTAGCAGTCGAACTATTGTCCTCATCATTGTTGTTGTTATCACAACGTTTCGGCAGTTATGGCCCCGGTCTACAGGAAATTACGAACTGAACTTTTTATTTAATCGATGGTGGTCGACTATTCTCGTTCCATTGCCCATGTCTAGGGATATCTCATCTGGTTCTTACTTAAGTAGGTTACTCGGATTGATATGAAGACCAAAATGTTATGATATATTAACAAAAATGAGTAAAACATTACGCATGTAAAATGTGTAAATAATGATAAATCCTCATCCGAGAAATTCAAACAGAAATTATCGTCACCACATGGTTGTAAAATATAGTCGGTAAGAAATAATTAAATACAAGAATTTCACAGAGAAGTCATTTTAAAAACTGTTCTCATCCAAAGAAAAATATTTTAACCATTCGATTATTTCATTTTGGAAGTGAATATTATTTAATTTGCAATGGAAACAAGCATAAACAGAATTGTTTAGAAGAATTTATAAAGAAAATCAAAATGTAAAATTCACTGACTTCTGTCAAACAGGAATAATTCTGCTATCTAATAGGAATTTCATCCACACCAATGTAGAAATCTCATAAATATTTAATAAATTATATAAATATAATAATTATTAAATATTTAATAAATTATATATATATATTTAATAAATAATATTAATAAATATATATATAATTATTAAATGTTTAATAAATTATATATATATATACACACACACACACACACACACATATATATATATATATATATATATATATATATATATATATATATATATATATATATATATATATATATATATATATTGAACAGAAGTTGACGTTCATCCTTTGTTTGCAGCTTAGGATTATGTTTCTGGATCCCACTAGGAACCCTTTGCATTTTTGTGGTCTTATCACCTTGTTTGGGGTGAATTGATTATATATATATATATATATATATATATATATATATATATATATATATATATATATATATATATGATTAAAATATAGTTTTATGTTATGCAAAATTTATGGTTAAAATACTCAATATCAGAAACAGATCATACGTAAATATAAAATATAAAAGTGGACGCTGAGATAATGGTGTGTTTCATGCTTGAATTCATTTTTAAGGCCTTGTATGTTGTGACTGTGTGCTGGCTTGACTATTTATATATGCTGATCAATAGTGCATTATAGGTGGCAATGTCTATTATATTAGCCTAACGGTTATTGGGGAGGCAATAACGGTTATATTTCGAATTATACTAGAAGGTATTGAGTAAAAATAATTATGGATCTTGTCTTTTTTTTTTCAATTCACGATAAAAATAAAATTTTATGCTTTAATTCTATACTTATGATAACTCAATATCAAGGATAGTGAATATGTAAATATGAATGGACACTGGTGTTAACGCCGAGAGGCTACAGTCCGGTTCATACCTGAGCACAATCTTCCGGTCTATGAAACAGACTTTGACCTCAGTGTTCAATCATATATATATATATATATATATATATATATATATATATATATATATATATATATATATATATATATATATACATACTGTTACGAAATTGAAATATACAAAGATATGAACAACATGTTAAAAAAAGAAAGGTGGATTCGCTCAGATAGGAACTCAGGAACAGGTAACCGACGAATAACAAACACATGATGAACGTTTATAAACAATTTTATATTGAAAAAAAACATGGGAAGTGTATGTGATAATAGATGTAAAATCAATAAAAGACACTTCTCTAATATTGGTTGTTAGTTCAAGCATCTTTGTAAGTTCAAATGTTCATAATAGCAAATAGATACAGTCACTCTAAAATGTCTACATAAAAGTCGGTAGTTTTACTTTAAGTAACATAAGATATAAGACTCCGGAATAGTGCTTGTATTTCGTTTTGTGATTGTAGAAACCCTGAAGATTGCCCGTTGGAAAATAAATGCCTCATAAAATCCGTGGTATATCATTGCACTATCTCATCCATTGAAAATTTATTAAACCATAGACATGAGTTAATGGGTTTTTTGTCGACATCAACAAAATTTCGCATTAAATAATTAGCATAAAAAATCAAATTTCATAGTTTAATAAAGGGCGAAAAAGCTTAACCCAATCATTAAAGTGAAAAACCCTTTATGAAGTCGTCAAAAAACAAATTGTAGTTCAGTGCGACGCCTTCATATATGAAACAGCCCGTTGAAAATAAATAAATAAATAAAATAAAATAAAATAAAATTATCCAGACATTTAACAACATACAATGGTGGCAAAATCTATCTATCACTGTAACTGACCAGACGATGTGTGTACATGAGTGCAATCATTCGTTTTGAAATAGACACCCTACCCTACCTCAGCTTGACCTCTTCCTGAAGGTGACTGATATGTGGATAAAAATTAACTCTTAGGCTCCGTATCATAAATGGTCGCCCCAGTCATTTCCATAGTAACGAATGAACATGCTTATAACGATACGTAAATTTCAAAATTGGTTATTCCTAAATTTTCGCTTGAGGATGAAACAAGGCTTGTTACTTTAATTCAATTAAATTTTAATAATTATATTGATGGTTTCGGCTCTCGTTTTTGAAACATGAGAACTCTTATGTAGCGAAGGAATCATATTTTAAAAAAAATAATTATAATCTAAGCTCTACTTCTGTATGGAGCACTGTTTTTTAAAAATAAAAACAAAAATACTAAAGAACCCTGGATTATTTACCTAACGTGTTCTTTCGTATTTTTCTACATACCTGCACACACACACACACACACACACACACACACACACATATATATATATATATATATATATATATATACACGAATGTGAATCAAAAAAGTAAAGGCTATTTCTATTCATCACATTTATTTCTATTGATGAAGAACAAATGCATATATTACTTTTCGATTTAGTCCCCCTCTGCACGGTGATGCACTTCTAGTATTGTTCAATGAGTTTCTTCGTCCCTTCAGATTCGGTTGATCACGAAGCCATGTCTTCACTGCCTTTTTGGCAGCCAACATACATAAACTTTACGTCTTGTGCAAATCCATAACTGATGCTCACGATTGCATCCACTTTTTCTAACGTGATCAAGGCATCTATCTTCTGTATGTCTTCTTCCGTGCGCGATGTTGATGGCCGACCAGATCGACTTTCGTCTGTTACTCTTTCCGCTTCAAAACTTTCTACTCATTAATACGTTTTGGTTGATTCATGGTGAGTGATCCATACCCCGCCAATATATGGCGATGGATTTCCGTAGGTTTCCCTTCTTCTGCCCACAGAAAATGCACTACGGTGTGTTGTTCCTCGATGGTGCAATCGCTTAGTGGATCGTCCATATATTTTACCTCGTTGCTCCCTGCCACTCAATTGAACGATAGAATGTTTCGCGCGTTTAGCTACCTATATTCACATGTGGCGTTACGCGTAAGCGCATGCCTGTTTTTTTTAAACGCGCAATTTCAAAATTGCCTTTACTTTTTCATTTATCCTCATCTGTGTCTCTGTGTGTGCGTGTGTTTGTCTGTGTGGAAATGATCTAAATAAAGAGATAAGATCAACCATATATGTGAGCGATTACGTACACATACAGGTGACCAAATAACTATTTAATCAATGGTGTAGACAAAACAGTATTCAATGTCGTTAAACAGAGCTATAAATTATATATTAATAATTACACATATACCTACGTTTACAGTACAACTCAGAGTTTGATGGTTTTCGCAGTCATCAGGTACAAAAAGTTATGAACTGTTCAATACGTTTTTATTATTATTATTTCTCGTGTGAGCAACGCTACATTGTATCTGGATTCAAAGTTCAATATTATTATAAATACAATAGAGCATTTGGATATAAATTAAAAATACAGAGTGTTAATAAGTAGATATCGAAAAATAAACTAAGTTACTAATAGTAAGTTTAATAGGAATCTTGATCCGTTGATGTATATTGAGTCACCGGATAAGATTATTGTAATACGAATTAAAAAAATTGGTAGTTCCGAAATAAAAAATGTGGGTAGGCAAAAAAAGAATATAAGGTAACGAAGATATAGTTTTAAGGTATGTTATATAGAGCGTATGTAAATATAAAAGTGGATCTTGACGTCAGAACCCACGGCAATAATCTGTTTCATGCTTAAACGCAATCATCGGCTATTATAGTGTGTATAATTATAAGAAATGTGGACACTGATGTCAACACCAATTGGCGACAGTCTGTTCCATGTTTGAACTCAATTTCCTGGCCTCGGTTCTTTAAATTCTATGTTAACAGTTTCTTCTCTTGCAATTCTTCTTTATGGAACTCTTTCGGATTCTTGCTTCTCAGTCAACGTTGATCTTCAAAAATGTAAATGCAATGTCGGTCGTTATCTTCTGTCTTTTTAATTCTTGTTCTTTTATTTTTCTCTCTAATATTTAAATAAAAAAGTTCTTACAATTTAAAACATATTTTCTGACTTTGAATAACCTGAAAAAGGTTTTAAACAGGCTGTCATCCAAGGTTAGAGAATCCAGTCTATCCTGCTATTTAATCGATAACTGTCGGAAAGAAAAGAAGGATTCATGCCTTTCTTAGACGAGATCGATATTTGAAGATTATTCACCGATTCTAGCTCCCGCGCCCATAACCGTTATGCGACCCGTACATCCACCGAGTTAGGTGTTCATAATAGTAGATTTTGCTAAATAACTGGATCATTTTACAGAGATACATAGACAGGGTGGACAAGCAGTATGTATTTATTTCTATACTTGTGAGTGCCTGCATATGTTCGTCAGATAAAATCTACATTAAATGTAAAAGGAGAACTTGTGTGCTTCAAAACGATTCAACTTTTCTTTCTTTTTTCTTTCTTTTGACTTTATGTGTTCGTGCCCGCTGGAATCAATTTTTCTTAGTTAGAATTTTTAATTACAAATTTAACATAACAATTTCTGTTTTTTTGCAAAGTCAGTTCCAAAGAAAAATTATTATTGATGATCAGTGTAACCCCCTTAAGAAGTGATACTTTTACAAACGATTTCAGTTTTTATTAAAACAATATTCAGCATTCATTTGATGCAAATAAATTATATTAATACTCTCCATAAAAGGAAGGAAATAAGAAATGTTGGCATTTAAAGAAAATCCCTAAGATGACATTGAGCATGCAAAATCGATATTAGTCAATATTTAAAATCACGTATGTAAATCAAGGGAGAGTAATCGTAAAAACGAAATATTTGTTAGCCTCCCCTGCAGTTTAGGTTAACCACAAGTTGTGTGTTTATGTAAAAAATGAAAGTAAGGGAAAGTAATTGGAATATTTCATCTTAATCATTTTTTTTTTTTTTCAATTATTGCTATAGCCTAGTGAAGTAAAGAATCGTTTCAATATGACACAGTAATTGTGATTTCAGCCTGTGGGCCAACTCGTACAGACTCATATTCAATAGAATCAGGAATAGAAAAACGGAGCAGTACTAAAACATGACAGCAAAACAAGAACAATCTACCCCCGTAGAATAAATAAAGGGTTCAGTTCGAAATTACTTAAACGTTACTCGAATCGATAGACACCCGAAGATGGTTAAAGGGTACAACAGCTGAAACGTTGCGATAACAACTTTTGGTTGGTCTTCCTTATCATCATCATCATCTTATCCTGATTTCTAGTGATGTCAAAGGCATGAAAACTGTAAGACAACAGGGTTCAATGGTTAAAAATTGGAACTAAACTCTTTATTATTGTACAAAATTTTGACAGTCATTTTTATCATCTGACGTGGTGTCTGTTCTCTGTGTGTATATCTGTGACGTCAGTGTTACAAAGCGGAAATCAATCAGACAGATAACCAGGTCATAACAACAAAGATGAGGATATTTACACCAACTCTAAATAATAACTCCTCGTCCCAGAAATTCAAATCGAAAACTGTGAATTTCAAATATTTCATTTGTACTCTCGTTTTTAAACAAATGACTTGCTTTGTTTTTCAAGTGTTATTGCAATATTTTGTTAAAATTAAGCAAAATTATTTAACGATGCAATAGGGGAATTCCCACGGTTATTTTGTAGTGTTAGAGTTTGCAGAGAATTTATTCAATCATTAATTTAGGAAATAAGATTCGTCAGAAAATTCAAATTTTCACGGGTATTTCTAGTAAACATTATTGAGCTTGTTACTGACGAAAAAGAAATATGGAGAGTAGTAACAGATCTAGAAAAAGTGACCGTTGTACTTTTATGAAGTTATTATTAAAAGTCTTTCCACTGATATGAAGTCGATGATTTTACTGAAGCAGTTGCTAGGACTACAGTTAGGAATGTTTGTTCATTGTGTCATTCTAGACAAGTTTTCTCGTCAGAATCTATTTTACACCTGTATACATGTACCATTCGTCCGTGCATCAAATATTACTGCCACATGTGGTCTGGTGCTAATTATATACAGGATGCGATGCGTAAATTGTCACCATTTGCGCGTTGTAATTTTTTTTTTTTTGTCGTTTGCACTGTATAGTAAGGTCAGTTGGGCACCGTCTGTGAGAAAAGGAGCACCATGACTCAATTCACTCCGTCAGAAATTTGGAAACGGCATGATGTTGCCTGGAATTGGCACCGGAAGCTCCAATACAAACATTTCAGATTGTTTGGGTGTCAATCTGAAGACAGTGCAGAGGATTCGAAAAGTGTTGGATTAGTCTAATGTCGGCCACTCGGAAAACTCACTCTGATCGTTCGGATAAAAAAAGAACTACCGAATTTGTTGGTGGCCCGGAGGCCTTCCTCAAGTGCCTTGGGGAGTTAATGCTGCCTTGGGTCAAGAGGGTGGTTGCTGAAAGACCTTATGTTTGGCAACAGGACACTGCACCATACCACACAAGCAGGTCTGTCAGACTGCAACTCCATTTATTATTATGTGTGTAGCCCAATTGAGCGAGAGACCAACAGAACTCCTTGTAACACCAAAGATGAACTGAAGACAAGGATTATAGCAGAAAAGTTGCAGATTTCGAAGTCGTCTGCAGGCCGTGGTTGAAGCCAGTGGCGATTTTATTGAATACATTTTCTGTTTAGTATTTCAAGATATTTTTGTGTAATTTTTTAAGTATATCTGTTATTTTCATTTTTGCGTAATTTAAACAAGTTTATCTATCACACCCTGAATATCTAGAAATTCTTGACAAAATCCAAAGAAGAAACTGAATTGTCATCGCTCCTGACCTGTCATCACGATTTCAATCACTTTAACATGACTTTCTTCCGTCAGTTTTATTAATATTTTCATAGTAACTGTTCTATTGAGCTTTCTTCTTTGACACCTCGACTTCACGAATTTAAGCATAGTACTAGATTGGCAAAGAGGTTTCATCATTTTACTGCTGAAATTGCTTGATGTGACTCTAATCTCTATGTTAATAGTTTCCTCTATACTTATTGACACTGGAACTCTCATAGATTCTTGCTTTCCTGTCAACTATTATCCTCAAAAAGTTAAATGCCTGTTGTTATCTTCTGTCTCGTTCAATCCTGATCTTTTATGAACCTATCTCTCCAACAAGGCTTTCTCAGCTTATTTCAATCAAAGTAACCCCTTGCATCTTAGTAGCTTTATCGGGCTTCTTGTGGTGAAATGATTTTCAAAAAGAATGTATTAAAAGCAAACAAAAATAAATGACTAACAATTAACTGTAAGAAAACAAAATAGACGGTTGTTAGCAAAAGAGACAGACCAAGGTGTGACGTCAATATCAAACAGGTGCTAAAATTTAACTCCCCGTGTAGTGTAGTAACAGCTCATGTAACTCGAATAGAAAATAATGACATAATTAAAAGTCTGTTTCCACCGTATTCTAAACAAAATGTTTGGAAGAAATAATACTACAAAGGTATATAACCGTATCTTTGATAAGCCTATTCTCGTGAAGAAATGTTTTAAGAGAAAAAAATTATAAATTTCAACCGACAGAAACGCTAACTGTTCAGTCAATGAATGCCGAATGTTTCCTTATAAGGAAACAGTTAATTTCACCATTACAATTACCAACATCGTTTGAGATAAAATTTATTGTTAAACGTTAACTTGAATAATAAAATCTGACATAGTGTTGAGAATACTAAGCTTTTTCCTAAAGTGTAAACGAATTCGTTAATCTATAAAATTTTATTTGGAAATTTAACTAATAACTATTGAAATATATTAGTTTTCTTTCTCTATTCCTAAATTGGTGGGTAAGTGGCGTGACACTTACAAGATCGTTAAATGAAATCGATTAAACGATTTCAAATTTAGATTGGGGCTTTTTCATGCTTAGTTCACAACAAAGTCTCCGAAGAAGGAATAAATCCGCTTCTACTTTCATATTATTCCATCGTTAGTTATCGTGATAATGTCCCCTTACTAGCACGCCATATTGGTTAATGAAGTAGAGGAATTAGCGCTTATGTAAAACAAAAAACCTTTGCCTCCGTAGATAACCTTGATAAATGCCAAGAATTTCTTAATTGCAAAAATTTACCATTTTCCTGCCTTTTTGCTTGTATGAATATAAAACCTTGTTCATATTTAATTGCTTATGGTTTGTTTATATTTTATAAATCAACTTAAAGGACATGTTACTGTTAAAAATGACATTACCGCCCATATATCTATTTATGATCTGGAAAATAACAGTTTTCATTTTCCGATACGCCAAGCCAAAACACAATGAACATTACTATCAAAAACTTAACACCCACAAATAAATTAATCATAAATTTCTAGTATTTTAAATGAAGCAATTCAATCATAAATTGTTTGTGACCAAGGCCAGGCATATTTTCTCCAATTTGAATAAAAAATCAAGCATCTGAAAGTTAATATTTCCACACCCAAACAAAGTGTCAGATGTAAAACAAAATGTGTACGCGTATCAAATGTGGAAGGAAAATCATGAGACATTGTGAATATGGCAATGAAGATAAGAATAACAGTCCGAATAACGCAAATAATGTAATACCTCATCTCAGAGATATAGACAGATATAAAGAAAAGTCCTTTTTTTGCTATCCTCATCCAGTCGCAATGATGGTGAAAACATTACCTCGCTTCATTGCCAGTGAGATATCCTGCAAGAACCCCTCCGCTACGTGAAGTTTCTCCCTTAATTGAGACGCAATTCCACCAACCCTCCGAAGGAACGCCATCGAACTAGGATCAATAACCCCAGAAGTCTCCACTGCTACTGGAGTGAAAATAAATCTGTCCGCAAGAGAATATAACAGGTCGTATCCCAAATCAACGACTTCCACCCTTTAAAAGGGAAAATGGTAATCTCATCTGGCCGCTTTTCATCACCACGGTCGAGGCCTAAGGTTTCCATTTGGGAAGAAAACTCAGCTGCATCCAGACCTCTTCTGATGATGTAATTTATTGCTGCATCTCTTGAAAAGCGGTCGGCACTACGACGACAGGAGAGAGGATGCAAAACAAACTCATCAATGGAAGCTCCACATCTGCATCTGTGATGCTCACATAATCTGAGCCCAAAACACATCCCGACTCCGACCCAAGTGCGCTCATTGTCCAGAAGGGTACCGGTAGATGAGGAAGGCACTGCATTGAGCCAGGCGCCACTGCTCAGTTGTGAAGCAGATAGTAGACAGGCGAAGATGTGTTGATCCAGAGAAAGACTCAAATTAGTAAAATTGATGAGATGCTCTGTGGATTGTCTCGATGTTTTTTTCCGGTAGCTCTTTCGAACAAGCATACACAAAAATTACTTTCTATCCCACAAGACACATCAAAACAGAAAAGCTAAGATAAAATTAAAAACGACATAATGATTTTCTTTCCTACTATGATGTTGATGCTGAGCGTCTCACCAAACATGAAGCTTCTATACTTACAAAGGCACAGGAGTTAACCATTAACCAATGAGGGCTTATTGAAGCATGGTTTACTCCCCTGTGCTATGAATGGAACTATGATTCTCTTCATTTTTGATGGGAGAAGTTAACCCCGGGGTTTCCAACCCTGCGGCAGCACCTTCCTCATCGCACTAAAGATGTTGGGTGGGTGTAATGTCGAGGCCAACGTGACTGTGGTCGAGAAAACTTGGCAAAAATTAATTTTTGACTTTGGCTCATATGCGTAAGTATGTTTATGGCGCTCCTCACCTTAAAACAACCTTGACCTTATGTCACATACAGCCTTGCTAGGGTAAATATACATGAAGCTTCTATGGTCACAAGTAGATGCTTCTAACTTTTGAGTTGAAACGACAATAATACTTATTAAATATTGATGTGTCCGAAGGCAGAATTACAACTTAATTTAATAATTGATAAGACTAATTCTCATAGTTTTATTCGTCCTTCTGTTTCCACAAGCTTATTCGCCTACTTTCGAACCCTTAATGCTTTGGAGTGTGACAACGTTTAATCTTGTCGGCATTTTTCACATGAACATTCACACAATAAATTATTTATGGAGTTGATTTTCACATTTGTTGTTTACCTAGTTCAACACGAAAGTGGCATATGGTCATAATGAATTATCCTCAACATTATTAATTACGGACATTGTGGAATGGTGATATACAAATTGAGAAACTGAAAAAATAAAATCCTTTTTATAATACTTAATATCAAGGACTCAACTTAAAGTGAAAGTTTATTTTTCCTGATTATAAAGGATTTTATTTTTTCAGTTTTATTTTATATCAAACGGTCATTCAGATTATGTTTCTGTTATGTTTTGCAAACCTCTCTGCGTAGTAGTAGTCGTAGTACAGTTCTCCGTGTCCTAAAAAGCAAATAGGTTTGCTAGGAATAGCCCCCATGTTAGCCAGTTGCTCTCTATTTATACTTGTCTACCTAATTTGCATACAATGCTACACCTCCCTAAATCAGAGAGATCTTATACCCTTGTTTTTTCTTTTACTATTCCTGATTATTTTCGTACTGTGTTGTCCTTCCTCTTGTCTTTCTTGTTTCCTCTTTAATGGTGATCTCGTTCTCTCTTCATTTTCTTCTTCATACTCGTCCGTCTTTTCATTGTCACTTTCTTCCATTTCCTGCTCTGTTCCACTTTTGTAACTTTCTGTCTCTTCTTGTTCTTGATCTTCCATTTCCATGTCATCCAGTTCGTTTCTGCTTCTGAACTGATCTGCATGTGCCAGTATATTTTGTCCCTTTTTCTTAAGTATAGCCGTGTTATGTCCTTTTTGCATCAGGAAATTTGCTTCTTCTGGATCAGCCTCTTTATTCTTTCTATACCATACATTTTTTTTCGTTGCAGAGGAAATAGTTATGGGTGCTCTGATTTGTCTTCCCATTAATGCCGAAGGACTTAGTTTTCTTCCCGCATCTGGAATGGAACTGTAACTGAGGAGCATTTTGGTAGATAAGCTTCTATGCTTTCATTAAGTGGTGAGAATTCTTTTAATCCCATATTTACAGTTCGTACAATTCTTTCCGCAATGCCATTAGATTGTGGGTGATATGGTGGTGTCTTGTATGGAATACATACAATCAATTTTAACCACGTACATAAGTTCTCATCGCAAAATTCGGGTGCATTGTTGGTGACTATTGTCTGGGATACTCCATTCCTTGAGAATATAGTTCTTAGTACTTGCTTTATTGTGGTAGCTTTTCCGTCTTTTACACTAACAAACTCTGGCCATCCTGAATACAAATCCACTAATACTAAGAAGAATCCCCTATCTTTAATATGTGCGTGAGTGAATTTTTGCTTGCTTGATGTTTTTATTACCACACATTTGGGGCATCTCTTAACGTATTCCTCTACAGCTTTTGAATATCCTGGCCACCAGGTTTTTAACTTTAGTCTTCTTTGTGTTGCTGTTATGCCACAATTCTCGTCATCATGTACTCCTTTTAATATGTCCCTTCTCAGTATTTATGGAGCTACTATTATACCCCCATTGCATATTATGCCATTTTCTATGGTTAGTTTGTGCTTCGTTTCTTTAAAGGTTCGCTCTGCCATCTGACAATTCCTCCATATATTATTTTTTTTCTTTTATTCTCTCTACTATTCTGCTTAATATTGGGTGTTGCTTTGTTTCTATTTTGAGTTTATTTAGAAGAAGAATATCCGTTTCTACCCAATGTATCATTTCATCTTCAGTATTTTCCTGTTTTTCTTGTTTCATTCTTAATCTGTAATCTTGATAAAAGTGCCTACGTGAGGAATAGTGTTCCCTTTTACGTATACTATGTCAAAATCGAATGCCATGATTTTCACTGCCCATCTTAAAATTCTTGATTATGTGACTTTTGGCAATTCTTTTCTTGGGTTAAATATGAATTTTAATGTTTTGTGGCTCGATTTTAATAAGAATTGTTTTCCTATCAAAAAGTCCAGTGCCGTTTCCAGGCTCCTTACAATCGCTAGTGATTCGTTTTCAAAAATTCGAGTAGTTAGTTTCTGCTGGCGTTACCATTCTTGATAAGTACATGATTGGGTGTTCTTGTGATAGAATAGCAGCAATCGCCTTTTCACTCGCGTGTGTTCTTAACGTTACTCCTTTTGTGGACCAAAAACTTTTTTTTTTTATTGTTTTGTTCCATAGTATTTTCTTAAAGGTTTCAAAAGCGATTGTTTGATTTTTTCGTCCAGTTAAATTCATTGTTTTTTGCGTAATTTTGCAAGTGGCTCTATTATGTCGCTGCATCTTGGTATGCATTTCCTATAAAAATTTATTAACCCCAAAAAGGATTCTAATTCTTTTTTATTTGTTGGAGCAGCTATTTCTGTTATTTTCTTTTTTGGTCTATCCTCGGGTAATATGCATTCTTTTCATATGTGATATCCTAAATATGATATTTTCTACAGTTAAAATTACACTTTGTTTACAGTCATGACTGCATTTTTTAACCTCACTAAAATTTGCTCTATTTTATATTTTACTTCTTCTTTAGTTCTTGCCCCTAAACATATATCGTCCTGGTATATTATTATTTTTTTTTATTTTTCATAAGACTCTTTCAATTGCTTGCTTTATAGCCTTTCAATAATCCTATTTCATTTTCTTCTGCTTCCATTGAATTGATTAGTCTCCCTTTTTTGTAATACATCAATTCCTAGTAATCCGTGAATTTTTTCGCATTCTACAGCTGTAATGGGAATTATTTCAAAACGCTTTTCGGTTTCAAAATTACCTTGAAATGTACCCTTTACTTTTATAGTCGTTCCATTAAATTGCTTTAATTGGATGCTGTTTTTTTTGTTTTTTTAATTTATGTTGTCCTAATTTTGACCAAAGATTTTTTGGTATCAACGTAACTTCACTGCCTGTATCAACTTGCATATTAAATATTTGGACACTTATCCTTAATTTTCTTTACTTCTTCTTTGTGTATTCAGCTTCTTCTTCGTGTCGTTTGTACTCTTTTTATTTTCTTTACGTATCTGCATACGTCCTGAAAATTATCTCTTTTTTTGAAATTTGAGCATGTTTTTCCTAAAGCTGGACATTTGTACTTGTCTCTCTCGTGATTTTTTCCCGAATATCTACATTTAATTATGGATTTGTTTGTCATATGCCCTACTCGACGAATAATTTATAACGCAATCATACGCCGACCAGGAGATATATACATTATCACGTCTATGGAGAGATACGGGCTATCTCTCCCAGACCATAACAAATGGACAATTAGTAAACAAAAATATTTTAAAGAACACTGTTCAATTGAGATAATCAAACAGTAGTCTTTTCCCAGGTTCGTTTCGGTTTCAACACATATACCGATCCACAATTCAAGGATGAACGATAAGGCGTAATGAATTTTGGTATAAGAATTTTAATATATACATATACACAAGATATTACAATAAAATAAAAATATAAGCATGAGTAAAACATCCGACGACCAGAACCTCAAGACTTATGCTGGGATACCAAAATATGCCCAAATCCAAATGGATTCGACTGAACCCGAACGGATAAAAAAAATAAGTATGAATATCTACGAATGCAGAAATCAACACATAACCAAAAAAAAAAAAAAAAGAGATGGGACAGGATTTATATATTACTATTTTGACATGTGGAAAGGTGTTTGTGAGAACATAAAATTTATGGATGCATGTATATCTTTCTAACACGGGTCCAAAATATATAGTTACTTATCTTTATATTCAGTTCTCTCTCTTAATCATTGTCCTTTCTTTTCTCTCTCGCGTTTCCTCTTTTCTTTCTTTCTTTTCTTTACACAAATTCAATTTCAAACACGGTCCGGCTCCAACAGAGATATATACTTTCTTCTTCTCTCTTGATTTCTCTTTTCTTTCTTCAAACACAGGCTGTATTCTCAGCGTGCAAATTTCCTTGCGTCTTCTGTGAATAATAACTCGATTTATCTTCTTCAATCTGGAGTTGACGAACAGAAATATACATCCTTATATTTCTTATCCGGAGTTGCTTATGATGAATCGGACAAGTTCCATCATTACTGTTGAAACTTGACTAATGCATGGAATAATAATGCAACACAAAATGTACTTAGAACAAAATGTATTGAAACAAGAAAGTGTACACAATATTTACATATAGTCTTTTGTATATTCCTGGGAAGACCGTTCCTGGAGAATGTATTGACAGAGTCGCAGTCGGGCAGAGTTTCTGGTTGAATCTCTTGATTCCTTCCCTCTCTTCCCGGTACCAATCATATTTATATGGTCGGTACTCCACTATGCAAATTAGGTGGATCCTACCACAACACCCCCCTCCCAAGCCTTGGAATCCCTTTTGGATTTCAAACTGGCTTCCTATATGGGTTGATGATTATGGCTATTTCTTTGTAGATCCATTTGCATACTTCATATGCATATGTCCATCCGCTTAATTTTAATATTTTTTCCGTTTTGGATTCACGTCCAATGGGTCCGTGAACTTTCGTTTCCTACCGGATCTTCTCGGTTCAGGAGTATTCTGCGGAGGTTCTACTTGAAACATATCATACATTAAATCAATGGGATCTTCCTCATCATCCGGTATACTCTCTTCATGCTCTCGAACGTAACATTTTTTAAGTTGGTTCTGGTGCCTTTTATGAGTATTCTTCGGCCCTTTAATTATGTAAATCAGGTCACCGATTCTCTTGTCCACTATGCCTCGCTCCCAGAACTCAACGTTGTTTTTGTAGCACTTGAAAAACACCTTCTCTCCGGAAGTGTATCTTTTTCTCGCTGTATATATAGTATTCTTTACTCTATTTTCTCCTGGCAAAAGCTTGTCAAACACTGACTTAACTTTCCTAGCGAACATTAGTTCAGCTGGAGCCATGTTTGAATGTGTTCTCTGGTTTGGCGTGATTCTGTATACTTGTAGGAATTGCTGAAGCGCCTTTTCCGTTGGAACTCCTGAGGCTTTCTTCAGCGCGCGCTTTAAAGTATCGACAAATCTTTCTGCGAGTCCATTGTTATGTGGTTAATTTGATATAACTCACAAAATTCCTTAGATTCTTCTGAAGTGAATTGTGTACTATTGTCACTCACAATACACTCTGGCACACCGAACCGTGCAAATAATTCATGCAAGAAAGTTGTTGTGGTATTGGACGTAGGCTTTTTGCAGCGTAGTACTTCCGGCCATTTTGTAAAACTATCTACCACTATTAAGTAGTAATAATCTTCTACTGGACCAGCGAAATCAATGTGTAACCTTGCCCTCGGATGATCCGTCTTGGGCCATGGTTTGTGTACTATAGGTGGTGCCTTAGCTGCTAACGCACATCCTTTACATCGATGAACCATGTTTGCGATATCCACATCCATTCCTTTCCGATATACAAAGCTTCGCATTAAGCTTTTTTTCTATTAACCCCCGGGTGACCCATATGAAAGTCCCGTAGTATTCTTTTCTGCAACTTTTTTGGTACTACTACTCTCTCACCATATAATAAAAATCCGTCACAAATTGAATAAATCTCCTGCACTTTTTGGTCATTTGCTACCATTTTGCTTTTTATTTCTAAAATGAAATCATCGCTTTCAGCTTCTTTTTTGATTTCCTTTGATGAAACCGGTAGCTCTCTTAAAATGTTGTTTACAATGCTTTTCACCTCATAATCTGCTCTGATATTTGCAATAATTGATTCTTCGAATCTTTCTTCTTGACTCGGTACGAGTCTTGATAAACTATCCGCGTGAATTATATTTTTGGATGATAGGTGCTTTATGTGAAAATCATAATTGAGAAGAATGGTTCCCCATCTCAACAGACGATTTGCCGTATAAACGGGTAACCCTTTCTTTGAACCAAAAATAGTGATCAGAGGTTTATGATCCGTTTCAAGCATAAAATGTCTGCCGTGGATGTATCTGTGAAATTTTGTTATGGCAGAAATGATACTCAGCGCCTCTTTTTCGATCTGTGAGTAACTTCTTTCTCCTGGGAGTAAAGTTCTCGAGGCATGTGCAATTGGTTTTCTAGAACCATCTGGCATTATGTGTTGAATACACGCTCCTATCCCGTATGAACTGGCGTCGCTTGCCACTACAATATCAAGTTTTGCATTGTAATGGGTTAAAAAGAGGTCGGATGTAAGCATTTTCTTTATTTCATCAAAGGCTTTCTGACATTCTACCGTCCATTCCCATGCCTTGTCTTTTTTTAGTAGTTCATTCAACGGAGCTCTTAGATTGTACATTCCTTTAATGAACGCTTGATAATAATTTGCGAGCCCCAGAAAACTCTGTAGCATCGCCACATTAGTGGGCGTCGGCATGTCTCTAATCGCAATGGACCTTTCCGGGTCTGGAAATCTGCCATTTTTGTTGATTATGTGACCTAAATACTTAATTTCCTCCAAACCAAATTCGCACTTTGACTCTTTGACTTTAAATCCAAAGTCCTGAATCTTTTTAAATACTTGATTGAGATGCTCTCGATGTTCGTCGACGGCTGCGCTCCTTACTATGATGTCGTCTAAGTAGGCGCACGCAAAGTCTAAATCATTCAACATGACGTCCATAGCTTGTTGAAAAATGGCTGGTGCCACTTTAATACTAAAAGGAAGCCTGTTGTACTTGAATAACCCTCTATGCGTGTTTACCCCTAGTAACTTCGAACATTCCTCTTCGACGGGAATTTGGAGATAGGCATCTGATAAGTCGATTTTTGAAAATATAACTCCACCATTTAGCTTGTTAAAAATCTCCTCCGGACTCGGTAACGGGTAATGGTAGTCCTTGATTACCGAGTTCAACCCTGTCGAAAAATCAACACAGACTCTGATTTGGTTTGATTTCTTTTTTATGCACACAATCGGCGCAGCCCATGAATTAGATTCTACTTTCGAAATAATTCCCATTTTTTCCAACCTATCCAGTTCTTCGTTAATTTTCTCTACACTTGCGAAAGGCACGTTACGTTTCTTTTTAAAAATTGGCATAGTATTTTCCTTTAATTCAAATTTAGCTTCAAACTTGTTACATCTTCCAAGACCAGGTGTGAAGGTTTCCGGAAACTTTTCCTTTAATTCATCTTTAATGTCTTGTCTTGTTTGCGTATTACTTCCTACTTTTCTGCAGAATGAGTTTAACGGTTTATCCCACAATTCGAATGTTTCAATAAAATCTGTACCCATCAAGTTTTCTCCATTTTTCAGAATGAAATCCTTTATTTTTTTAACGATCCCGTTCAATTTCATGGGAAGTACAACCTCGCCTTCGAAGTTAATTTCCTTTCCAGTTACCGTTCGAGCGTGTTTCGTTGACTTCATTATTGTAGGCCTTTTTTAGAATTTTCCATGTTTTATAGTTCATTATTGTTAAATCTGAACCCGAATCGAGTTGAAATTTGATATTCTTTTTAAATATTTCAGTCGTCACATATTCCCTCAAATCTCTATCTAATTTGATATTCGAATTTGATTGTCTAATTCGGCTATTGATTTTTTTCGTTTTACAACACGATCCGTTGTGTCCATTCTTGTGGCACACGAAACATTTCTTATTTCTATATGGGCAATTTACCTCCCAGTGTCTTTCGTTGCAACGTCTGCAATTATATGGTGGAACCTTTTTTTCCTCCTCGTTCTTCTTATTTAATTTTTCTTGTCTATTTTTAAAATACGCCGAATTTTTACACCAATCTTTTTCTGATGGGTAATTTGACTGTTTTTTTATTTTTTTAATATAAGCAATGCCAGCTTCTTCGATTTTTTGAGACTCTTTCTTTAAACTTACGGCCCGCTGACACTCCACTGCTAAATTTTTCAGGGTAAGGTTTTGTTCAGATTCGAGTTTAGACAAAACTCTACGTCTTATTTCGGCACTCTTACTGGATACCAGTCCTTGAGCAAAAATTAAACACTTGAATTCTTCCACCGTAATCTCTACCAATCTGAAGTTGTCACAATGTCTATTCACTATAGATACATATGTTAAGTAATCCTGATCGTCGGATTTAGCGACATTCATGCATAACCATCGCTTATGCCAAAGCGACATATTTGCTCCAAACAGCTCCTTTAGCAATTTCACTGTTTCCGAGAATTCCAATTCCTTCGTTCTTCTCGGTAGAATAAAATCTACAAATTTGCTATGTTCTGCTGTACCTAGCTTTCTTAGTAATAGACTGACTTTTCTTGAATTCGACCAGTTTTCACAGTCTGTGTAGAAAATATCTTCATATCGTTTAAAGTACGCTTCAAGCGTTTTTTCTTCGTCTGGAAGTTTCCAGCGAATTAAATATGGTGTTATTAGAATATGAAGAATTTCCTTCATTTGCCTGATTGTTGTTTAATTTCTCCAGTGTTAACTTTTGAATTTCTAAAACCTTGAACTGCATTTCTTCCTGTTTTCCCAGTCTTTCCTCTTGCTTTTCTTGATATTTTTGCTGTCTTTCATCTTGCTTTTCTTGATATTTTTGCTGTGCTATCTGTTGTTCCCTTATTAATAAGGCAAACTGTTCATTTTGACGTTGCTGACTCAACTGCTGGTATTTGAATAATTCAGATATGACTTTGAATAATTCATCCATCTTTAGCTGATAGTGTTCATGCAACAAAGAATATACCTTTAATTTGTATATCCAGAAAAATCGAAACAACTTTATCCGTGATAATCAACTTTAGTATTTTTTTTTATTACTTCTGTTCGCGTATTTCAATGACAAACTTCTGATTTTTTTTTTATCAGAGGTAAATTCGTCACTATAAAATATTGTTGAGCAAACAAAAAAAAATATATATAATTTTTTAAAAGTTCTTTACCTTTCAAAATCGACACGGTGTATTTGTGCGCCTTTTAATTCCATGCATGTTTTTGTAGTCGGCCAGTTTTTCTAACGGGTGTCTCGTTGTAGATAACTTTTTCAATTTAAAATCACCGTTATTCGTTTACGACACCTTTCAAATTTTTCTGAGTGAACGTTCCTTATGCTTAGTCGTCCTTTAACGAGTTCTAAATATCCAGAAATTCAGAATCCTTCGCCGTTCCGTTAGATGTTGGACTTTTAATTAATAATTTTTTCCTTCAGCCTGGGTTCCTCAATGACTTGTCCCAATTGTTGAAAGCTATCAATTATTAATTCTTTTTTTCCGTATGGTTCTTTCTACCTCGTCGCCATTGTTGAAACTTGACTAATGCATGGAATAATAATGCAACACAAAATGTACTTAGAACAAAATGTATTGAAACAAGAAAGTGTACACAATATTTACATATAGTCTTTTGTATATTCCTGGGAAGACCGTTCCTGGAGAATGTGTTGAATGAGTCGCAGTTGGGCAGAGTCTCTGGTTGAATTTCTTGATTCCTTCTCTCTCTTCCCGGTACCAATCATATTTATATGGTCGGTACTCCACTATGCAAATTAGGTGGATCCTATCACAACAATTACCAAAATGAGTCTCATCTTTCCGTTCATAAGTTATCAGCGCTTCAATTTCGAGTCTTGCTCCTTCAAAGACAAGACAGCAACTTACTTCGAAGTAATTTTCTAATTCCGACGTGTCCTGCATTTTGGCGCGAATTCCAGTTCCTGCTGCTTCACGACCTTACGTCGGTCCCCTGTCTAGATTCTGTCTAGACGTCTGTTGCTACGTGTAACTAGGTCAGTCAACTTCTTGACTTGGTTTCCCAAAATGTCTCGAGACTCCCACGTGCCCTCTTCTGTTGTCAAGCGGAGATTAACCTTAATATATGCGTGTATGCGTGTTTGGGCTATCTGCATTCGTAACATTGTCCTGTACTTCTCGAATTCTTCTTTCGGTTGATTAAATTCTGTAATCAACTCTAAAATGTTGTAAAAACTCGGCGCTAGTTTCCAAACTCATGCTACTACTCTGTAGACATTCTAGTATTTTTCGTTTGTGGTTTGGTCACGCGAGCCTTCAATTATTCTGAGAAAGATTAATTCGTCTAATTATAAATATTATATATTAATAAATATTATAAATTAATAATATTATATTAATTCACTTCCAGTGCTTTCAATTTTTCACAATACTTGACTCGTTCTTGCAATCTTTGTAAGTATTGTATAATGGACTCATTGGGTGCTTGTCTTGTCTCTAAAAACTTGTTTTTTTCGGCGATGACGTATCTTTTCTTTGGCCTTATGTTCTTTTTTTATAATTTTAATAATTTCTTCAAATGCCATTTCTTCTAATTCGCTCGAGTAACAAATTGTCGAAATTTTCTTCATAGCTTCGCACTTAGCGGTAGCAAGAAATAAATCTGTTATATCGTTCTCTCTTCCATCGGTCTTTGTGTTTCATATTTTTTCATTCTAGCAAATGCAGCAAAAGTTCTTATCTATGTTTCTATGTGTTCTGGGTCGTCCAGCAAAATGAACGATCCTATCCCCGACGCCATTGTTATATTTTGCATACTTCTCTGCGTAATAGTAGTCGTAGTACAGTTCTCCTTGTCCTGAAGAGCTACTGGATTTGCTAGACATTGCCCCCATATTCTCCAGTTGTTTATATCTAATTTGCATATGATACTACAGTTTCCTTTTAGAATTAAAATATTAGAAACATCTTTATTTTGCAATCAATATTAATAAAAACACAAAAGTTGAACTGCTCAGTATACACGCAAAACTGCCGCATCACCATTGAAAGATTTTAGATTTTTGAAGTTTTATTGATAAAATAGAAAATCTAGAAATACAGAATCGGTAATCATCCTGGTGTACACTACATTAGCACTTCTTAGAAATTAAAATACATCACGTAAAAATTCTTTCTCAAATAACTCAGCAAATTTTAAGTTTTTAAATTCTTCATATAATTCCAAAAATTATTTCTTTTCTTTTCTTTTCTTTCTAAGTAATTCATACTTCGTTCATCTTTTTAGCTCAACACTGAGGTCGTTTTTATATTCTACAATATTTAAGCCAGAAGCTTGAACCACAAATAAAGAATAACCTTCCAGGGATATTTGAATTCTTATCTTTTATCATAGACATCCTGCCTAAACGTAACAACGCATTTCAAATTGTTTTAAAAAAAAAATAGCCACTAGCCATATAGTTTTTCGATCTCCATTATAACGCCTTGCTGTTTATTTAGACAAGCAATATTAAAATTAGTGTTTTTGCAATTTCTTAGTTGAAGTATTGTGATACAAAACAAAATATGATGAAATATTAGCTGAAGATCAATAATGTATAATATATTTCAGGAAATAACTTAATTTAAATTAAATTTATGACGAATTGTAATACAATGCTTTTACCACCAGTTATACATCCAAGCATTACAACGTCTGTACCCAAACGTAAACAATAACGAATCTAGTGATGAGGAAGTCAAGAAACCTATAAAAAAAACTAAATCATAATAAAGCTTCAGTTGACATCGAGGCAGAAGTTTTGAAAATAGCATACAGTATCTCCAAATATAAAAACAAATTTCTGGGTTTCATGAAGGATGTCTGGAATCAGAAGCGTGTCCCAAAATGCATAACTTTCTAATAGGATATTGAATATCCGCTATAACGACCACACCAATACTTCTTCTCATCCATTAGAAACTGACTTCCAAGTTCCAAATCCACTGAATGCATCGACCTGATAAACGAATTTTATCGGTTCCCAAAATCGTACATCCCAATACAGAAACAGAAACACAACATAGAATAAATGAGAGCCCCAATATATTAAATCTTTTTTAGGCTATGCCCTGTGCATTTTCAAGTAGAGATGTGAAAAGATGAGCACTGATCATTTAAGCATTCCATACCACATCCCAAACGAATCAACCACTAGAAAACAGCAATCCTTCTTTCCCTCCAGAGGCCAGTGTGCTGATGATGAAAGGGTGCTAGGCTGATTACATAGGTTTCCATACTTAGCATAAGAATGATCTTGAACAATCAACATGCTATAGCTAGTGTTCCAAGAAACAGGACTCGAGATAAACCTTTCCGAAACAAAAACTATGAAGAACTGGTGGCACCTAAATGATGGCACATAATTATTGATGACTTATAATAATTAGATTTATTAGGAAATAATAATAATTACAATTATTTAATAATTACTGATAAAAGTACTTATGTGTCATAAGTGTTATAATTACTGATAAAAGTACTTAGCTGTGTGCTAGCGACGAATTACCTCAGCAACCCTGAGTTTTTGCTTACCTGGCGATTGATTTGGAATGCGCTATCGCTTAATGACGTAGCCTTCAGGAATGGCTGGGCAGATATTCCTGAAACACACGCAAAAACTCAGGGTTGCTGAGGTAATTCGTCGCTAGCACACAGGAAGAGCGCAACTCGGTCGACGACAAGCCGAGCCGCCCACAGAGTGTTTCCGACGTGGCACTCTCCAATACAAATCGATACAAAATCCTCCTGAAAGGTCACTGGACAGAGGAATCGAACACAAGGCTGATCAACACTCGGTGAATAATTCGGACTGATTCCGGGGTTTAAGACGGCGCTCAGCCCCCGCAAATAGAGGAGTGATGGTAAGGCTAGGGTAGGCGTCCCTAACACTTCTCGCCCAGAGCGAATCTTCTGTCAACGCGCGACATAGGGAAACCAACCTCGAGGCGTGTCGAGGGAGGAATGCAATCACTCGATCGCCTTCCTTGCAAAGAGGGAGTACTAAAAACCGGTAAAAGATGAGGGGAAAGATATACACGGAGCACACCTCAGCCATACCCTTTGAGGACAATCGCCCTCGGAGCCAAGTCCGGGCCACCGCTCCGGCATTTGCCAGTACCTCTGACCAATTCTTCTCCAGCCAGACATCCTGACTGAACCACACACCAAGAAAGAAGACGGGACCGTCAGTCCAACTGATGTGCCCCGGAAGAGCAACGTCCTTCAAAGCGCCTTACCGAAAGACTTGTTGCGATTAATCTTATCCCCACCTAATATTCTCGTACCGTTTAAGCGCTTTCTGTATCACCTCAATGTGTCTCTGCGTCTCGAAACGAAAATATATACATCATCGGCCTACACGGAAACCCTGGCTCGAGTTCAACTAGGGACACCTATTCTAACTGGAGTCGAACTGCACGCCTTGTCCCTCAGATGGCGAAAGAGAAGCTTCAACGCCAAAGCGTAGAGGCGACAACGGACAACTCTGACGAAACGACCGAGACAGCGCAAAAGCGCTCGGCCACTTTCCGCAGGTTGCTCTGAATTGTTCGGTATTTCAAGTCTAACTGCAAACGATCCATCAGGATCTTGGCCCCAATCTTTAACTCTGTGTTTAGCAGAAGTATGAACATGTAGTCATCTAAATTCAGATCCCCATGTTTGTCCATTTTCAACAGCATGATCACACCCCTGGAGATCTGTTTGGGGACGGACCCCTGCCGGAAATAGTTGTTGAGCACGATCGTCAAAATCGGAACAAACATGTACGACAGACCATCAAGTCCTTGAGACTTGCCACTGCTGACCCTATTCAATACAAAGTGGACTTCGCCTTCTGTCATATCACCCTCGCAGTCAGCCGCTTCAGTCGAAGAAAGTCAACTAAATAGCTGCAAAACATTTCGTCATGGTGACCGGGCTCCTTAGTAAACCATCCCTGGAAATACCGCCAAAACACCACGCACATATCCTTGCTCGACCATATTTCATGTCGAGCTGCCAAATGTAATGATCGGAACCTCGACGCACCTCCACTTGCGCAACTTTGCTCCCATGTTCACGGCTTCATTAGACATCTGGTTTAGCCTATGTCTAACTACATGACCCTGGTAACTTTAGCTAGCCTCTCACTTCAGAGCCTGCCTAGCTAGGGAATCCCCCCAACCTCTGCGAGTCTTTGGCTATATTCAGTGGTGAAAGACCTAATCCTACCCTTACGCCTCTCTCAACATGCATTCCCAATAACCGCCCCAACTAACTCTCGCAGCACTAATTTAGTCAGCTCTTGCTGATAGGCTGCACTATCTATTAAGGACGATTTGAACTTCCAGTGTCCAACCATGCTAGGCCTAGAGTCTAAGTCTGTGGCTCGAATAGTTTAATCAATGGTACATGGCACAATCTAGCTATTCTAGATCGATACTCTCACTAAAATTATATCTAGGTAGCTGGCTACCCGGGTAGAAAACGACTTAAGAGTCCACATCCACATCTCCCGCCCTGGGTAATCGATTCGGTATCTATCGACAAGACCAAACTCTCCGAGCAGATCGTCCAGTCTACGATCACTCAACATCTCGCTAGCTACCCCAATATCTATGCTGGAGTCCAGGATGGCATTCCAGTTCCCATCAAGACTAAATCCGACGGCTCCACCAAGAATGCCCTCATCTGACGGAAAGAGACACGATGCCTCTTTTCATTAGCTACAATTTACCAGCTCCAAGAATCGACATGTATATGGTCCACTTTCGCGCTCAGGGTACGCTTAACCGGCAAGTAAACACCTCTATCCATCTGACCCCCATATGCTGAATAAACAAAAAAATGTCGCTAGACAGCACACGAGCATCAATTCTGGATCGCGGCCACATCCACACCGAAGGACATGAGGTCACGAATTAGGCCAGAAGCCTTAATTCAATCCCATAGGCCTTACGCATTCAAACAAGCCAGCTTGATAGTCATTATTATGTACAACTTTTTACACGCACAGTGGACGGAAATCCTACGTCAGCGGTAATCCGTCTATCTATGACAATAACTTACGTTCGTTGGGATGGTTAATTTTAGAACCCTATATAGTGAGAAGAGGAGCAACACCGGATCCCTTCCTGAACATAGATTTGAGCGTTTCTTCAGCTCAGGTGACGCGATCTGAGCCATCTTGAGTTGAGGGAAAGTGACTACTGAGACCACCAGGCGTTCACAAGCCTTAACTTCCCTCCTGAATTGCATATTGAATTAATGACCCGAGGAGCATCTAAGTCGACGGAGATGCATTTAAATAATAGCTTCAAGAAAGCCCTTCTGCGAGAGCAAAGGTTTCTCTCTAGGGCCCGCCTGTGTATTGTCCACATTACTTCCCCCGTGGAAAAGCCCTTCTTCTTGAAGAGGGAGTTGGCGGATCCCTAAAAGAACAAGAGATGCCTCTTGCCTTACCGTGACTCATCTGCTTGCTGGCGAAGCCGGGGCTGAATAGGTCTTGGCTTCGTCCAGTCCTCTTCTACTTCTTGATCGCCAAGTCCTCCGCTTCAGCTTTTTTTCCACTCTCTTTTTAAAAGGAGGGCTGCAATGAATGCACCACCCTGGATATGTTCAGCTGCGGCAACTCCTCCGGCTCATACAGTTGTTGTTACTGCTCGAGCTGCTGCTTCTGCTGCTATTGTTGCTGGCGCTGCTCTTGTGGTTAATTAATTAATTCTACTACAACTGTTCTTGTTGGTGCTGATGCTGCTGTTGCGTTTGCTGCTTTTGTTGCTGCTTGACCGGCTTCTTCGGTGACGCAACTTTCTTTGTTAGAGTGGAGGGGATGCAGCCTTCGATCCCCCTCCTTACTACCTCTTTCCACTCACTGAGATCAGTGAGCGCTTGGCCGAACTTCTCTGGCCTCCCTGCTTAGTTTGAGGTCGTTGGTTGTGACGATGGCACCAGGTTCTTCCCGGGGTACACCTTAGACAAGTGCATCGTGGCGCCACAAGTCCAGCAGTGGAGACAGCGACCTTCAACGATAATCAAGAATGTCCGGCCTCGATGTGTTAGCGTATCGGGAAAATTCTTCTGGGTCATTGTTATTTGTAGGACAACGTCCCCGGTGGATAATACCTGCCTTACTTATGACGGCTGAGACATCCGCGGCTTGTCTAAATTTTGCAAAAGCAGCCGCTCCTCAGTGAGGTTCATGGGAACCCCGTGAAATGTAACACATGACCTACGAGTGCCCGTGTATTCAGTGTATAGATGGACCGCTTTCATTGTCAGAACACTTCTCACTTTGCGTCTTCTTCATTCGTCAACACATGGTGTTCGACCTCTTAGCGAGAATCTTAGGCGAAATTCGGATGCTCATGTGCGCCTCCTCCATCCAATCCCTGCTGATGCCAATGATACTCCATGTTTTGTCAATTGTCATCAGAAAAATTGTCCTTGTTGTGACAGCTTCGAAGGCCTCTGGATTGGCGAGTAACTCATTGTCCTTGATATGCTCCCGTTATTGTTCCTCCAAAGCGGCATAATCTGCTTGTCTTTTATTCATGAGCCTGATAGAGGCCCGCCATAGCTGATGATATTGAAGTTGACTGCTCGCGAGGAAAATTCCGGTGGGGGTCCCACCTCAACAAAAGTTGAATAACAAAAAAGGGCCCAAAAACAGTAACAAAAACAATTCAACAAAACGGGGACAAAAATGGGTCACTCGTTTTTTTTCCAAAACAAAAACTCGGTTTATTACAATCAGTGTGGAGACTGACTGCAAAATACTTGCACCTCTCCAATTTGTAGTCAGAAGCACACAAATGCATGCTGGGATTTCTTCCTAGTTAATAAAATAGGCCAGTTCTCGATCTGGGTCTGTCTTGTTTTGATGTCAGAAATTACGTTCGCTTATCCGAATTTTCTCTTGTGTGTCAACCCCAATTCTTAGTTTGTAACCTTTTTGCGATATAACTGTTGTTTTGTCTTATTACTGTTAATTTAACTTGCATATATCGTTTTATATTATTTCTTTTATGTTTCATGTTATTTTTATTGTTTATTGCAAACTTTGTCAAATCTGTTTGTTGAGCAGTTCCTACATTTATTTACATTTAACCATGGCAACTCAATCCACAAAATGAAAATTCCAGTCAGATCGAAGTCAGCTTAACCAGATCAAAGCTTTCATATGGATTTCATGCATGGTGCCCAGTTCGTTAAAATATCTAAATTGTTGTATATAAATGCTTTCTCAGATCAATGGTTACAATGGTTCTGAGCGAGAGAAACCTGCAGGTAATGGCGTACCTTGTGAACTGGCGATACAGAATCACAAAGAAATTTACCAAATAACAAAAAGTAATTTTAGGACTTTCAAGAAAAACAACTAAAATGGGTATCAATTGACTTTAATATTCAAAACCTTCAAAATCAAACACGAAGAGAAAATAATGATATAATCAAGACGCTGATGATCCACACTGGTTCAAACAAAATGTTAGGGAGGAAGCTCCAATCAATAATGGAAAAAGCAATAACAGTGGACTCCGATTTTCAGTATGACAAAGCCTTCCCTTTCAACAGCGCTTCTCTTAAAAACAGAGCTTTCAGAACTGCTGCAATTGTTTCTGAATAAAACCTTTCAGGATTGGAAAGTTTTATTCCACAGAAAAAATACCGAAATAAACCAAATAGATTGATTGATACCAGAATGTGCTGCAGCTATAGTTCATCGTAGTCACTATTACCATCTCTACCACAAAGAACAGTGTAGTAGGAATATTGCTGCATTCAGAACTTCTCGCAATAATTGCAAGAATGTTCTAGAATATGCAAAGAGCAGCTATGCAGAATTAGTTCAAACCAAGGTTGAAAACAAAAGACTTGGTTTCTGTGAGTTCTGGAAAGTAAAATTTTCAATAGAGGTCACAGTCTACTATCATAAATGGCGCTGGGGTTATTTCATCCTCATCGAATAATACAAGGCACTTTGCAATTAACTTTGCCTCTAATTATGCGTTAGATTATAAGGATCACCCCTATCACGGCATGAGAATTTTTCGGACTTATCAATATCCTTGACTCTAAGAAGGCTACTGGTTCGGATAAAATCACGACGGTTGTTCTTAAGAGCATCACCACAAAGTTATCTCTAATTTTTGCAAAACTGTTTAACCACTGCCTAAAGGAGAGATGCTTCCCAAGTCTATGGAAAGTGTAAACTGTATTTCTTGTATTTAAGAATGTGTGTGAACGTTAATCCCCCTCGCAATATCCACTCCTTAGGGTCATCAGCAAAATCTTCGAGTCTATAATGAGTAAGAAGCTCGTTGAACACTTCAAAAGGAGCAACCTTCTAAAAGAAGAACAAAATAATTTTCACTTGCTACATCAACTACTGATGTTTTAATTGTCATTACACGCAGATCAATGAGACACTAGACAATAAATTCATCACGAGGACGATCGCCTTAGATATATCAAAGGTCTTTGACAAAGTGTGTTATCGAGGGCTGCAACATAAATGTTCCAGCTATGGAAACCCTGGAAAGACTTTCTTAATTATCAAGTCCTTCCTAACAGAGATGTCCATGAAGCTTGTTATTAATGGTCAAACATTTAAGAACATTATATCAATGCTGGCGTTCTCCAAGGTTTTGTTTTCGGTCTTGCCATCTTTCTAGTTTATATCAACGATTTACCTAAGAACATACTCAGATCTTTCATATCAGATTTTAATATGTATGCAGATGATAAAACCGTGTATATAGGCACCACCAAAAATCTGAATGACCAGAACTCGGCATTTGATTTCTCCTCTGACTTAGCCCTGGCGGCTCAGTGGTCGAAAGATTGACTTTAATATTCAAAACCTTCAAAATCAAACTAGTAGCCATCCACTATCGCCGAGTAGACCCTGAAATTTCACTTCTCAAGATGATCGGTTGTTCTCTCAAGGATACCTTAAGCTCATCCCAAAACTCAAGTGAAAGTTACATATGCGATCAATCTTTGTACTGCTATCATAAATATTTGACTCCTTCGCTATTAGCTATTCTGTCTCTACAAGAGCCAGAACAGACCAAAAATAGAATATTCCTGCCATTTTTTCTTTCTACATTGCTATTTCCATGGCAAATGGCCTGTTACATTCCTTAGTTCCGCTAATCCTGACTTTCGCAGCTACACTGGGACGAATCATCCTCATTCCCTTCGTATTCTCTTGGTAACAGAGAATTACCATTCAGACAGCTTCTTTTCCAGAACTGCTTCTTTGTAGAACAGACACCTGAGAAGATGTTTCGCCGATCACTACCTTCTCATTTCTATAATTTACCGTTAACTCACATATATAACCTCATAAACTCTACTTCTTATTCATACGCTCATACAACAACCTCGATTATTAACCCTCTACTCTTGGGCCTTGTACTCGTGAAACATTAATAAAAAAAAAATTTTCCTGAAAAAATTATTTTAATTAAGATATTTTATAAATTTCAACTAACAGTAGCACAAGCTGCTAAGTCAATGAATGATTACTGTTTCCTTATGAGGAAGTCGCATTTTCATTTTATATTTTCATGAGACATATTGAAGGCAAAAGAAACAAGAGAAAACAACGCATAACCTACTGGCGAGATTGAATCAATACGTACCCGATCATATTTAAGTAATTTAAATATAAACTTACGAAAATGGGGCACTTTGATGTAGTGTAATAGTTAGCAAGCTTGTCTCTCTCTAAAACAATTACGACTGAGTAGGGAGTTCGTTCCTCATAGTGTGCTCCATATTTTCGACTTTGTGTCACATAGAAACTATGCTTAGAAAATCACCATAAACTTACGAAATTAACACATTCTTAGCATCCTTTTCTTCTATAAATTAACGATCATCGTTCTCCACAAATTTCTGTATTTTGTAGCTCTTAGGAAATTTTGTCTTTTTGTTATCTCTCCTTATCCCTGTTCTGCCATCGATTTATACAATTTTATTTGTTAGGTTATGTGCTGTTCTCCTCTTTTTCTCATGCCTTCAATATGTTCTGTCAGTGTCAAATTTCCAAGTCTTCTTTCCTCTCTATGTGCTCTAGAAATATCATGTCTCTTCTGATTCTAAGTATGTGTCCTTTATGTTGCAATGTTTTCAAAAAACATTCATCGTTGATCATATGTTCAGTTCATTGTATTCTCAGCATCCTTCTGTAGAACTACCTTTCTATTGCTTCAAGTCTGTTCTTTATCTGTATTAAAATCCATATTCAGGTAATAAATACATGCCAGACTATGGAATATTGTGAACCCTTGTAGATAGATAGATAGATAGATAGATAGATAGATAGATTTTGCAAGTACAGCTCTCATTAAATACGTGATACTCGTGCTATCTTTTGCCTTTATATAAGACAGATCAGGCCTAAAATGGCTTACTGCTGTCATATTTGGGTCAGGAGCTGCCCAGTCATCACTTTCCAGTTTTGATAGAGTCCAAAAGCGTATCCGCGTCCTTGTGGGGGATAAATTAATTTCCACCTCGTAACCCCTCTCTCACAGGCGAGATGTGACAAGCCTCTTACGGTTCTATCTCTATTTCCATGAAAAGTGTTCGGATGAACTGCATTCCTTGCTTCCGCCGGTTCAAACCTTCACGGCTAGGACACACCATGCCACTCAAATTGTAGCAAACCACCTTCATTTCTTCCGTATTCCATTGGTGAGAAATAAGTCCCACTCGTGCAGCTTCTTCCTGCGAACCACTGCTCCCAAGTGAATATCTCTCCGATCACTACTAACTTAACATGTTGGGGTCTAGAGTTAACTGTTATCTTCGCCGCCTATTGAAATAAACTGTGCCTCTTACTCTATAACCATCTACCTCTAATGACCTCCGGGCCTTGTACAGGAAGACTCTCGCTGTAAAAAAAAAAAATCAAAAACAGTGACTCTAAAATGTATATGAAAATCTTGCTATAAAGTGGGAAGATCTTGCCTGCCTCGAAATAAGCATTCGAAATCTTGGCTTTTCTTCTTCTTCTTCTTCTTCTTCTTCTTCTTCTTCTTGTATGTGCCGTATACCATTAAGACATAGGTGATCATGGCTTTCCACAAATACTTAACTTGTGTGGCTCTTGGCAGTTTTTCCCTTTGCTAAGGCTTCCGCATTCCATTCACACAAGCCCGTCAGATAAGTAGCTCGCTGCCTTTCCCTATCGCATTCTATATATTCTATGAGGGTTAGGTTTTCCAAGCCCTCCTTCCTTATTATATGTAAAAGGAATTTCAGCTGTCTTTTCCTGATTATGAGTATGTTTTCTTTCTCTTGCCATTTTCTTTAAATCGGTCTTATTACTTACTCGCTCTATCCATGAAATTCTCAGTATCATTCTGTAAAACCACATTTCTACTGCCTCTAATTTCTCCCCATCCATGTGGTAATTGTTCAGCATTCACTGGCATATAAAAGGATAAATAACATATAGCATTCCGAGTTTCGTTTCTGTGCTTCTAACGATTTTTTCTTGACTTTTACTTGAGCAAAAACTAACGACTAACACGCGAATATCACAGCAAGTCCGATGTAAAACAGAAAAAATGCCGGTAAGAAAAAAGGAAGAAACGAGTGAAAAAATTCAAATAATATTTGCGATGCCTGAATCATATCAACAGCATTTACATAGTCTCTGGACATTGCTATAGAAAGAAAGGACATAGTGTACACGAGTCTATGAAGTGTGGTTTGAATAAATAATTAAAGATTATTTTAACAAGTTTATATTTAAACAATCTTAAAAACAGTTAAGACTAATGTCAGTACATGCTATATTCTTGCTAATTTAATTTAATTGGCCAACATTGTATTTTTCCACAGTTTTCTTCCGGTTTCTTTCATCAATGCATATATTCTTTGGACGTTTTATTTGTAACGCTGTAGTTTAAGTTAATGCGATATTTTGTTAAGATAAAATTGTGTTGACAGCATAGATTGACCTCATAATTGTAGAAAGACAACGCAAGAGCTGTTCACGTGGATTTGAGTATATGTGTAATTAAGTGTGGAATATAAAGGGAAGAACGAGGATGAAATCGGTTCGGTGATTCAACACTCAGCCAGCAATCAGCAAGTGTGGGCAGAATTAGACAATACCAAGTGAACATTAATATTGGCAGAAATGTGAGTCAGATTTCATGGACAAGGATAGGCAGTTTTACTTAAGAAGCAGCCTAGTTCAACTTCCCATTCTCTGCCTAACCAAAATCCATATATATATATATATATATATATATATATATATATATATATATATATATATATATATATATATATATATTCTAATACACTAAACGTTATTCTATAAATACTCAAGTTTGAGTAGACGCTCCGTTTCTAAACAGTGTGAATTATGTCTACTGGCCTGAGAATAAAGGAAACGTGCTCTCTGGTAGGATTTAAATTTTCCGCTTCGCTTATAGTAGAAACTTTAGACGATAAAGTGTTTATTCAAATATGAGCATCCACAGAATAAGGTTTAGTGTGTGAGGAAATAATTCCGAATAAAGTATTCATTGATTCCCCATATAATATTGGTTCATTGGCTAATTGACAATATATGTGCACCTGTTTTAGCAGTGTGTCGTTAGTATAACTACCATTCTATGAGAGACATCTTGAGTCAAAAGCCCACCTAAAGTAATTAGATCTGTCATGCATAAATACACTTTGGAAATAAAGGGGATTTTCATACATACAAATGTACCTCAATTCGACCTATTATAATAAAAATAGTAATGAATATTTGAATAACTATATACTCAAAATTATATGAAATTCAACTTCTAAAGACCCAGTTTGGCTTTCGTTCTGATAAGTGGTGCAATGATAGTATATCATCAAACATAGGAAATAGCATTTTTAGTGAATAGAAAGTGGTATTCTCAAAATAGTATATGATCACCGCGATAATGACTTTTTTTTTTTTGGGATCCTTCTCAAGCATACTTCTAAGCTCTGACTACACTGAATGATTCCATTTGATAATGGAACAATATCGATTTATCTTATTTGAACAATCCAAACTAATCTTCTAACAGAACTGAATTACAAATCAATCTTCTTCTTCTATACTGCGTCGCTTTAGAACATAGACGATCATAGCTCTCCACAACTTTCTATTTTGTGTAACAGTTTTTTTTCTCTTTGCTAATGCCACCCCCCCATCTCATTCCGCCATCGATTCACACAAGCTCGTCAGATAACTGGCTTACTGCATCACCTACCTTTCTTGCTTTCAATATGCCCTTTAAGTGTTAAATTTTCGAACCGCTCTTTCCTCATTAGGCGTCCAAAAGATTTCAATTCTCATTTCCTGATTCTGAGTACAAGTGTTCTTTCTTTTGTTCTTTTCTTTAAGACTTCCTATTTGCTTACTCAATCCGTCTATAGAATTTTCAATATCCTTCTGTAGAACCACATTTCTCCTGCCTCTAATTTACTCCTCATCTGTGGGGAGATTGTCCAGCATTTACTGCCATATAAGAGTATGGACGTCATATATCAATCCAGGCATCTTTTCTTTGTTTCTATTTTCTTTTCTTTTCTCAGCACCTTGCTTAGCTTTCGGAATGCTTCTTTCGTTAATCGGACATTGGTGTCGCATTTTCTATCCTCTGATAAAACGCTTTTCAGATATTTGAACTTCTGCGCCTGCTTTGTGTTTATATCTTCAATTTGTAACTCGTATCTTGGACATTTTGGATGCCTATGATCATAATGTCTGTTTTGTTGCAGTTGTTGGTTAGTTCTTATTTATCGCTTTCTTCTTCCACCCTATCTAGGAATTCCCAGAGTTTCCTCTTGAATAAAGAATAAACATTTGTTTCCAAGTGCTCCAACAATTACAACTTAAGTCTTTCCAAAACAGAAATGCATCATAAAAATTCAAAACGTGGAAATCTTATCTTCAACTTCATATTTTCATCTAAGTTTATGAATTTTGCTCCATGCCACCTCGTACTTTCACACATTCAAGTCGACATCTAAGTATACACATGTCAAATTTCACAATATTATATATGTCACTGATTAAAAAATCTTTTGACTTCATTCTATGATTTTTAAAAAGTCAATTGCTTTTATAGTAAATATCTACAAAAGCCAACAATGAATTTACAATTTATTCCTCTCAATAGACCAATGATAGCTAAAGTTATTGTTGATTATAATTTTATCCCTTTCAGAAATAAATTTTCCTGGTTCGTAATCTACTTTGAAACCGGTTCTATTTTTTATTTATTAAATATTTTATGACGAACATATAAAAATTCGTTTCCTTTATTTGTAAATTGGTTCAAAGTATTTTGCAAATAAAACCTGAAACTCCCATATTAAAAAGAAAGAGTTAATAATATATTTTTCATAATCACAATCATAAAAATGAATAATAGTTTCAGTAAATTTGTGTCGTAACGGAGTTGTCGTAAGCGTAGAGATGTTAAATGTATGAACTAAAATATCCATTTAAAAAATAGACATTTCATAATTGTTATTTTTATTAGACATGTTAAAAGCCAAAGTTCTAATCGCATTGAAAGTTGCTTGGCCTGTTTACATCTTTCTTTGAGAAAATATTACATACTTCAAACGCCATATTAATTAACCGACTCTAAATCTAGCTGTGCATGTGATCAGCAACAGGTTAATAAAAGAAAATCCCATGAACTTTCACATCGGATGTTGTTCTGTTGGTTTCCTTAACGAGTGAAAAATCTACAATTTCCTTTCAGAAAACAAAAGGACAACGCCCTTTGTCTTTTTATTTTTTTTTTTTTCGCCTACTTATTCTATGCCCGAACAGGAGGTTATATAAGTATGTCTATCTTCTTCGGCAAAGTAGTGTAGCCTAGACCGACAAAGAAACAGCATTTGAGGAAGTGACAGGTAAGAAATTTATCCCCTTTCATTAGCAAAGACTCCATACTTTTAGGCTTATTTCATTTGATTTTTATATTTTCAATTTTTCATATATGAAGGGGTGCTGATAATTCTCGCCCTAAACCAAGTGCTACCACCCCTCACTGTTCAGCCACACAGAGTTCGAAAGCGATTACACAGCCTTCTGGGAAATAAATTATACTCCACCCTGCAACTCTTACCCCACAGGCGAAATATTGCTAGCCTCTCGCTATTCTATCCATATTAACATGACAGATGAGTTACATTTCTTAGTCCCACAATTTCAGACCTTCACAGCTAAAACCTGCCATGCCATGTTCACCTTGGCAAATCATCTCCATTCCCTTCGTGTTCATTTGATGCGAAGTAAAAATTATTCCCTAGAACTGCTACTTTTTGGAACAAACTCCTGTGTGGATGTTTCCCTGACAAGTACCATCTTGGTCTCTTCAAGTTCAGGGTCTATCTTACATGTCCTCATAATGTGCACATTTTACTCCGTCCTTCCCTTTCTCTTACAACAATCTCATTCAGTAACCTCCTACTTAGAATGGCTTTTAAGCCTTGTAATGGATGAACAAGCAGTATAAAAAATCTCGTCATTTTTTAAATCATTCTTTGACCTGTATTCGATCCTTCGACATCAGTAAAATATTTAAAGTTGGGTTGTTTTCATGTTTTTAGACAATATTCTTGATATTATGCATCTTTTATCTTTCGAAATATCTGCTTTTTCATATATTTTCATGCTGATTAATTCATTCTACTTGCATTTAATATTTTCAAATATATTTTTGTGATATCTTAAAGCTAATTTTTTTTCTTATTTTCTTCTTTCCAATTTTTTAATGTTCTATGACTGTCCAACTCTAGCAATTTCTAATGTTTTGTTCATCTTACTCATTATTTTTCTATTATCTTGTTTTACTTTTGAGAAGACAATACTTTTCATACAAATTATAATCATTTTTTATATAACTGAAATCAAAACAAATAATACTTATGTATTTTTATATAAATTTATTTACAATATGATGATAATCCTTACATTGCATAATAAAATCTCACGCCATCAAATAAGTTATTATAAATATTTCTAATAAATAAATATATTGGAAACTGAAATTCATGCATCATATTTATCATGTGAGTAGAAATATATCTTGAAGGTTTTACCATCACCAATTATCTAATACAAATTTTATTGCGTAGACATTGACTAGCATAATAAAATCTGGAATTTGTTTGTTTGGTAGTTACGAGTCCTGGGGCTGTCTTAATTGGAACAATTATAACGTTTTCCATATATATATATATATATATATATATATATATATATATATATATATATATATATATATATATATATGGAAAACGTTATAATTGTTCCAACGAAAGAAAAATGTATATTTAAAAAGAAAAGGTAGAAACCGCAAACGTTTTTGATCATAATGCGGATTTGTTTTAGTAGTTTTAAAGTAGTTAAATATAAAAATACGAACCGACTATTGAAACAAAGAAATGAAATTTAAATATCGCCATACAAATAGATTTAAATTATCTTATAAATAGAATTATTTTTTATTTATTTTGCCGTCATAGAATTTTATTTTGTATTTATGTTGCTGTCATATAATTATTTTCTATTATTTATTGAAAAATTTATGTTTTGATTTATAATTATGTGTTTTTGTATGTACAGTCAAAGACGAAATTATTCGTACACCCATCAATTTTGAATATTTTATCCATTTCTCAGGAACTAATGCCCGTATGGTGACAAGTTTTTTATATATTAATAAGAATTAAAAAGCAATATAAAACTCAATTTCCAGAACAATAAGTTAAACACAACAAATTTGACAGGCGAATTATGCAAAATAGGAAAAGACAAAATGATTCGTACAGTAGAAAATTATCGCTTTAAATTGATTTATTCGTGGAAGTATAAGTATAATAATTTTATAATTATTTTATTGGTGAAGCCTTCTAGACAATTCATTCAGTAAAATACATGTGGTGCATAAAGTGTCACCATTGTTATTCTTACGTTAACAACACGATGGAGAAGACAGAGGAGCTTAGCGGTGACTTGAAAGTGAGAGAATTATTAACTTCTACAAGAGGGGAAGTAGTTACAGCGCTGTTTCAAACCGGTTAGCTATCTCTAGATCTACGTTAAAGTCTGTTATATTTAAACAGTTCGGCACAACAGAGAATTTGCCTGGGCGTGGAAGAAACCCCAAATTGTCACCGAGAACTGTGTCGTGAGGTTAATATAAACCGAAGATTTGTTTTAAAGACACCGCCCAAAGTTTGGATACGATGGGTATCAGCGTAAGTACTTGCACAATACAGCGTTGTTTAAACAGAAATGGGTTGAATGTAAACTGACTACGACGAACCCCTCTTCACAAACCATGTCACATTGTTGCTGTGATGAAGCAAAAATTGAGCTTTTTGGACATAATGTACAGAAGATTTGGTATAAGAAAGGTAAGGCTTTCCTCCCAAAGAACACAGTGGCAACATTAAAACATGGAGGTGACTCAATGATGTTTTAGGATTGTTTTAGCTTAAGAGGGACTGGGCAATTAATTGCAATAAGAGGAATACTGAAATCTGCAAACTATATAAAAATTATGAATGAAAATCTACAACTATCAGCGCAAAATCTTCATCTAGGTTGGCGATTTACTTTCCAGCAAGATAATAATCCCAAACATACGTCAAAATGAGTGACTGCGTGGCTTCAGAAAAAAAAGATTACAGTTCTGCCATGAGCTTCAGTGAGTCCTGACTTGAATCCTATTGAAAATCTATGGCAAGAATTGAAAGTTCGAATAAATCGTCGGTCACCAAAAAACCTTCAGGAATTAGAACATGTAACCATTGAAGAATTTGAAGAAAATCCCAGAAAAGATTTGTTCAAATCTCATCAAAAACTTTAGAAAACGACTGCAGCAAGTTATAAAGATGAGAGGCCATGCTATTGACTATTAATATCGTGAAAATTATTCAATTTTTTAATACTGTACGAATAATTTTGCCTAGTTTCATAATTCGCCTATCAAATTTGTGGTATTTAACCTATTGTTCTGAAAATTGAGTTTTATATTTTTTATGCTTATTAACATATAAAAAAACATGGCATCATATGGAAATTTGATTCTGAGAAATAGATAAAAATATTCAAAATTAATAGGTGTACGAATAATTTCATCGTTGACTGTATATGTATGTGTGTATGCTTATGGATATATATATATGTGTGTGTGTGTGTGCGCGCGTGCGCGCGCGGATGTGTGTATGTATATATTTTCGTGTATATATGTATATGTCTGTTGTATGTGCGTGTATATGTATGTATATGTGTATGTGAATATATATATATATGCGAATATGTGTGTGTATGTATGTATGTATATATATATATGTACTTTAACTTAAAAAATCATGTATATATATATATGTGTGTGTGTGTATATATGTATTTGTATATATGTAAAGTTTTGTGTGTATAACTATGTATGTATATGTGTATGTATGCACGTTTTCGTATATTTATATGCATATATATGTATGTGTATGTATGTGTATTTGTTTATGTGTGTTTATGTATGTGTGTTTATGTATATATGTGTATGTATATGTTTGTATATATATATGTATATATGCATATGCGTATGTGTATATAGGTATATATATATTTGTGTATCTTATGTGTGATCGTATTATATATGGACGTATATGTGTATTATTATGTATATATGTATATATATATATAATGGGATGTGAATGTGTGTATGTGCATATGCATATAGTATGTGTGTTTCTATATGTGCATATATGCATGTATATGTGCATGTATGTATGTTTATATATGTATGTGCATTTTATATGTTTACTGTTGTTTTTTGTTTGTGTATTTACCACGCATTATTATTATTATTATTATTATTATTATTATTATTATTATTATTATTATTGTTGTTTACTTTTTCCCTTTATATATATATATGTGCGTGTGTGCACGTGCGTGTTGATGATTACTTTGTAGATTAGATGATGACGATATAAATTCGATTTTTTCTTCAGTGTATTTCATGAGCTGTCATATTATCTTCCACCTCCCAACCCTGCTTGTGTTGACACCTTGCTATTTTTACCCATTCCTATTCCATTGCGGAAAATTTTCTGGATCAAGTCAAATACTTGTCTGGATAAATTTCAACCATTTTTTAATTTCGGTCTGTTGAGGCAGTTATCTGTATGAAATAAATTCATTACCGAACTCTTTAATGATATATATATATATATATATATATATATATATATATATATATATATATATATATATAAAAGTGAACATTGAAGTCAACACTCAGAGGTGACAGGCCGTGGCCTGACGATTGCGCCTAGCATAAAACATCCTGTCACCTCTGAGTGTTGACTTCAATATTCACTTTTATATTTATATTTACATACACTCTATCTCTGATATTGAGCACTTTATCCCATAAATATAGCATATCTTAAAACTATATATATATATATATAATAAAAAGGCTTAAACACTAATATTCCATGGTCATAATTTATTCCATTGGAATCGTAAATACGATCCAATTCATCAGACCTACAAATTCAAAGTAGGTCTGATGAATTGGATCGTATTTACGATTCCAATGGAATAAATTATGACCATGGAATATTAGTGTTTAAGCCTTTTTATTATATCCTTACTCTGTTCCGGACATTGAGTTCTACCTGGATTCTACCCTCTCGGAATTTTTTATTCAAAAAATATACATGTGTGTATATGCACCTGTGGATTTTGCATATATATGTATATTTACCACTAATATATATATATATATATATATATATATATATATATATATATATATATATATATATATATATACACGCATATGTCTCTCCGTATGCACATTTATTTACTTACTTATATACGTTATTATGATTGATTTAATAGAAATAATATATTTCTATTTTCTTAGAAATGAATTTGTGTAAAACATTTTTATAAGCGAGTCTTTTCACAAGTATCGAACTTAATTAGCAAATATAACTTACTTAATACAGACATTTACCAAGCTGAATTTACTCTCAGAGTGCCAAAGTTGTAATATCAGGTTTGGAGCCTACCAAATTTGAAAATAAATAACACTCGAAATCTAAATTCTATTTCAACTGGGCTGGTAGACCGCCCATTGGAACTGACAAATAATACACAACTACTTTAACAATATATCAAGCCCTATCAATCGCTTTTTATATGTCAAATATTTAAAGAGTTAGTCAATTTTTGGTATAAATGCATGGATCGTTTTATCTAAAATCAATAGCAACCATTGGGCTTGATATCTAGACTTTCTTTGGACTTAGAAGTAAAAACGTTGCTGATGATACTTAAAGAAAAATTAGAAAAAATATTTTTACTGCGATAAGATAATGATCGTTACTCAAACATTTTCTTTTCCCAGCTTTAAAGTGCCAAAATGAAATTCACTTGCGTCCTTTTAGGCGTTTTCTTATCCGGTAAGATTTTTTCTTTTCTGTTTTCTTTTTCTTTTTTCTTTTCTGTTTTCTTTTTCTTTTTTCTTTTCTGTTTTCTTTTTCTTTTTTCTTTTCTGTTTTCTTTTTCTTTTTTCTTTTTACTTTTTTTTTTTTTTTTTTTTTCTTTCTTTGTTTTTATCTTATTATTTTTTCCATTTTTTTTACTATTTTGGTAGGGGTGTGCGATAAATTCAGATATTTTATAAATTATTTGTTCAAAGTTTTGGCTAACAAATTAGAAGTATTAATTCATTTCATACTAAGCTATTGGCAGTAAAGTACGATTAAAATCTCCAATTATTTTCTTCGTTATTTAATATGAAATTCTATACTGTACAGCAATTATCTTTTTTTAATTCAAACAAATGAAAAATTAACTACTGTAAGTTATTAATATCAGATTAACAGATAACTGATGTTGTAAATGTTTTGAAGCTCATTTACATCATTTTAGAACATTTTACTTATGAGTGTAACTATAATTTTGCTGTTAATAAATACTGGATTACGTAGGACTATGCTTTCGACGGAGATTTTAGACCTTATTCGATATTTTACGTTGAAAATATTAGGAATATTAAAAAATTACATGGATAAATGTAGACTATTGTCCTGATATTTGTTGTTGTTATGACAACGTTTTTGGCCGTTGTACCCTCCGGTCTTAAACATGTGTATATATCGAACCCGGTGACACACTGGGAATTTCGAACTGAGTCCTTTGTTCAAATTACGGGGCAGGGATATCTTGTCTAGTTCTTTTTTTTTTTTTATTGCTCAGTTTATAGACTGTCCAACCCCAGAGATTAAAGATTTATTGTTTCTTTAAAAACAATTGTGACAAAAGGCCGAAGGGGATGTTGGATAAGGCTGACCAACATTAACTATCCTAGACCTAGCTAATCCCATTCACGACCTAAGTCATCCATTACAATTTACGCATTCACCAAAAGAAAACTCATCCATCACCATTCAATCCTACACAATACAACATATTCACTGGAAACCGACAAAAAAACCTAACATAAAATTTTCAGCAATTCAAAAATGTCTCTTGTTTTCTTTTTTCTCATAAAAATATAATGATCATGAAAAGATGAGGAAAGGGATGAACCCCAAAAAGAAACGAAATAATAACAAAACATTCAAACTAAAACTAGCAGATGTTACTAGGAACCGTCTATCCCACAAAAATTAGATCTCATTCACTAACGGAGAGGGAAGGATAAAAAAACTAAATGACGGAGTGGGGAAATCAAAGACTGACCAAGTCGAGATGCAAAAACAAAGGAATAAAGACAAACTGGGGGGGGAGGGAGAATCTCGACACGGATTATAACAAAAGAAAATGCCGGGAGCAGGCTGGGAACAATACTTACATTAACTAGGCAAAGAAAATCTATCTTAACCAGGAGAAGGTTCATAAGAAGCCGCATCGTTGCGTTAAAGAAAAACGAATGCTGGCCTCGTTCACACGAACCAAGCTTTCCATATTTATCCAACTTCTGCTGAAATCTGTCGATAACAAACGCTTTTTATCAGTTCTGATCTTCATCTTAAGCTGATGCTCAAAGAATCCCACAAGATCCTGATAAGAATAGCATTTTTATCGAAAGATCCCTCCATCGGCGACGTACCCACCACCATTCTTGCCGCGGCTAACAACGTAATAAACACCATCCGTTTCACCCCAGAAAACGCTGGCGACACATTATCGTGCGCGTATGCGAGATCGATGAACACAATAGTCACAGAACGGGAGTACCTGAGGACAATGGTAGAAGACGTGCGAAGCCGTTTCCTCTAAACCAGGGTTACAAAGATAACAGTCGGGCAAATCCGCCCAGTCCCCTCTGAAGGCTACGTTGATGAGAGATAGAACGTTCCGAATCAATCGCCAGTTAAGCCCAAACTCAGGGTTGCTGAGGTAATCCTCCGCTGGCGCCCAAAATCAGAAAGAGCGAAACTCAGTTGCCAACAAATAGAGCCACCCACAGAGAGGATCTTCGCATCCCCTACTCCACTAATTCACGATAAAATAGTCTCCGAGGCCATGAAATGCCACTGGACCGCGGAATAACCCTCAAGGCTTCAGCTCAGTGATTTAACTTACTATTACTATGTTTTCAAATTCACAAACCAACGCTTTTAATCCACTACCTTATTGCCAACAACAGAGATGAGGACAATAATTCGCATGTAAATAATAATAACTTTTCATCCCAAAAATTTAGAAAGAAAAACTTCAAAATAATGATTATTACAATAATTTATTTAAAAGAAGAGAAAGTCAAATTACTTTGGATCGATGCTATCATATATTTTATATCATTTATTGCTTCTTATTAATTCGCTGTTATTACTTTATGACTTTCACTTCATATGCTGTCATTTTAATTTGCAAATACATTATCTTTTCTATAAGATTAAATTAAACATTTCAACAAAACTGTAATGGTCATTCACTGCTGACTAGTATTTAATCCCCCTTAATTTTTATTGCTGTTTATCACATCAACTAAAACACTCAACCTAGTGCCATCAAAGAATGGGTGGGGGTAGATCGAAAATAAATGACAAAGACTCAGCTTCAAGATAATCTAATATATTAAACTGAAAGTTAGTTTGGCTACAAATAATTCTTAAAACTATGATATCAACTAAATGCAGTTTTATTTTTTATATCAACCAGGCATCCTACCCAGGTTAGCGGTTCTTCCTTAATGGAGATAATTAATTTGTATATTCTGCTTTAAAAATCAAATTTAAAAAAAAATAACTTTCGTTATTTCCTGTTGACCTTTTGTGATCGTCGTGAATATGCTGATGGCTTTTATAATTAAATTGTTTAGTTAATCAAATAAAATCCATTTTCTTTTCTGAAAACTGTAATCACCTTAGCATTTTCATGACAGATCAGAAGTAAAACAAATTAAGCACATCTGATGATTTTAATAATATATTCTGAAAATTAACAAATATTATAAACTACATATCGTATATGAAATAAACGATTACCAAAATGTATAATCATATCAAACTGCTATAATTACAGCAACTTCACTAATACTATTTCAATGCATACATAAACCTTTCAAACAAAAACATCCGCGAAGCAGATCGAATTGAAATAAAGAATCTTAGCTAAGTACAAATCTGAATATTCCTGCTATTAGGTTGGTGCAAAAATAATGACGTAATAATGTCGTTTTTTGACGTATTTTTAACATCAAAAAACGACATTATTACGTCATTATTTTTTGCACCAACCTAATAGTATTTCTAAAACTGTAACAATTGATCACGTACAAATACAAGAGAAATTTGTTCATCGAATTTTGTAAACTATCGGAGAGTCAAAGAATTATAAAAATGTTGTAAGAGCAAAAATTATACCAAATCTCCGAATCTGTTGCACTTACGAATTTAATGGTAATAATAATGGCAAGATTGGCCGTTTCCTCATAAGGAAACATTTGACATTCATTGTCCGAATAGTTAGCGTTACTGTCGGTTGAAATTTATAAAATCTTTCTCTTAAAACATTTTTTAAAGAAAGTAGCTTTATCCAGTCTCCTATCTGTTTTATTATTAAGGGTTTTTCCTTCCTAATCTTTTGTTTAAGGTAATGTGAAGACCGTATCCTTGAAGACCTTCAACAGCAGTAACATCTAAAATGGATAGTATATGCAACTTGAAGATAAAATAATAATGCAATCAAGATGTTGACTTTACACACTCCATTAAACGAAAGATTTGAAATTAAACCCTATCAATAATAACTAAAGAGAACGACTAATCTGACTATTAGTATTACAGGGACATCCCCTCGGGCATATGTACTATCTACATTACCTAGAGTAATTATATTTGTATATTTGTAAAATCTCTGATAATTCTGAATCTCTTTATTCTTATTTTTTCCATCATTTCAGTTCTCGGTATTATCAATGCTTTTCCGTTGGGTTTCGCTGGTCTTGGTCATTCACTCGGCGGATACAGCTATGGCGTCAGTCATTCTGGGCCACATGTTAGCTATGGCACAAGTCTCCCCTACAGTGGTACTTCATACAGTGTAAGTCATTCAGCGCCACATGTCAACTACGGTTTCGGACTTGGTTATGGTTCAGGAGCTGGTTTGGGAATACACCACGTTGGTACTTCTGTCCACAGCAATCCTCATTTTGATTTCGGCTATGGTTCTGGACTTGGAGTAGGCCATGTCAGTACTTCTACCCACACTATTCCCCACGCTGGTCTCGGCTTTGGCTATGGTCCAGGATTTGGAATAGGCCATGTCAGTACTTCTACACACACTATTCCCCACGCTGGTCTCGGCTTTGGCTATGGTTCTGGACTTGGAATAGGCCATGTCAGTACTTCTACCCACACTACTCCCCACGCTGGTCTCGGATTTGGCTATGGTCCAGGATTTGGAATAGGTCATGTCAGTACTTCTACCCACACTATTCCCCACGCTGGTCTTGGCTTTGGCTATGGTTCTGGACTTGGAATAGGCCATGTCAGTACTTCTACCCACACTATTCCCCACGCTGGTCTCGGCTTTGGTTATGGTTCTGGACTTGGAATAGGCCATGTCAGTACTTCTACCCACACTATTCCCCACGATGGTCTCGGCTTTGGCTATGGTCCAGGATTTGGTGGGCTTCACGCTGGCTCTACTATTTTCGGCGTTCCGTCTTACAATTTTGGAATTGGACTTGGAGCCCCTGTTCAATCAGCAGTTCACACTGTCAGCCCGGGCTCCTATGTAGGATACAGCCCTTTCTCTTTCTCCGGCCTTTCGCCATCTGGTAGCAATACAGGTAAGATATTGTATTATATATATATATATGTATTATATATATATATATATATATATATATATATATATATATATATATATATATATATAATAATAATAATTTTCTTTGGGGTACAGTACTTTCTTATGGAAATAAAAAAGTTAAGATCAATTTAACCCTTCATAAGAAAAAAAGCCGGCCGGTTGTGCCCTCACTCAACAGAGCTGGAATCGAGGTAATAAGTATCACAATATAAAAGTATCACAATATAAAAGACATATGTGTAATATTAAAGGCTTAACAATCTAGATTGAAATAACAAGTCCTAACAGACACTCTCTCTGTTTTCAGATGGAAGGCTGTCTGGACCTGACATAAATTGTTTCTAATGCCTTCAAATATAAAAGTGATAGCTCGAAATTGATAGCACAATTTGGACTTTTATGAAGTTCTCCACAATGGCAGAACTATACGTATTGTTGACAACGTCACTCAATTGGAATGTACCATTCCTAATTTTCTAAGGCACGTGCTGATGCTTTGTAGTGTCTAGCCATAGGGTAGTTCTACCTAAAGTAGTCAGCTCCGCAAAAATATATTTAAACTGGTAAATCACATTATTAATATGGTGGCGGGTAGACCTAGTGAAAAACACAACACGTACATCAGACGAAAAATAACAATTCTTAAGTGCCGAGCTAATGTTTTTGGTAAATTTTCCATTTATTGTACCCAGCCAAGGCAAAGGAAAATAGATAGGGCATTTAGTAGCCGTACTCGGTTTAATTTCAGAAAGATTAGATATTTTTTTACTAATGACTGACCACATCTAATGGATACCCATTATTAGATAAAGTTTTGATGATCGTTTTTATCTCTTCATCTAAATTTGATTTTGAGCAAATCATTAAGGCTTCATGTGTTAGGGTACCAATTAAATTTATTTTCTCCTTGCGACAGATATTGAAGTAGTGGTTTCGGTGAGTTACAGTTGTAGCGCATTAAGGGTTGACTGTTTTTTGCTGGAATTTTTGTAGGGTGTAAAACTGCATTCAAGAAGGATCCAATCAGTGACAAGAGCAGCGGTTTTGGAGGCAGCATGCTTGAAGAAGATTAGGATCATGTAGGCTCGAAAGCTGTCACAGTCTGCCTTCGCATAGCGGAAAATTGTTCTATAGAACGGTACATCAGGAAGTGCCTTAACTTTGGTATTAATCTGGACACTGATTAGTGAATGGTTTGATGTGCCTAGTGAAGGTAAAAGCTTTTATAGCCATTTATCAGGACAGGAGGTTAGAAAGAGGTTGAGGTGGTTCACTTGATGCTCTGTCGTGTCCGGGACCCGGCTAGGTTCTCCAATCATCTGGTTTAGTTCATATATATATATATATATATATATATATATATATATATATATATATATATATATATAAAATCAATTTGGACATGCAAATCAACACTACATAGTGACATGCCTTAAGTGGTTCTCAGAAAATTGCTTGAGTGTGTGTGAGTATTTATTGTACAACTGTACAATGCATTTCCATAAATCTGTTTCTCGCTATTCTCCATAATTGTTTCTAAAAGCCTGTTTTAAAATTCATGTTTTTGCTAGGTATTTGCACAGAATGATACTTCTCATGAAATTGCATATCGACATTGCCGTCTGATACCAACTTTTTTTCTACATGGACTGCACACAATGTTTAAAACATTTTTCTGTTGCTTTTGTTAGGAGGATCTTTATTGGCTGCTCTTACCAAGAAGGACAGCTCTTCGTCGTCCGATAGTAGTGTTTCTCCATCCACAGACAACAGCGGACCTTCTGGATACAACGATAATTCTGACAACGTTGGAGTAGATAATGGCAAGACACCAGCAGATAACACAAATACAGGAAGCAACACTGGACCCAGTAATCTGGCATATGCATACGGAAATAGCTATCCATCATTCGCTAAATACTTTCAATTAAATGGAAAAAAGAAATAAATGCCCGGAATTTAATTGGGAATTTAATTCGCTATGGTAAGAATGGTACACACTCAAGGCACACTCAACACACACATACACACTCACATACACAACACGCACACGCACACACACACACACACACACATATAAAAAAAATTATATATACTTCTTTATATATCAAGAAAAATTGTAATGCATTTTGTACTTTAAGATTTTATTGAACTAAACTGGTTACGTTGATGTAATTATTAGGTTGGTGCAAAATAATGACGTAATAATGTCGTTTTTTACGTTAAATAATACGTCAAAAAACGACATTAATACGTCATTATTTTTGCACCAACCTAATACATATGGGCATAAAGTGAAGGGACGTCAACATTTTTAAATTAGTTGCTCGCCGTATTGAGTATGATCATAGTTTTGATTGTAAGAATCTACTTTAATTAAAAGAGAAAGCAATTTACCCAGACGAATATGTATAAAATGTGCTTGAATATCAGGTCATTGACAATAACTTTACGTCCTTGTTTTGGCATATATTTTATTAATGTACAAGATTTAATTTTAAAATGTGATAAAAAATATAAGCAATGTGCATGTGTAGTTCCATCAACGTAAACAAAACTGATCCGATGATGTTCTAAAGGACGAAATGCCTCACACGAAAACTTTTTCCATTTTGTCATACGTCTTTCCCCCATATATAAATATATATATACAGTGTAACCCGGATATAAGAGACATGGATATAAGATAAACCCTGATATAAGAGAGATTTTCTCTGGTCCCAAATTAGAGCCTGTGTTAATGTAAACAAAATAGACCAAACCCGGAAATAAGAGAAACCCGGATATAAGAGAATTCTTCTCCGGTCCCACAACTCTCTTATATCCGCGTTACACTGTATATATATAGTGCTGCTGTTGATAAAATAATGCTCGATGTAATGCAACAGAAAGAAAAATGTGTTTACATAGGAAAGATATATACGCATATGTATTATTGGAATAAATGTTTAAATATCATCTGATGTGTGATGTTGTTTCAGATATTACTCCAATATGTGAAACAATCATTTAACTCTTGTGCTCTGTTCCGTTTTCTCTCTATACCATGCTTGCAGCAATGTGCATTACATCGCGAGGCGTACCAAGTATCTACAATTCAGACAAATGCTTCCAATTAAAAGTAATAATGTGATTTTAAAACAAGCAAATGATTGACAATATTTAAATAAAATATTTTGTCAAAGCTTCAGTCACATTGGTCACATGTCACATGTATTATCTCTCAGATTGTCGCATTGTTAAGAAAAACGTTCTGAATAGTTCTCGGGCCGGACCACTTCCCAAAAAGCAGTATTTCAATGACCAAACATCAGAATCCTGATTTTGAGAAATGGCTTGAGCTGATCCTACTCATTCAATATTTTTTATTAATTGTATGTGGAGATATAAACAGAAGGAAATCAAAAACTGAATAAAATGTTCTTGTTTTTTCTGACAAGAGATATCAATAATTATATCGGAGATTATCGCTGTTCGGTACAGAAGTTTACTCTGCAAATATCTTCTAATATCAGGAGTCTTACAGACATTTGCAAACCACCAACTGGGCCTGTTTTCAATTTTTATTATTGGTTTAGTTTTATTGTATAAGAAATTCTTTTGATTACCCAAACCCCTTAAGTTTCAAAGCTGGCAAAACAAAAAGGGATACTATCTGACTGAAATAAACAGGACCAAACTGATATTTATGTGTCAGACAGCTCCATTCTAAAGCTATTTTACTAGAATTGTAAAAAAAGTGTAACAGTAGCATGACGGTATGTCCAAAAGATATTTACAAATCCAATAACTTTTATATTTGTCGTTTCTATTTATTTTGTAAAGGAAATCTATAAACGTGTTTAATTCTGCATGAATTAGAATTAAACTATTTTTCTCATTGTTGTTAGTTTTTGGAATGATTGTAAATGTCCATTTAATGTATCTATTTATTTTTGTTTATTATTGCAGACATCAAAAGAATTGGCTGAAACATTAATGCCTCTGTGATATGTCAATCTTTATCAATGAAGATCTTCTCTTTCACTATTTTTATGTAACTTCATAAAAAGGCGAATAAAAATTGTTGCCCTAATTCATGATTGCTCTCCATCTTGTTTTATTCATATTTCGTCTGTTTCATTCATTCGTTTAATACTTCTTACTTTAATATTCAAGAAATCATAAGAATTTGGTTCCCAGTTGTAAAACAAAAAATAAAAGTCTGATGAAATTAAATGTTTATAAAAATCTGTTTTAAATTTTTTTTTTCAAAAATACTGTGAGACAACTTTATTTCTTCTTCTCTATGACCATTAATTGGAATTTTAAAATAGCTGTCCATTGATTATTCTTGATTTCTGACTTCATGCAATCATCTTACAAAAATTTCTCAGGGTTACTTAACTCTATTTAGATTGGCAGAATAAATGTCCAAGTTACATAAATATACTTTTATTGGCAGAATAAAGTGTTCGGTATAGTTAACTATAAATTGATTGACAGAATAATTACACTTTAACAGAATAAATTGTCTGAAATACTTAAATAAACTTTAATTAGTAAAATAAATAGTTCGAGCTATTTAATGATATTTCAGTTGGCAGGATAAACTGTCCGGCGTACTTAAATTTGATTAGCAGAATAAATTGGCCGGATTACATACCAAGATTTTGATTGTCAGAATATTTTTTCCGAGTTTGACACGGATTGTTAAAATATAACATTCATCTCAAAACCTCATTCTCACCCCAGAAACTTGATGTCACGGTGCATTATCCTGATGCAACAATCCTTCGCTGTTGGTGCACATGAAATGCATGAATGTGTGACGTTGAGAACACTGGCCAGTGTCGTTTTTAGGCGCATTAGCGGACCCGACCGATGTCATGAAAATACGCCGCACACCATTATGTAATAACCATCCAGAGGCATAGTGCGTAATGGATTATTAAATTCCATGGCCTCACTTGATCCCTACAATCAAACTTGAATTAGAATAGACTGAGTCTAGTTTCCGATATGATTCACCTCTTAAAGATGTAGTTCAGCGTCTGGATATTTAGACCGTTATGTTAATGAAGGATCTGAAGAAATTGGTATCTACTTTTTGTATTGTTGGTCTTTTGGTTCTTCTGCAAGTTTTATTATTAATTTTTGGTTTGGAGAGTGAGAAGTTGAGGCAACTAGACAACAACAGCTCAAGTGTTATATGAAGAAAAGAAAAATCTCACCTGATTTAGTCAGTCACCAGAAAACACAGCCAGAGGTATACACTTCATCATGGCAACGAGAGGCCCTATTTTGTGTTTCTTTCTCTCCTCTTCAGTTTCATCAAAAATAGGCATTTTAATACATACATGAATTTTAATTTAATTTTTAAAAATTAAATGAGTAAAACAAAAGCTTTTACCGTCTTCAGCCGACATAAGAACATGGAAAGCAAGCTCAAAAAAATAATTCATAACGCATCCTGTTGCCAGTACTCCAGAGTTCAGTTCGCGACATCACGGGGCCTGGGTAGGGTTCGTCTGCTCCTGTAATCCGTGGAGGTTAAATAACGCTGGACTGATTTGCAGAATACATGACTGACACTTTCTACATTGAATGTGGATGTAATTTGAGCCAGCGTCGCTTGTCTATTACCACAAAAAACTCTAGCCAAACGCCGCTGATGTATATCATTAAGCACACGTGGTCCGTCACTGCAATGTACTGTCACAGTGGGCTGTAATTCTATCTAGTATTCCCGGTTTCACGTGGCATCTTATATTGATGGATGCCGAATGCCCCGACAGATTCAGAAGTAGAATATCCTTTGTGACTAGCAACCCACAATCATGCTCCGTTCGAACTCCGATAATTCACGTCGCCTCGGTATCCACACTAAGAACACAACTGAAAGCATGGGCATTTTCATGGCGTCAAGGCACAGTAACGACAGCTATAATTAACATTATAAACTGTTATCTACGACTTTTCGCATGTCAGTGTATTTGGTATGGTAAATTGGTCTTTCGGGATATTAAGTAAAAATAAGACATTTTAATGTTCCTCCTAGACTCTTAAAAAAACTTTCTCAATCAAGAAAATATCATGGTACATTTTTACTCTTCCAAAGAATTCATTTTTTTTTAATTGAGAACATTTTCTAACGTCTGGAATAAATGTTACGTCACAGGTGCAAAAACAGTTGCATGAAAACTAACCAGCTAATCCATAACGGTTTTATTTTCTTTCACTTCCATTGACAGAATTAATTACCAAAATATGGTAATTGTGACAATTTTTTAACTACAAGATGATACAAACACGATGTTTAAAATGAAATTAGTTCAAACTAAATGATCCTAATGCCATCCACGAACAACATAGAACGATCTTTCTAACGTCATGAAACAAATTCGATCTTTTTAAAAATAACTCCCCAATTAAATCAAAAAATTAATTAGATACAGCTGGAATTTAGTTATCTACAAAAAATACTTGCCACAAAGAACATATGCTGCTCATAGACGAATCACCAAGCAATGAAATTTCAACAATACTTAATACTACATGAGAATTTACAAAAAATGTACATTCAGTAAGTAAACTACAAAAAACTTCATTTGTAAATTCGTTTTTCTTCAATTTTCTGCTGTAAAACAATTATTACATCTTTTCCTTAAAAATTCATTTACCTCCGGAACAAGAAACAAGTTGAAGCCCCACTTGTATTCTTTTATATTAACATCACTTTGTAGAACGCTTGATTTCACCGGTTGTTGTAATTTCTATTCCGTAGAATACTGTGTGGTTCCGAGTAGAAATAGTATTCATCCAATCATGGTTTTCACAGTGATCATTATTTTGTAATACTCGAACAGATATAGCCGCCACTATCTTCTTAAAATGAAAAGTTATTTATCGACAATTCAGTATTATAATCGATAAAAATAGCATTCTATTTGTATTTACTTGAAACTTTGACAAACGACCGGAGAACAGGCGTATATAAAAGCTTCAGTTTAACTCCAGAAAAAGAAGTGTTGAATGTTCAACTAAATATGTTAAAGCCCCAACGAAAAATGTTTTTTCTATATGACTTTCCTATAAATATTTTCATTGTAATTGCTCTAATTATCTTTCCTCGATGGTATCTAGACTATTTGAATTTATTCGCGGAACATGACTGGCGGCAAGTGTTATAAAATAAAATAAGTCATATCTCGGCTGATTTACAGGCAAATACTCAAGAGCGACAACAGGATGTGAACGGGACAAAGCCCTGTCACAAAATGAACATTATCTTCGTTTACAAATGTTCCCGACACTCGAGTTCCGGTCGAAAAATAAAATAATATTTAAAGTCCAATAAAAATGCTTCCCTCCTAATTATACTCACTTCGTTTTTCGAGCCTGTTAAGCCATAAAAAACGCTATAAAAGGGGTCACACGGAAGTTCAACGCGCAGTCAACAAGTGGCCAGTGTAGAGACCTGTCACGGTCAGATAGAGCGACACCAGCTATCAGCAGTGAGTGCCAGCGTCAACATGTGTGAACTACTATGAGAGATCGACCTAGATCCGAAGCCGGCTTATGAACTTTACCACAAGGGAGCTGTCCCTAACCCTCACGTTCCTGTTGAAATAAACCACGTAAATCTATTTCTGCTGTTGTCGTATTTCTTTCTTGCAACCATACGCTTATCTATAACACAAGGTTTTGTCATTTTACAATTGAAATGGCTAGATATAACCGTAAATTCTATGATAACAACTTCTTCTTTCTCACTTCTCGTTTGTGGAATTTTCTTCTGGCTTCTTGCTTTCCGGTGAAATTTGATCTTCAAATAATTAAATGCAATGTTAATCGTTACCTTCTGTCTTCTTAATTCCTGTTCTTTTATTATTCTCTCTTCTTAATAATGTTTTTTCTTTTCTATCACACTCAGTAATCTATTGCGTCTTAGTAGTTTTATTGATTTGCTTAGGGTGAAATGATTAAAAAATATACTGATGTCATCATCAACGATTAATTGAAAGAACTTGTAGAATATAGTCGTAGCCTCAAATCTCGATCGATTTCAATAAGTTTTGTAGTTTCTGCAATGACTGTTTTGTGTTGTTAGATTGAAGGTGAACAAATAGGCCAACGGGATTATATGAACTGACAGAAGGTAACAACTATATCGTTTTGAGGTCCATTATCACTGAAATAACTTGTAAAGAAAACTTGATTCCTTACAATTACCATATTCGCACATTTTAGATAAACCTCTTTTTATTAACCTTAACTCATATTTTTGTCCTTAATTTTAGTTGACTATTCGACCTATATAATTCGACCTATATAATTCTACGTGATAAAGAGCAACTGCAATTAAGATGTAATTCGCGTCACTTAAGAATAACATTGAAAATTTCTTTTTCCAAGTCCAAGATTGGACAATTTATGTGGTTCCTTTTTGGGACGGACGGCATGAATGGGTTATAATTAGAAACTATTAATAAACACCATGTTTTTAGTAGCCTATAAATAATCACGATCCCGACTTCCATAACTAAATGTACTGCAACCGTAGAACTAGTAATATGTATTGAGCAAGATAACCTGACGGAGGTAACCCACTGATTTGAATTCAGAGTTTTCCTTCTCAAAGACTGCCAACCAAGACTGCAGAGTTCATAACTTTGGAGAAATGAGATGGATTCATGCATTACCTAAGGGTATATGCGCGTAAGTGAATATAACAAACTCGACTGGAATTCGAACTTGCCTCTCCGACTTCTCATTTCAAACCACTATCCATCACACAACTCCCTATTAATAATACCGGATTTAATATTAATTTTTATAATTAATAACGGATTTTATGGTTGTCATTAATCTTTAGGGGACAATTGTTCTACTAATGGAACTTATTTTAAAACATATCCTTTTGATTATTTTCTTGATAATATACAGGAGAAAGACATATGTGCCTACACATTGAGATAAAATACACGTTATGGCTTATTAAAATATTATTTTTATTATTATTATTATATTTCAATTTCTGCTATGGAGACACTATTTACCAAGTCTGCCGTAAGATCTAAGGCAGGTAGTTATGCGTTATTATGGCTACATTTCATGATTTGTTTGTCCATAACATCACTAGCATTACATCGACAAAGTTCTTCTTAGTGTGTGGGTTGTACTTATCAAGACAATCTTTTCTATTTCTCTTAAGGTAGGAATTCCATGGATTTTTCAATGGGTTCCTTTTTTATCATTCCAAGCGTATCTACTATGACTGGTACTATTCTTGTTTTCAATTTCCACATTTTTTTCTATTTCGATTTCTATGCTTCGCTAGTTTTTCAAATTCTTTGGTTGCTATGCTACAGTCTACTAGGCAACCCATATCAATTAGAAGCCAAGTTTTTGTCTTTTCGGTTTTTAACAATTATGTCTGGCCTATTAGCTTCAATCTTCCCGTTTGTAAAGGTGGTAAAATCCCATAGAAATGTGATGTCTTCTATTTCTGTAACCGGTGCTGTGCGAGGTTCATACCAGTGCTTGTTAAAATACTTTCCAAAGTGTTTGCACATCGTCCAGTGTAAATATTCCTCTACTCTATCGTGATGATTTTTATATTCATTTGACGCAAGTACTGAACATCCTGTGATTAGATGGTCTATGGTTCCTGATATTTTATTTATTACTGGACCAACATTTTGGATCCCCTGTTATGTATGATATTTGCCTGAAAGTTCCTAGTGAAAAGACTGGTGTTGCGCTGCAAGAATAAAGCTTTCTGCCTTTAATCAAAATGCTCTTAGTCATCGATGAGTGTTACCTTTCAACATCGGTCTTATTAGCACGTTCTGGATATTGGCCATGCAGAGGTTTGTGTTGCCAACTTTGTTTCATCTGCTTAACAGCTTCATCCTTGACTTTCTTTTTCATATTTTTGCTTTAACACTTGGTTTTTATGTTCTGTTTTGGTTTTCTACAGAATCTACCAAATGTAAATCTCGTTTGTATTTACAACTTTCTCTCATGATTGAATTTTTTTCTTTCTCTTTTCATGTTGGACTAATTCTATCATCCAGTCATTTTTTAGTAAGCCAATAGTTGTTGTCTTATATGGAATTCTAGCTGAATAAGACCTCTTCCACCTTCTTTACGGGCGTATGAATAGACGGTCTGCATTAGCCTTTGGATGATGCATGTTATACTTAGAAGCTTTCTTGTCTTAGAATCCATTAGTCTGATATCATTTAGAGTTCAGTTCAAGATTTTGAAACTATATTGAACAACTAAGATGGCAAGACTCTTAATGGCAATAATTCTGTTCTGAGAATTCAATTCAAATACTAACATCAGTTGTTTCCTTCTATAACACTCTTTTCGCACTAATTCCTTCATATTTATGGTGAATTCCTTCACCATCATTTACACCGAGGTATTTATAAGCTTCTTTCTCTAAATCTTTTATTGTTACACCAGGGTCTAAGCTAATAGAGGATGTTTGTTGTAGTGATCCTCATAAAATTGTGGCTTTAGCACATTTATCCAAACCGAATTTCATTCCAGTGTCATCACTGAAACATTTTACTGCTTTCAGGAAACCTTCCAGCTCACTGCCATTTCTAGCATGCAACTTTATGTCAGCCATGTAAAATGGATGGCTTATTTTTTTTATTTTTTTTAGATATCTTATATCTATATTCCTCCCTGTTATGTTCGTTGGTTAATGCTATTAGAGATAAACAAAATAGGGAGAGAAAAAGTCACCTTGAAATATTCATTTGTTGATGTTTATTTCACCAGACTTATAGATTCCATTTAGATGATTGAGGTGAAGTGTTGTTTTCCATATCGACATACTTTGATGAAATTGAGGATGACGGTTGATACCTTGTGAATATTTAAAGACTTTAAGATCCAGGAGTGGAGTACTACTACTGAATGCCTTACGATAATCTATCAAGACAGTACTGAGATTTTTCTTTGTAATGAAGAAGTTCTCCGAGATCATCTTACTAATTAGTAATTGATCTTTACATCCGTAAGAGCCACGCTTGCACTCTTTTTGTTCAAGAGGTAATATGTCAATGTTCTAAGAAGGAATACGCCTGTTTTGTCAGAATAGATGTCAACATTTTGTATGTAGTGGGAAGATATGTAATTGGTCTGTAGTCTTTGGGACCTTTGTGTCACCATTCTAGGGTATAAGGAATGTAATTCCTTTGGTTACCCATGTCGAAATTTTAGTAAAATCATTGATTTCTTGAAGTTCTTTGGCTAGCTTTTTGTATGTTGTATTTAGGTAATAGAACCAAATTTGAATAATTTTATCTGTTCCTGGATATTTTGTTTTTGCAGCAAGCCCATATTCTTCCCAGAACTGTATAACTTCTCACTTTGTTAGGGAGGTTGTCATTTCATTTTTTTTTTGTTTGCTTATTTATCTATAATATTTATTCACATCAGTTTGAAACATCTTACTCTGTCTGTAAAATCTTGATCTTTTTCATAGGGTGTGATCCTTTGAGACTTCAGTTGTCTTGTTTGTTTCATTTTTCTTTAGCTCATAGGACTTCATTTTCATTCCTAATTTTGTATTTTCTTTTGACTCTTCTCCTTTTTCTAATCCTTACATTTGTTCCCCTTGCCAGTTCATCGAGTACTGATAATCCACTTCTAAGTTGTTCAATTTCTTTCTCTATTTTTCTTTTCCAATATGAATCTGCATGTGTGTGAAAGTGCCTTTTTTACTTTGATGTTTACTTTTTAGTTGCTACTATTGCTGATGCATATATTGCTCCGTTGAAACTTATCATTATTATTTTATTTCCTTTGATTTCTGGTGTGTACACATTTCTTTCTGTGCAGCAAGGATAAGACCTTCAGTTTCAGCAATTAACCCTGCACTATGTAGTCACTGATGGGTACGGGGTTTGTCTACATCAGCTTGTTTAGTACGGGCAGGGTATTGACCATGAAGCGGTTAATCTTGCCATTGTTTCTATATCTGGTCGATTGCATTTGTCTTTGCTCTCTTTTTTAAGTATTTTTCAGCTTCAATCAGTGTATTGTGTTTTGCGTGTATTTATGCACCCATTTGAAACTCCATTTTGAACTTGTTGGCTTCCTTTATGACGGAATAAAGATGCTTACTACATTCATGTTCTTTGAAACATATCATTATCAAGCTGCCCTGTCGTCTGGGGCTGTAGAATACGCCGACTGCACTTCTGTGGAGGGGTAAACACCACCCCCACCCCAATGGAGCCATCTGTTGACTGTGAATGGCGATCCGTAAGGCGCTAGGACGGAATCCTGGTCGTTAAACAGTCATTGATCCGGCGGCAGAGTGGTCAATGACTAGCAACACACCATTTTGGCCCTGACAGGCGGTCGGATAGGCTCAATCTGATCAATCAGCTGGTCGTGATAAGCCCTATCATCTATATATTTAGCTCCGGGCGTATTATTCTGTCTGCATTTATGGTAAATACCCAACTCTCTTATAGGGGCTAGAAGACAGTGGCTCAGGGTCAATTGCATTGAGTGAGTGAGATTTTGACCACTGATATGTTACACGGTACTTAGTATTGGTTACTGAAATCCGAAATCAGTTAAAAAAATTAGAAATGGAAACCTATTGGTAGAAGTAACTGAGAAAAAAACATGCCGAAAATTTACTAAAAATGGAAGTATAAATCTAAGGTTTACCTGCATGAAAGGTTGAACTCTTGTAAAGGAGTTATAAGAAGTCAAGAATTGAGCTTAGCAACAGAAGAAGAGATAAAAATGGCACTGCTAAGGCAGAGTGTCACCAATTACAAAAGAATTAGCATTAAGAGGAATGGTGAGAATATATTGACCAACACATATATTAGACTCACCCACTATCCCAAGGGAAGTTAAAATAGGTTTCACAGTCGAAAGAGTGGAACTTTATGTACCAGCTCCATTGCAGTGTTTTAAGTGCCAGAGATTTGGACACCACAAAGACATATGCCGAGGACAACATGTCTGTGGCAAATGCACAGAAAAGAAGCCAGCCCATACGGAAGAGAAATGCCAGAGAGAAAGGAGATGTGCCAATTGTCATGAGAACCACCCTGCATTCTCTAGAGACTGTGAAGTTTATAGGAAAGAAAAAGAGGTGGTGCAAATTAAACACAAAAGAAATGTGTCCTTCCCAGAGGCTAGAAGGACTGTCGACTCCTATATGGAAGCGCAGTCGCATGCCTATGTAACACAAATAAAAACAAATATCTACAAACAAAAAACTCAAGAATACAAATACCGTGAACTGATAGACAAATTACTGCATTTGACTACAAATGAGTGGCCAAATTTTCAAGAACACCTTAGAATGATTTATGGAGCTCAAGAGGAATCACAGAAGCTGGAAACTGACGGCGAAACGAAAGATGAAAACATACTGAAAACATACTGGGAAGACTACCTCTAAAACAAAACACCAAAGATCTCCCATCCGACCACCAATATGCGAGGTGAACAATGGAAAAAGGGTGACATAGGCATCCCCAAAGACGAATACATCCACAGAAAATATCGGGTTAGTCAAAAGACTCAAAGGCAGAAGGTTGAGGAGCCTTTACTCACAAGGTTAAAAACTAAGAAATCTAAAAAGAAAATACATATACCCCCAAAATTAAAATTATATGGACAATAAAATCATCCACTGGAATATCAGAAGAGCAAGGTTCAATCACTCTGAATTATTGCTTCTTATAACAAAATACTGCCCAGCAATCATATGCTTTCAAGAAATTCATCTCAAAAACAATACCATCAACATCAAAAACTATCAATCATACAACTATATTAAGCAGCACACCAATAGACCTTGTGGCGGATCATCAGTACTTATTAACTACAATATCCCGCACAGTGAAATCACACTAAATACCAATATGCAAGCAGCTGCTATATCAGCAACCCTCCACAAAACAATAACAGTGTGTTCCATTCCCCCAAGTGAAGAACTCAAAGAATTTGAACTAAACAATTTGATATCACAACTACTTTTATTGTAATTGGGGACTTCAACAGTCATAATGAGATCTGGGGAAGCAAGAAAACAGACAAAAATAGCAAAATAATAGAATAGGTATTAAAGAAACATCAATTATGCATGTATAACAATGAACCAAATACATACCTACACCAAGGAACAGGCACATATTCAGAAATAGATTTAACAATATGTGATCCTAACTTATTTCTGGATTATAACTGGAATAACCATTTTCCGATTCTACTAGAAAATATCACTAACAAACTAAATAAAAAAGCTCTGAGCTGGAATTTAGAAAGGGTTAATCGGGATGGATTTAAAACTTCATGTCTAGTCGAACTAACCACAGAAGTCAATAAAAACAATGAAGAAGACATCCTATATTTTACCAACACACTGTTAAAAATAGCCAAAAAACATATACCAAAAAGCCCCCACCACTTCAAAATACAATAGGCCATGGTTCAATGAGGAATGCAAAAAAAAGCTGTCAGATTACACAGAGCGACACTAAAGAAATTTAAAATAAACCCAATATGAGAAAATTTAAACATCTATAAAAATAGCAGAGCAAAGTCAGAAAAAATCATTAAAGAATCCAAAAGAAATACATGCAAAAATGACGTTGCCAAAATGAATAATAACAGAAAACCCAAAAAAAGTATGGCAGATGATTCGGAAAATAACTAGCAAAAATGGCAATACCCCTACGAAACATCTTAGCCACAATAACCAAAAGATTACCGATGAGAAAGATATAGCAAACCATTTTGCCGAAACTTTCTCACAAAATTCATCCACAGAAAACCAAAGCGAAAATTTTCAAACCATCAAAACAAAAGCAGAAAAAGTAAAAATCAAATTCCAAAACAAAAATGCTGAAAGCTACAACCAACCTTTCTCTACTACAGAACTGTTGGAATCCCTCAACAAGGCCCACAATACAGCAGTTGGACCAGACAAAATTCACTATCAATTTCCAAAAGAATTACTCAAATAATCTAGGAATTACCTCCTACAAATCTACAATAGTATATGGAAGAGTGGTGACATCCCTAAAATATGGAAACAAACTACATTTATACCAATACCCAAACCTATGAGAAACAATACAAATGCAAAAAACTACAGATCCATTACTCTTAGCAGTTGTGTCTGCAAAACACTAGAAAGAATGATAAATGCCAGATTGTTTCTGGTATCTAAAAAGTAACCAATTAATAAGTGAATATCAATCTGGTTTTAGAAGTCAAAGAAGCCCTATGGATCATCTGATCCCCTTAGAAACATTTACCAAAGAGGCTTTTTTTTTAAAAAAAAAAGAAAAAAAGCATCTAGTTGCAGTTTTCTTTGAAAAGGCATATGACACAACGTGGAAGTACGGCATAGGAAAAGACCTTAAAAAACTTGGGCTGAAGGTCGAATGCCAATATTTATCAAACATTTCCTGCAAGATAAAAGATTCAGAGTTAAAATAGGAGATATTTTCTCTGAAGAAAATGAACAAGAAATGGGTGTACCTCATGGCAGTGTATTATCCGTTACACTGTTTAATATCAAAATAAATGATATTGTAAAAAAAACATAAATAGCGGAACAAACTGTGCTTTGTATGTGGATGACTTCCTGATATGTTATAGAGCAAGAAATATGAAGCATATAGAAAGACAACTCCAGATATACCTCAATACGCTCAACAAATGGACTACAGAGAATGGACTAAAATGTTCAACAGAAAAACGAAATGAGTCCACTTCTGTAACCAAAATAAACTCCACCTTGACCCAGTACTGAAAATTGACCACACTGAAATTCCAGTTGTAGAACAATACAAATACTCTTTTTTGACTGCAAACTCTCCTTGATTCCCTATATTAAATACTTGAGATCCAAATGTAATAAAGCTATACAATTACTTAGAACCATAGCTTAGATTAGCCCTTGGAGCATAGCACCTCTCCTTTTGAAAGCTTATACACGGAAACAAATGAACCATCTCTTAAACTAAAACGTGAAAAGCTTGCTCTCCAATACTACCTAAAACTATCATCATTCCCTCTAAACCCAGCTTACAGTAATACTTTCCAACCACAATACACAGAACTTTTCCAGCAAAAAGAAAAATCCAAGAAACCTTTCAGATTACGCATTAAAAACATCATAGGAGAAAACCCGATAGATACAACACAAATTCACAAATCAATTATTTCATCTACACCCCCTTGGAACATAAACCAACCTAAAATAATTTTAAACCTTACAAGATATTCAAAATTCAAAACAAACCCTATTGTATACCATTCTGAAATACTGAATATTAACGATAACCACTGAGATCATCTTTATATATATATATATATATATATATATATATATATATATATATATATATATATATCAGATGGAGCAAAAAGCGAAAATGGAGTAGGATGTGCTGCCATACTAAAAAGGAATAAGCAACGGAAAAGAATTACTAACATAGTTTCAATATGTAGTGCTGAAATAATTGCTATTAATTTAGCACTTGACATAATAACCACAACGCCCCACAATAAATTCATAATTTTCACAGAATCTTTATCTGCACTTACTGCATTAAAAATAAAAAAAATGTTAGTAACCCTTTAACCACACAAGTACTAAACAGAATGTACCACTTGTCTAAAAATAAAGAAATAATCTTTTGTTGGATCCCAAGCCATCTTGCCATGAAGGGTGCAATAACAAACACAATGGTTCAATAGTCCGATTAAAAGAAGGTTGTAAAGAAAATTATCATGAAAAAATGGCAACATCATTGGAATACATTCATTAATAAAAAAAGAAAAAAAAAAAGAAAAAAATTCCAAAACATTAACCAACCAACAATCATCATGCAGTCTTCTGTAGTTTCCAGGTATCTTTGAAGGCCAATTGTTGTAATTCTGTAGGACAGTTCTAGTTGAACTAATACTCTGTCTCCTTCGGATCTGGGCACATACAAACGATCAACATCAGCTTGGGGATGATGCATGTGGTTGCAGGTCAGAAGCTTTCTCGTTTTGGCGTCCATTCGCTTAATATCAGCTATGGTCCAGTTAAGGACGTTAAAGCTGTATTGCCCCACAGGACAGCCTAGATGTTTATGGCTGATATTCTGATTTTTGAGTTCAGCTTGATATTTAGTACCAGACGCACACGCCTGCAGTACTTCTTTCTTACCTTCTCCTTCATTTGGGGATGTTGTATACCATCTCCTTCGCTAATTCCTCGGTACTTATAGACTTCATCTTGTTCCAGTTCTCTAATCTTTATGACAAAGTCTTAAATTTATTGAGGATGTTTCAGTAATTCTCCCTTTCTTGAATGTTACTTTTACATATTTATTTAATCCGAAGTCGTCAGTGAAGCATTTTACAATATTAAGGCAGTCCTTCAACTCATTGTCGTCTTTGGCAAAGAGTGAGATCATCCATGTATAGTAGATGATTGAATACTTTCTTATTTAGTTTGCAACCATAGCTACTGCTGCTTAGTTCTTGCCTAAGGGGTATTAAAGACAAACAAAACAGAAGAGGTGGCAGGGAGTCTCCTTGAAAGATTCCGCATCGGATATTCGGACGGTTGGAGATGGCAGTACCTCTATTATTTAGATATAGTGTGGTGTTCCACATTCCCATGCTGTGCTTAAGGAAATTTACTACCACAGGGGAAACTGTATATTTCCAAAGTCTTTGTATATTTCCAAAATAGTGGCACACTATCAAAGGCTTTACGATAATCAATCCATGCTGCGCTAAGATGTCTACGTCGTCTCCTGCATTTTTCCAAGATCATTTTGTTTATTAGTAGCTGATCCTTGCAGCCATATAAACCTCTCCTGCATCCTTCTGTTACAGTAGAAGAATGTTGTTTGCTTCGAAAAAGGAGTAAATACGGTTCGTCAGGACAGACGTGATCAACTTATACGTGGTGGAGAGACATGTTATTGGCCTATAATTTTTCGGATCATCTTTTTCACTCGTTTTTAGCATGAGATATGTGATACATTCAGTGATCCATTCCGGACTTTCATTGTGATTATTTACAAGCGTTGAGAGTTTTGCAAGGGTTTTATCGATGATAAATCCAGAAATTGGGCACCTTATCATTTCCTAGGGATTTCCATTTTGGGGATTTCGTTAGAGCTTGCCTAACATTATTTGTGTTTATATTTTCCCACTCTTGCAGAGGTGTGCCCAGCATTCGTTCTTCATCACGTTGGATCCATTCTGCATTTGGCTTATATTCCTTTACGCTGCTCCAAATATTCTCCCAAAATGTCCGCACAATATCAATAGATGGGGGCTTCTCAACATGTATAGGTGTTTTTCCAATTTTCCCTGTAAAATTTCTTAAGATTCATTTGGAATATTTTATTTTGGCGATAGAACCTACAGCATTTTTCGTATCGTCTAGTTCTTTGTGTCTTTAAATGAAGTCAGCATTTCCTTGATTGATGGAATTTCAATTAGGGATTTAATTTTATATTTCCGCTTGAGCTTCTTGCACTTGCGTGTGGAGACATTTGGGTTTCTAGTGAGCTTATCTAATATAGAAAGCTCACATCGGATTTCCTTTATTTCTCGTATCAGTTTTGCCTTCCAAGCTGGCTCTCTATGTCTGTTATTTTTTCATTGTCTTGATCCCAAGTTTATCAGTAGCTGCTAAAGTTGTTGTGTATATGACGTTGTTAACTTCTGTGATACTTCCCAGTGGTTTATCTGTTAAGTGTTTTCAGCTTTGTATATTTGCACAATGTGCTTATTGGACTTCGTCATATGAATTTTGGAGAGCTGGTCTCTGTCTGACAATTGTGTGAGAGTTACTCTGCTGAGTACTTGAATGACATGGTTTTTCGGTGATTTCAGCTCTCTGGTTTTCAAGGAATTCTAGTTTAATGTAGTTGGAGTCATCTTCACTGACATCGTCTGGATAACTGCAGGTTATGTCACAGTTATATTCTTCGATTTTATTTCCTGGGGGGACGTTATTTCGTAGTTCATTTGTTTTGCTTTTTACCTCATCCCCTGCCATATTACTTATTCCTACTTTCATCTCTTTACTGTTTGAGTGATGGGTTATAGTATTGTGTCTTGTATCTAATTTTATCTTATCTATTTCCGCCTTTAAGAGTCTTTTGCTTCGCACAATGTCCCTGCGAACATTGGCAAGCATGTTTGAGTTGAGGTGAGGTCTTATATCACTTCCTACTATAGTTCTCCATATTTGGTATGTCTGATTCGTGGTGTTCTTTGCTGGATTTTCGAGTGCAGTGAAGAATTATGTCATGACATGTTGATACTGTAGTATTATATGCAAATGAGAATGACAACATAAATAGAGAGCAGATGATGAACAAAGGGCAATCATCAGCGAATCCACAATACGCTGTCTACGCATTGACTTTTCTCTTGAGTGTTTTGGTCCAGCTTGAGTGTTGATATACGCCTACATTGACTAAGTTTTTGAGCTTTTATTTTCTAAACCTTTTTTGAATTTTTCAGTTTTTCCTTTCTTTTATTTGTGGTATTTATTTGTGCATTGTGTTTCTTTCTTTTTTATTTATTTTCCTTCTTGTATTTTTACCCTCTCCCCCTCTCCGGATTTTTGGTTTTTCATTATCTTTTCCGTATTTATTTGTTTGAATTGCTTATTGTTTTTGGTTTTCCACGTTTTTCTTTCATTTTATTTTGCTTTTCATTTTTACTTTATTTGTTCTTGATTTTGTTTTTGTCTTTTTTTATATACTTGTTGGAAAAAATAGTATATTTGTTTAGCCTGGTGGCTTTGGTCCACCATAGCCAATAATTTACAAACACCGACGGTACCAAACTGAAAATAACTCTCCGTCGAAAAAAAACGGCCTGGTCTGAAAACAGGCCAAAGTTAAAGGACTCGGCATATTATGCAGAAAAAAGGGCCGAATATGATAAATATTTGCAAGGGAATGAGTTTCTTACAACCCAGAGGCACTAGAGGCACTAGAGGCACTAGAGGCGGTAAACACAAGAATTATAACCTTGCTAACCTCTGACGTAAAGAGTCGGAGACTGATTGGAGTCAGCAGGGATACCATGGAGGAGACATTGAAAAGTCTCCATATTGCCCCGAAAGTTCTTTGTAGGCGGTCCAATGCAATGTGAAACCTACTGCTAGGTACAGAAGAGGACGCCAAACGTCTAGCCGGAAGTTTTCTTTCCACTGCCGCGTTGCGACTTCAAACTGAATACATGGGCACACGGCGGAATAAAATTACAGTTCATGCGGTACCCGTGGATATATGTGAAGACCGGCTGGGGTCTTCTTCTCCAAATACGGGCAGGTCGATGAAGTCTCGGCCATCACGGGCAAATCGGGTATCGCCACTGGTGATGTAATGATGCACGTGACTTTGACAAGGCAGGCCTTTGGTGATAATATATTAATGTGCCGTGAGAAGCGGATGATAGTGGTGGTAAAGGGAGGTAGACCATACTGTTGGTCGTGCGGAGAATTGGGTCACATGGCCAAGGCGTGCCCAGCAACGAATCCAGCCCTTCCACCCTGCGCAGAGAAATCGACAACAGCAACACCAACAACACCAGCAATTGTAACATCAAAAGAAAAGGCCCCCGACGGTAAATGGAAAGAGATGAATGGGGGGGGGAAGACAACTCACGCATCCTCCCCTCAAAAGAAAGATTCACAGTCGCCAAATCCCCAGAGACCATCACAGGGGTGACCTAAAGAAATCCAGGAGCGACCAAAAGAAACGAAGGAGCGACCAAATGAGGCCCAGCGTAAGATGGATGAACAACATGTCCAAAAATCTCATCAGACCCAAATAAAACAGCATCAACAATACCAAAAACGAGAAAACAAACAGCAGCAACAAGGTGACTCAGAAATGGAGTTGGATGAAATGCCTCCGCGTCGTTCATCATCATTGAAGAGGAGTAGAAAGGAGGAAGATCGTCCAACTCAGAAGCACACTAGGCGTAGTAGGACGGAGAGGGGCATGGACAAAATCAGGTCCCTATCCTTCCCTGCCTCGCCGAAAAAAAAGACATTATTATTATTACTTCTTTCCACTAGAGATTTCCGCCCGGTATGTGAGTAAGTTTATTCTTATTTTTTCTACTCTCAGACTTAAAAGATGTCAATCAAGTTAGCCAATCTGAAGGGCTTGAGGGATCGGGGTAAGGCTGCCCGCCTGCTCCGTGATCTCTTGTCGTTCGGTGTGGATGTTTGCCGCGATTCAAGAGACCCACTTTAGTTGCAGCGTCTATGCGTGTGTGCTGTCTAACGACTTTGTCGTCTATTCAGCATATGGGGACCGACATGCCAGAGGAGTTTTTTTTGCTGGTTAGACGTACCCTAGATGCGAAGGTGGAACTTGTTCATGTTGATGCCGAGGGCCGGTTAATGCGCCCAATGACCGGGAGGAGCGGATCTCGTTTTTTTCGTTGGTTGAGGCCGTCCCTGGTAGATTCAACGCGCCTAGTCTTAATGGGGGACTGGAATGCCATCCTGGACCCCAAGTTAGTGGGGAGCTAGAGGAAGGAGGGGTGATCGTATCTTGGTTGATCTGATCGACGAGTTTGGTCTCGTCGATAGATACCTGGTCGATCATCCAGGGAGGAAGATGTGGATGTGGGCTCTTAACTGGCCTTCTACCCAGATGGTTAGCTACCTGGATAGAATGTTAGTCAGAGGAGCCGATGTAGACCTACTAGATTGTCCTATGTTCCACTGGGTAGGCAATTCGGACCACAAACTCATTTGTGGCAGGATGGCGTTAGTTTGTAGGCCTAGAATGGTTGGCTGCTGAAAGTTCAATCTGTCTTTACTGGACAGGCGGGACTTCCAGGAACTGCTAACTAGTTTAGTTCAGCGAGAGCTAGTGGGTCGGTTATCGGGAATAGGTGGTGGGAGAGACCTAAGAATAGGATTAGGTCCTTCACCACCGAATTCAGCAAACGGCTCGCTCTAGATAGAGCTAAAAAGGTGAAGCCGCTTAAGGATCGTTTTTGCCGAGCGGTGGCTGGGGGATGCCCTAGATATAGCCTTAGCTAGGGAGGCCCTGGAGCGTTTGACTAGCGAGCGCTACATGGGCCAGCTAATTAGACATAGGTTAAGCAAGATGTCTTCCGAAGATGTGAATATCGGCGCAGAATTGCGCAAGGAAGAGATCCGTCAAGGTCGCTACATTCATGAAGTCAAAACACCGAAGGGACATTCTCTTCCCCCACTGACCACATGTGCGAGGCGTTTCGGTGGCATTTCGAGAGCCGGTTTACCAAGGAACCTGGTCTCCCTAACGAAGAGTTTCGTAGCTATTTGGCTGACTTCCCTGGGCTTTCGCCGACTGAAGCGGTTAGCTGCGAAGGAGTGATCACAGAGGGTGAAGTCTATACGGCATTGAAGAAGGTCGGCAGAGGCAAGTCGCCCGGTCTGGATGGTTTGCCCTATAAATTGTACTTGAGGCAGTCGCACATCTTTGCCCCGAATTTGACAGTTGTGTTCAATAAGTGGTCCCGCCAGGGGTCCGTCCCCGACCGGTTCACCAAGGGTGTGATCGTCCTGTTGAAAAAGGGCAAGGGTGTTGGGCGAAATTTAGATGACTATAGGCTTTACAGAGTTATTATGGTATATGGAGGATTAATTGGTGACAGACGAGTTTTGTGGTGAATGCGCAAATTGTAACGAGTGAATGGGTCGTGAATCAGATTAGATATAAGATAGTCAGTGAAGACCAGCCTCAACCCCTTTTCGGCCTTTACCATAATTGTATGTTTCATACTATAAATATAATCGTCAGCGAACCCGTTTACTAAATGTAACATGGAGAACTGTGCTACGACTGATACTACTCAGAGAGAAATAGACAACATAACAGATACTCTTCGCGTGACCATTTCACACATTTTCTTTTTATTAGTTGATTTTGGCATTGAGTCAATTGGTCCAAGGTTGGCAAATAGTCCGGGCTTGGTGACCTTATTTCTTTTCTGAGTTTGTTCCAGTGACAGATGAACATCTTGAAAATATTACATTCGTCATTCTACCAAATCATAGGGAAAATTCCTGCAATATTAACTCATTTGTTCGAATAAATTTGCTTGTTAAACATGTCTGTTTCTTGATGCTTTTCTTTTCAGCCAGAAGTGTCACTTCTCTAGTTTTCTCTTCTTACCTACTGTTTTTTCTAGCACCTGTTGAAAAGGTAGTTTAATCTTGTGACACTGTTTATACTCTTGATATTTCTGCTACAGCCACTTGGGAGCAACTGACGAAAAGCTAGACCCTATCCTAGAATGGCTAACCTTATATTTCCTTAGAAATGTCTTTGTCCTGCTGATATTGTTTTATCATTAAGATCATTATCATTAAGATTAAGATATATGAAGATCCCATTTTTTTAAAGTAATATTTTGATGGCATTTTTTTCATTTTTAGGGAATCGATTCATTTTCTGGAGTATCGCAGTGAAAATAAAGCGAATTATTTCTACTGCTTTTCTTCAACTGTGTCAAGAGACTATTTTAGTATTCCCTATCCGTACTTATGTGGATATTTACGCTTGGGAGTTTGAACTTACAAAGTCATGAATAACCTTGTTTATAGCCATAATTTAGAACATTCAGTCAGGATTGAACTCACTATAGTGACTTACTCGACTATCTTGCTAATCATCACCATTGAATTTGTATATTTTAAGTCAGTGTCGCCGAAGATTAATATCTGACTTGTTATTGTAACAGAATCATTGAAATATAGAATCTTCAAGGAGTAAAATTCTTCTTTCCTCATTATGTGCCCTAGAAATTCAAATTGTCTTTCCGATTCTAAGAATATTTGTTCTTTTTGTTTCTATTTTCCTTAAAACTTCCTCATTACTCACATGTTCAATCAATGTTATTCTCAGGCTCGTTCTGTAAAGCCTCATTTCTGTTGCCTAAATTATCTTCTCTTAAATTTGTATTTTAAGTATTATGACTTATATAAATAGTTGATTTAGTGAAAGTTTTCCAATTATTTATAACTTGCGTATATTTATTTTATTTTTTAGAAATAATTTTTGACTATTCAAAAATATTGTTTATAATTTCCATTTAAATTCACTCCTGATTAATAAACCATGGTTAGTTGGATTTAAGTACGATCGATTATAGGTTTCATGTATTATTGTTTATATTGCAAGTAGATAGCCATATAAATAAACTATAAAATTTCTTTTCTTACACTTCTCTCTTGTAGAACTTCTTCCCGATTTATTGCTTCCCTGCCACCTACAATATTCAAAAGTTTAAATGCAACACCAATCCCATCTTCTGTCTTCCTAAATTCTATTTATTGTTCTTTCTTCTCAGATCTGGTCGCAAAGTTTTTCTCACTTTTTCATTCCAAGTAACCCGTGCATCCTAATAGAATATATATATATATATATATATATATATATATATATATATATATATATATATATATATATATATATATATTACTTTTTATTTTTATTTATAAATTTAACTTATTTTTATTTATTTGATATTATTTTTTATCTTTATATATTAAGCTATTTACTAATTTTGCTTTAATCTGATTTTTTACAAAAATAAGTATTTACTGATATGTCTACATTTTTCTTTCTGTTTAGTAATTTATGTTGATTTTTTAAACTAATTATTTGTGAGTTTTCTTCTAAACATTGTTTGTATTTCTTACTATATACTTTTCTAGGTTGATACCCATTTTATTATTTGCAATTTAAATTTTGGTTGAAACTTTTTTTTCTTTTTGTTCCATTCAGTGGCGTACCTAGAGTAAACGTCACCCGGGGCGGCCCGCTCAAATGTCACCCCAATGACCCCGATTCACCCTATGCTGAATAGTTAGCTGTAGCTAAATTTTCATACATGCTCTACCTCTACTTTACTCTACTGACCAGTACGTTACTGTTTACATGTATGATCCAAGACAAAATCCAATACCACAAAATAATCAGTTCAAATCAAAAGATTTTTAAAATGCAACTGTTCACTTTCAGAACAACTAAATACAAAACACGGCAATACACAAAAGAATGACATTCGATACTATGGTCTTAGAATGAATGTTTTCTTGTTTTCATTGTGGCAAACTGGTCAATGACATTATCAAGATCTGTTTGTCTTGTAAGCTCGTTTTCAATGGACAGCACAGCCAGATCCGACAGTCTCGACTGGCTCATGGTTGACCGGAGGTCATTTTTTATAAGTTTCATTTTGGATAAACTTCTTTCACACGATGCCACAGAAACACATATTGTCAGAAAGAATCTTAGAGTCAGCGTAAGATATGGCCATGACTCAACAAAGTCCCACTTGATGATAAACTGCAGTACAGTCCAGTGCTTGGCTTCCTCCAATTTTATTTCGGCTGCTTGTAGGTGTCGCCTTAAACGTGGAATTTCTAAACAAAGTTCTTCTTCAGGCAGCTCATCGTACACAGCAGTGAGCTTGGCAACAGAAAATTGTATTTCTTCGTCTTTGGCACAAATAATATGGTCTGACTGAACGGCACAAAATGTCATTAACTGCCTTTCCTCTGGTATCCAACTCGATATGGAAACGGTCCAGACACTCTAACATTGCTCTCTTAGTCTCCTGCTGCAATGACAATTCAGCATTTCTTGGCTCCTCTCCTGGCATTCTTCTCTTTCTTCTGATTCTCTTCTCTGTAGGAATATCAAGGTCTTCACATTTGGCAAGTGCTTGCTGGACGGCACTGTCAACAACATTTGTACGCTGCTCTCCCAAAAAGACCTTGAGAGCCCTTAATTTGGTAGCAACCATGTCCAGAGTAATACCTAGTGTTTACATGTACTTCTGGGTTAAGTTGACTTCTTGTAAAACGTCACCCCAGAAAAACAAGAAAAAAATGAAAGCAAAGTCGCATATAGCTGGCAAAAGTTTGTGCGCAGTGCCTCTTGTCTGGTCGCTTTCTTCGACACCACATAGGACTTCAATGGCTTCCACAAACTGGTTAAACTTCTGTAACACTGGCTTCACAGCGTCAGCATGTGCACCCCAGCGAGTTGTAGACAGTCTCTTCACTGTTAGACCTGTGTATTCCACTAGAACATCCCAGCGATGGGTCGACAGAGCAAAAAAAGTGTACAGCGCCTCAAGACTTTCAAAAAACGTTACACAAGATATATTGTTAGCAAACGAATGTTTCCCACAAAGGTTAAAAGAATGATTAGAACAAGGTACAAAAAGGTCTTTGATTTTTTGTTGCATACCGCCGTGGATTCCAGACATGCTTGCCGCATTATAGTACCCTTGAGCGCGAGACAATTGAATATCCAGTCCTTCGTTTTCTAGTTTCTCGATGATATTGCTAGTTAATGCAGTAGCTGTTTTACCTTTCAGATGAAAAAATTCCAAGGAATGACTCCCGCACTTCAACTGTACCACCGCTAATGTGTACATATCGAATTACTGTTGACATTTGATCTGCATGCGAAATGTCCGGTGTGCTATCAAAAAGTATGCCAAAGTATTTTGCACTTTTGATGTCAGAAACGAGTTTTCCATTCACGTATTTTACCAAGAGAGAAATGAACTCGTTCTGAATTTCAGGTGACATGTATGAACATACTACCTGACTGTCTGTGTTTTGCTGGAGTCTGACAATATGTTCTTTTAATACTACATCATAGTATCGACAAGCTCCAAGAAGTTACTTTTGTTTAATGATGACGCATCCTCACGATGTGCCCTAAATGACAGGTTCTGTCGGGCAAGGAAAAGTATCACATCTAAAACTCTGTGCAGAATGTCTATGAACTTCTTTTTCTCTTTCTCCATCAGGGAAATGTGTGCTGCATCGATGGTTGTTTGCATCTGGAGTCCTGAAGCCAGTGTTTTCTACTTCTCCAAGCACAACAGATGATACTTTGATTGTTCGTGTTCAGCAATTTTCGGGTTTAGCTTCCACCAGGCTTCGAAACTAGTGACGAAAGTAGACGTTCCAGTAGCTTTGTCATCTTTGGCAAACAACCGACAACAAAAGCAGTACAATTTTCCGTCACGCAGCGAGTACGCCATCCACGAGCGTAGCACCCTGTCGTCATTTGACAATGAATAATAAAACCAAGCTGCAAAGAGTTGCCGCAATTCACCTTTAACCTTTGCACCTGGCCTTTTGACCGACTTGAAAGGTTCCTGCTTATTCTGGAATGGCTCGCTGCCCCTTTTGATGATATCAGTTCTGACACTATCAGGCACAGGAATATGCCACAATGACACGTTTTGAATATTGACAAATTACTGGTGATGCTGGCTGCGCTGGCGGCCAAAGTTTCAAACTCTTCTTCAGATCGAGCTGCAATTGCTGCATCATATTGTTCTTCAATGTCAGTTTGCTCGTTGTCGCTGACTCTCGGTTGCTCGCTATCATTTGAACTTAAAGAATGTTTTTCGAATTGTTGTTCGTGCGACGTTCCTTCAGCATCAATAGAACCAGAACTCTTGACAGTTTCTAATTTCTGTGTCCACTTCAGCAAAGACCGTTTCATAGCATTTAGCGCTGCATCTTTTACCATTTTGGCTTGGCGTTGTTGATAGCCGCTGGGGCGTTTTTGACGTTTCATTGTTATCAAGCTTCCAATTATGAAAATACATTAAAATAAAAGTTTAAACATGAAACAAAAATAAATAAAAAATATGTTAGTAATTAATTTTCAATTCATGAAACACATTTTGAATGTCTTTAAAATAGTTTTTAAAAAATACACTTACATTTTTATGTTGGCAAATTTTCACTGTTTTTCGTACGTTTTGTCAGAGGATGGGAAATGTGAAAACTAAATTGCCAAACGGTATCAAAGATATTAATTACCAAAAATAATTTCTATTAGTAGTCTGGGATTTTATTGCCTTATATTTCCATCCAACTCCACCTTTTATATATATTCAGAAATGTTTTACAACCAGTACAGATACATAAACTGAAATCAAAGAAGAAATGACGCCAAAACGTGTTGTCGCGTATAGGTGCGAACAATTTGAATTCACTAATTCTATTAATGCCCAATTCATCTGACGCCGAGACTTTGAAGTTGACAGAAAAAAATTTTTTCACACTTTTTTGATAACCACGTGTAAGGTTTTCCAATGCTGGCTAGGGGACCGGACAAAAGCACATCGGACAAAACCCACCATATAATTAAAAAAAAAAAAAGACAACAGCATAAAATAAATGAATCAAAAACATTAAAAATCACTTTTTACATTTTACTTTTAATTTAGGAAAATTAGGCAACTATTGGATAAATGTCAATTGAAGATAGATTTTAGGACCATTCTTGAAGAGGATATAGTTTTAAATAGGATTTAAGTGCCGAAAGATACATGTTTTAAAATATTTACTCTTTTTTTAAAGGAAATAAATCGATTTTTCTAAGTTAAGTGTTCGTTCTAAGAACACAGTTCTTGTATTATCTTTTACAATTATTATATTAATAAAAAAGTAGTAAATTAAAATCCTATTACCAGATTAAATCCATCATAATACATTTCGGTTTATTCGTAAATATGTCATTGATTTTAATATTTTGTTAATAGTTCGAAAAAATGAATTACTTCGTGACTGTTCGAAACTTGGAAGGAATTCGAAAGTATTTAAACTATCGAATAGAAAGTCATTTAAATATTATGTGGGGAGGGGAAGCGCTTAGTTCCTATTTAAAATTATATCCCCGTATAGAACGATCCTAAAATCTATTTTCAATCGATATTTATTCCATAGTTGCTTAATGTTCCTACAATCCCAAAATTACGTAATTTTCTGTTGCTAATTTTCCGGTGTCCAATTTTCCGTTGCATCATTTTCTGGGTACCATTTAATTATCAATGATGTTTGAAAGTATTTTTTCTTGACAAAAATGTTCTATTTAATTTTTAAGCATTTTTCAGAACATTGTAAATCAACTGCATTCTTTTAAAGGTTACCTAGAGAATTTATGCAAAGTTTATTTTTTTGTTTTTTTTAATACAAGTAAAATAAATTTACATCGTATTTTGATGTTATTATGATTTTAGTTTTAGTGATAATTTAAAAACAATAAATATTTATCATTAGTACCAATAATGGAAAATTAAGTTAAAAATTTAAAAGAATCGTTTTTGGAATCGGAAAATAGGCACAAATTTTTCCGATACCTCCAAAAGTTCCGATTTTTCCGATTCTCGATTCCGATTCTCGATTCCAATTCCGATTAATCGTCCCAACACTAGTACATATATTCAAAAGTATATCGCTCACTCATGGAAAATTGTATCTCAGTGAATTGATACACAGGCAAGACTGAAATTGTTGCACTTTTGGCTTCGTATTTCGCTTTGTTGTTATTAATGATGCAGAGTTAAAACACCATATCATCCGATAAAATGTTACAACAATGTCTCTTGTTAGTAACCAAGATTGTAGCAACTGAAACACATGAAAGCTGAAAACATTGCTATTTTTCCTACTCACAAATTTCATGACAATTTGTTAGAAAATTTCTGACGGGGTGACAAAACTGGGGGGATCATAAATTATTTCTGGGGGGTCATATGCCCGCCTGCGAAACCCTGTGTCTCCACCACTGTTTTCAGACTATTTTTGGCACCTTAGCCTGGTTGAAAAATTTTGTGCTGGCACCCGGGGCGGTCCGCCCCATACCCCCCCTCCTTAGCTACGCCACTGGTTCCATTACATGTTTTGATAGAGCGGTATTACTGGCATATTCTTGAAAATATTTTATGTTTATATCTTCTTTTAGAGTTCTAATGGAGGTTTATTTGAAGACCAAAGAAAGTTCGTTTTATGACATTTTATTATTTTTTTTCTTTCTTTCTGACGTGTGATCTAATATCATGATTGAAGCTGTACAACTTTAAAATATCGGTTTTCGTAGAAATTTTGTATTCGTTTTATTAAAAATGCGTTTAGGGTTTAAGTTATTAAATTTTTATACATTATGTAACATGTTCATTTTAAATATCACGTTATGTCTTAGTTTGTTGTACGTCTTGTTTGTTTTTTAATTATTAAATATATTTAGTATGTTTGTTCCCAAAATGAAGTAAACTAATACAATACTGTTATTCTTTTTCTAGAGTCGCCTTTTCAGGTTAATATTATATAATATTGTTACATTAACTCTGTGATGAATTTCTTTAATTTTGTACGTATTTTACAAAGATCGCTCTTACTTAGTATTTTTTTAAATTAGTAACAAAAACAACTTATAACAAGAACTGTTTCCAACCACACACAAAAGCGAATAACTTTTGTTACCATGTGAACTGTCTTGAAGCCAATTGTCTTACAAAGTAACTGGATTTAAAATTATTTCTAATTTTAATTTCTGATACTTTTGTTTTAATGCGTCATCAGACGTATGAAATCATTTGAAAATGGAAGTGGAGGATTTTTTATAGTCCTACACATAATGTAAACTGCGCAGAGTTTATTTTTACTTTTTAACAACGTTCACTTACCCACGATGGCACGCCATTGCTCTGAGAAAAACACTTCTTTCAATACTGACATATATTTACATACATACATATAAATATATACTGGTACATGGGCAAGTATATATATATATATATTTATGCACACCCTTTGCCAGATTCAGTGGAGGTCTTGTAAAGGAAACAATACACAACAGGTAAGAAAAAGTGAATGTTTTTTATTTAATTTTAAAAGTTTAAAAGTATAAACTACTTTAACAGTTTTTAAATTCCACGTCCTTTCTGGACGTAAACCATTATGGCTCTCCATACTTTCCTTTTCTTTATTGTCTATAAATTGTCGTGCCTTTTTGGGAAAGATAGCGGAGTGGTTCTTGTTGCCTTCACAGTTTGAAATTCATAGTTTTCTTCCTGTTAGACAGATTATCACCCAAGTTTCTGAGTTTACTCTGTTATTTTAACCATAGCTGGGAGGATAAGAAACCGATTTATACCTTTACCAAGAATATTCGTGCAAAAGTGAACGCAGTAAATCTAGGTAGAATATGAACTCGGCTCGCCGATCCCACTTTCTGTACTGATAACAGTTGCGCTGACTGCACGTCCACTTTCCAATTTAGGCCTCAATATTCGCAAAAGATGTTATATGATTTCCTGATGATGTTGTTGTTGATTTTATGTAAAATTTAATGAACAACAGTTCAGATATTTATTTATTTTTTTTTTTTACTTTATTATGCATCAAACACAAACCGGAGCTTAGAAATTTATTCCATGTAATCCAGTAGTTATTATGATTATGTTTGTTCAGTAATATGATTACACAAAATAACTTGCGGCCATATCACGTTGAAACACCGGTTCCCATATGATCACCGAAGTTAAGCAACGTCGAGCCTAGTCAGTACATATACGGGTGACCGCTTGGAAGCTTGTGCTGATGATATAATAAATAACGGCTTGGAATTGTTAATTGGAGAGCCGAGTTTCAATTCCAGTTCGTTATATTCCGTTACACGCAAATACCTTTCGAAATGGTATAAATCTACATCTTCTCGCCCCAATTAATTATTTCAACTTGTATAAGTAAATCATTAATATCTCCCTTCCCCCCCCCCACCAAAAAAAGTCTTACGATCTAAATATATTTTCTGGCTTTAAATATCCGGTAAAGTGTTGATAAGACGTAGAAAACGAATCAGTCAATCAATTAAAGGTAATAATATGATTAATATTACAGAACACTAGAATTATGAAAATGTTTCTATTTTAAATGGCAATTTTAATGTAAACATGAATTATGTCGTATATGAGACGAATACATATAAAATGTTTATGACATTAGTTTTAAAGTTCAGCGGTGACTGTCAATTATTTCTTTAGTCCTTTCTTCATTTCATCTTTCCTTTGATGCCATGCGTTATGCACGCTTGGGAGATCATATCTCTTTTCGATTCATGATTGACTTGGCAGAAGAATTCCCGCAATAGGCTGCAGTTACTTTCTGCGGTAAACTGGCTTACAACAAAAGCTAATATGACCCACAGTTCGTCCTGCTATTTAGAGATGGGTTCATACTTTTCCCAAAGGTATTTGTGCGTAAGTTAATATAACGAATGTATTCGAACTCAGCTCCCTGATTTCTCATTTCGAACCGTTATCGATCAAGCCACCCGCACATCCAAGCTTACAACAACTAGTATTCTCAAGCTGTCACCCATCTGTCTAGGAAGACTTCGGTGATCGGACTAGAACCGGTGTTTCAACATGGCCTTGATGTATTAGAAACCAAAGCGATTGTATTATGATTACTGAAAAAATAGCAATTGCAACATTTTTTTTAAAAATAACTGTCACACATTTACAGCCAACAGATATTTCAGTAAAGTGACAAAGTTTTAAAGACAGTTGCAAAGACAATCAACGGATTTGCATGAAAATTTGACAGCTCAGAAGTTACGTCTCTTTTGGTTCAGAAGACTCATGATCTTCTTTTAAGAGATTATCATTCTCTCATGCAGCTATAAAGCCTGGTTAAATACTGTTATAAATAATACAAAATCCGTTGTCCAAATAAAGATATTTAGAGCGTAAATGTTTACTCTTCACTAGTAATTGACAATAAATGTGAATGTTTTGATTTATCCTTAGTATGGATTTGACGAAACGTACCATTTTCAGGTCTGCTCAAGAAAACCTTACAGTAATTAATTCAATATAATTATTCCACTTCATGTCGAGTGCAAAACGTGTAAATCAAGAAGGCGCCGTGAGTTGCTTTCATTTCTTACTTCTGATTGAAGTTAATTTTCGAAATCAGATGCTAGTTTTACTTTATCGAACTTATTTTTAAGACAAATGGAAATACTTGTGACATCTGTATAAATACCGAGTTGAGAACTGATGACGTCGGAAAAGTCGTTGATGAAGCTAAGAAACAAGTAGTTCCAAGGATGGAGCCCTGGCGTATAATCGCATTAATGCGAACTAGTCAAGAAGAGTGGTCGTTCAACACGATTTTCCTTATTATGATTATACTTTTGACAACTAAATGTAACTTTTACTACATTTGAACGTGTTTTTTGTGCTCTCTCCACAACTTTGATCTGTTTCTGAACAACTTAATATATGCATGCAATCATATATTCTGTTTTAGGAGTTATTTCTTCATAATACTGAATATGCTACGAGATTTATTTATTTATGAACGTCGGTCACTGCTAATAATGATTATCCCAATGTGGGCAAGTAAAATTAAATTTTTTGATATTTGAATAACATGTACCAATTATTCTATATAAGTACGTAAGTACATCTGTATGTAAGGAGATATATGAATAAATTCGCAGATTGTATGAATGGAATTACATCAATAATTCCGTATATTCTATGTATATATAGAGGTACATCAATACACCTGTACTTTCTATGTATATATAGAGGTACATCAATACACCTGTACATTCTATGTATATATAGAGGTACATCAATACACCTGTACTTTCTATGTATATATGGAAGTACATCAATACACCTGTACTTTCTATGTATATATGGATGTACATCAATAAAGCTGTATATTTTATACATGTATGGTGGTATATCGATAAATCCGTAGATTCTATGTAAGTATAGAAGTCTACAAAAATGCGGAGATTGTATGTATGTATAGAAGTATATCAATAAATCCGTAGCCTAACAATGGAAAAAAAGCATTTCTTTTACACAAGCATTTATTTTTTTAACCCAATCTTATTTCTTGTCAAGCCCTTTCTTCATTAATCACATATTCAATATTATACATTGATAAATCAAAATTCATCTACTAACTATGCCAGGCTACAGACTTAATGATCCACTCTTGTACGCATGTATGTATCTAACTTACGTTCTGTTTTTGTATTTATTTCTTTAGCTCTGCTAAAGTGAAAGTGAAATGACAGCTACACACGTCATCGTAGCAGCCTTCCTCACAGGTAAGTAAAAAGGCATTTTGTCGTTGTCTCCACAGCTAAGATCCAATTTAATTTACTTTGTATCTATTCGCTTCATGAAACTAGTATGAGTATTAACTGTGAATAAAAAGTAATTCATATCTTTTAATCAAGCAAGGAAAAAATAAACCATTTTATTTACATATTTTAAATAAAAGCTTATCTATTTCTGATTGTTTGATACGCTTTGTGAATAAACAGCATTTTCAGTTCCAAAAGTAAAGCAGAGGGAAAATCGTAAGAACAAGTCAATAGAAAAGCGTAAATGAATTAGCGTCACTTCTATGTGCCGTGTCTCTTTAGAAAATAGACGATCATCGTCCTCCACAATTTCCTGTCCTTTGTAGCTTTTAATAAAGTTTGTATTTTTCTTATCCCTTCCTTTCTTTTCAACAATTCATTAAGCTAACAGACAAAAAAGAATGGGTCACCTGCACCGAAGCAACGGTAAATCAGAATTAAACAAATCCATGTGTTCTTCATTCCGCTTCCACGAGAAAATAAAGTAGAAATTTATTATTTAAGGATTATCTGAGAAAATATCTTTTTTTAAAAACGCCAGATATAAAGGGTTATGCGGTCGTAGAAATTATCTGACAGCCATGACTAGGTTCTTCTGCTTGTGTGGCATAGTGCAGAGTCCTGTTACTAGACATAGGGTCTCCCAGAAGCCACTCGTTTGACCCAGGGTAACACTCCTCAAAACACTTGATATAGGCTTCCGTGTTGAGGCTGAGGCCGAGGCCCTGCGGGATGATAAATGTAGGCATAACGTCGCCATCACGAGTAAGCACTCCAAACACCATGATGTTGACCGGATATTTGGTTTTCATCACTCTCGGTAAATCTTTTGGGGACACAAGCCAACGTCTGTTCTGTGTGTTAACCATCGATCCTGGAAGAATTTTTTTTTTTTTTTTTTTGTCTGAGACAAAGCAAAACATGTTTGATTGGAGAGAATGCTTGAGCTTATTCAAAAGCTACGTAGCGCGGTCTTTCCTCTGGTCTTTCATGGGTTGGAAAAAAAATTGGCCCTTTCTCATCTTGCATGAGAAATACCCAATGTCTTCATGCACTACCTGCCTAATAAGAAACTCAGACTTCCCATGACAATGGACCTTAACTTGGAGGGATCGTTGGCAATCATAGCCTGGATCTCACCAACAAATTGCGAAGTTATTTACTTATCAGAACTATCAAAGTGAGTTTTCCGAGCAGCTGTACCTTTGTAATCACCATTAGACTCGTCCAACTCTTTTCGAATCCTCTATACGGTCCTCGGATTGACACCCAAACACTCTGGAATGTTCGCATTGGAGATACAAACGTGAATGCTACGCAGTACAGCTTGCTGTTTCCAAATTTCTGGCGTAGTGAATTGCCCCATGGCGCTCTTTTCCTCACAGACAGTTGCCAACTGACCCTACTATGCTGTGCAGTCGACAAAATCAAAAACAAACAATTCACATGCGCGAAATTAAAAATATAAAATGGCGACAATTTATCTATCGGACCTGGTAGTTTGTAGATTATAAAATATATTGTGTGTAATTTTTAATATAATATATATATATATATATATATATATATATATATATATATATATATATATATATATATCGTAGGAGATTAAAACAAAAACATAAAAACAAAAAGATGGTAAATTACTGGCGAGTGAACGATTAATTTAATTTCAAAAGCAGAATACTTCCTCTATTTTCGAAAATAAAAACAATATTAAAATTAGGCTTATGAAGTTTTACAGTGATTAACCAATCAAATGTTACCAGCGCTAAATTCAAACTAATCGAAAAAAAATATATATAGTACATGACATGAAATTTCTGCATATAAATCCTAGAGAATTTTATTTGAGATAGGTACAAATGGTTACATTATTTCGAAAAATATATAGAAGTATGACTTTCATCTTTCACAAGAAGTTAAATGGAAAGAGGTAGGGAGGTAATCTAACATAATGTTAAGTAGTTATATTCTCGGACAGCTTCCTACATAAAATATTGTAGTTGATAATTAAAAGGCTTTTTTAAGAAACTGGTAACCGTTTAAAAAAGAAAATCAGATCATAAATACAAAACTACTTTGGCATATTAATATGCGACAGTAAATATGCGAAGTAAAGAGCATCCATATAAGGTGTTGATAATACTAAATAATCAATGTAATATGTTAATAATACTAACTAAACACCTATTCCAATCTTATATGAAAAATAATGCTAACCCAATATATATTCACCCCAATTCTAACCACCCTCCATCTGCAACCAAATATATACCCTCATCTATAAAATGTAAGATTAGCAACATCTGACAAAGATGTGCTTGATAAATATAACGGTGTTTATAATACTGCTTTAAAAATAGCGGTTGCGAGTACACTGAAATCAAGTACAGAGAACATGATAATAGCAATCTAAGGAAAAGAAATAGGAATAGAAAAATCATTTTTATATGCCCTCTTTTAACCAGATGGTCAGTACTAAGTTAGGCCCGAAATTACTCCATTTAATTGATAAATATTTCCCTAGAAATAATCCTCTCAGTAAAATATTTAACAGAAATACACTTAAACTAAGTTATAGCTGAACCGATAATCTTGAAAACATTATAAAGAAACACAATAATAAAATTTTAGACCAATTTAAAAATTTTAATGATAATGTACATTCCAAGGTAAATACTCTTGATAATATTAAGCAATTTAATTGCGAGAATTCTAATGAATGCCCATTACAAAACAAATGTTTGACAAACTCTCTTGTTTATTTAAGTACTATTTCTATAATAGAGAATCTGCCAGGTGAAAAAATTTATATTGGTAGTACTAAGAATTCTTTTAAGACTAGTTGGTAACAATATATCTTATTCTCCACCAATAGTACTTATAAAAATAGTACATCTCTTTGTAAATATTTTTGGGAATTTAAAAGAAACTTATAAAACTCATGCGGTAAAATGGAAAATTTTAAGAATCTAGAACATGTAGATATTTAAATGAACCTTGTTTTTTATGCTTACATGAAACATTATGAATTATCAGATTTTCTGATAAAAAAATCCTTATTAAACCAAAGAAGTGAATTAACTATAAATTGAAGACAGAGTCTACCTCTACTTTACAATATGGTTAAACATTGAATTTTAATAATTTCTTATAGTAATACCGTATATACTCGCAGATAGGTCGACCCACCGGATAGGTCGCCCCACCGGATAGGTCACACGCCTACCTTATGGCTTAATAATTGATGATTTACTGTTGACTCGCAGATAGGTCACACTATAATCTGGGAAGTTTCACAGCCCTTTTTATACTTAAGAATTATCAGATATCTACCTTTATTTCTACCTTTATTTCAAAACACAATGATTAATACACTTTTGCAGTTAAAATACAAATCACCAATGTAAACTAGTAAACAAAAAGAAGTAACTGTTGTACCGGTATTTTTATATTTACCGCATATTATTTTTATATTAAGTCAACTTGACAAAAAAATAAAAAAACTACAGAAGAAAATGTTACGGTACATTTAGAAAAAAAGTGTTTATCTATTTATATATCAAGTTACAGTTTTAAAATTCATTCGGAACTAAATCCCAAGAATTCTTCTTCATTATCATCGCTGTCAAATATCATTCTCATTTCTCCTAATCGATTTCCATGTTCTTCTGCATAATTTAGTACTTTTAATTTAAAACCTCCTTCATAACTCTTTCTTTTACTCATGATTAGAGTTTGCAACAATTAAAATTATAAACTATAAATTTGGCTACCAACTATATCACTGCGCAATGCAAAATAGTGCAAACGTTTCGGTTACTAGATTCATGCGCTTTGTTATTTGTAAATAACGCTTACGAAAGCCCTTTAATGTTATATGAAACAACCATTAAAGAAAATTATCTCATAATAAATATATTTCATTTCTTTAAGTCATATTTTCCAACGTATTTTTGACAATATATATTTATATTTCAGAATGAATTTTAGGACTATTTTTTCATTGTCAATAAACATCTACACGTGGTTCCTTAACTTATGTATGCATGTTCAGGGTTTCTATATCAGTCTATTATGAGGGCCCCAACCGAACGGTGACTGATGGATCAATGAATATTTCATAATTTTATTTATTTACTGTGATAGACATGTAAATCTAGCAGCATGAGGCAAGATTAAAACAGCGTGTCAGTATATATATGATAGATAAATTGTTTCTATACAGAGAAAAACCACAGCTTTAGTATTTATGGGCATCATTTCCAATTTCTCAGAAATCAAGATGACAAGATGGTGTTGTTTTACATTTCTTTCTAGCGGATAGGTTGCACCCCTAATATTTTGTGAAATATTTGGTAAAAAATGTGCGACCTATCCGCGAGTACATACAATAATTAATAGACGAACTTCGATACACCTTATATGACTTATTATTCTATTTGGAAGAGTCATTTAAATTTAATATAGCTCAGTATTGATGTTTAGTATTATTAACATCTTATATAGATGTACAGGTGTTTAGTTAGTAATATTGACATCTTACATTGATAAGTTATTATTAACAACTTATATGGATGTTCTTTACTAAACGGTTGCATATTAATATACAAAAGTAGTTTTTGTATTTATGATTTGATTCCCTTTTTAAAACGGTTAAGTTATTTACCAATTTCTTAAAGAGGCCTCTTAATTATCAATTACCGCATTTTATGTATGTTAGACGTTAACATTATGTTAGATGACCTCCTACCTCTTTCCCTTTAACTTCTTGTGAAAGTTGAACGCAATACTTCTATATATTTTACGAAATAATGTAACAATTTGTATCTGTCTCAAATGAAATTGTTTAGGATTTATATGCAGACAACTTCATGTCATTACCTTTATACATTTTTTTCGGTTAGTTTGAATTTAGCGTTGGCCATGTTTGATTGGTTAATAAGAGTAGAACACACAAGCCTCATTTTAATTTTGGTTTGTTTGTTTTTTCGAAAAAATAAGAAGTATTCTGCTTTAAATTAAATTAATTGTTCACTCGCGAGTAATCTACCATCACCCTAGAAGATACATTTGTAGTGTTGAAACAAGATCGCTATTGTGTAGTGATTTTTAACGTTTTTAACGTTTTTGTTTTAATCTCCTATAATAGATAATATTTAACTCTACTCTGTATTGAGCCTTCTTTTAAAATAAATGTTACGGACAGTGAAATTATTCTTCATTTGTTCTCATATTACCTGGATATATACATATATATATATATATATATATATATATATATATATAAGCTTAAAAATATTCGTGTATATATATCTATATCTATATATATATATATATATATATATATATATATATATATATATATATATATATATATGCGTGTATATATGTCCTGTTGACTTTCCTTCATGTGCTTCGACAAATATACCAGGTTTAATCTCCGGAAGAACACAATACTGTATTTCACATTCAAATGTTTTACGAAAACGGAATTCCTCGTAGAAAATATTCCTCCCTTCGTCTTTCTTATTATTGTCTGCCCAACTTTAGTTTCCACGTTAAGCAATAAAATAGTTGTCATTAAATGTAAGTTTTCATTAAATAAAGTTGTTATAGAATATAATGTTGTAAGGAGCTATTATAATTCCAGGAACTGTTCGTGAAATTATACTCATTTTTTGTGTTACTTATATGGATACAATAAGGTTTCAGCCGACCAATTCCAGATTAAAATCGGATTCAATGAATATTAAAAAAAAAAAAACATATCCAAAGAAGCGGCAGAGAAAACTAGTAGAGTAGACCATATCTAGAATGATGAGAGAAGCGTATATTAACCTTTCTAAGATGGAGTTTAAATACAGCTGTAGAGAGAGAATATGGAAAGAAGCAGCCCATATCGACTATATGCTTAATCCAGACATGTGGAGTTTTCAGTGCAGTATGGTTTTCTTTGCAATTGGGAATGAATTGGAATTAATATACGTTCATGAATTAAAGTCATTTGATGGTGCGTGGTTGTATGTAAATGGTATCGTTGGCATAGATGAATGAAAAAAAATGTATGTTTATAAGCTACCAATTTGCAGTATGTCAATTTTTCTCAAAAAATAAAAGGCTTCTTTCTTTCTTTACGTGTAACATCTGAGAAGGGTTGTAGAATAGAGCGACTGAAACATGGTGATAAGAGTATCCTTAGGTATCATGCGTGATGCACGCTTGGGCGATAATGTCTCTTTTTGATTCATGGTTGATATGACGGAATTCTCGCAAGGCTGCCGTTACTTTGTGTGGTAGAAAGGTTGTCAAACATGGTTACACGGCTCAGTCTCTCCTGCTAGAGAAGAGAGAGATTCATAGATTTCCCATGGCTATTTGCGTGCAAGTAATGTAACGAACTCGACTAGAATTTGAACACGGCTCTCCGATTTCTCACCCCAAGCCGTTATGCATTGCACCACCCACACATCCAACCTAATACCTGGTATTCCCAAACGGCCCCTATCTAGATACAGACTAAGGTCGAGGTTGCTTAACTTTTGAGATCTGACGAGAATTGCTGTTTCAAACTAATATGGCTGTAATTGATAAGAGTATAAGTAACACAAAAACTGAATTCACTTTTCTGAATAACTCCTCGAACACCAATGTCAATGCGATTAACAAAGATTTAGTAGATACATGCATTTTTAGATGTGCTTATCATTTAAGAGGTATGTATATAATTTCAGTTGCAGGGATTGTAAGTGCACAACTGCCTTTCCATATCTATGGAATCGGAGGCATCGGGAGTTTAGGCTATGCAGGAGGAGCCGGCGCTTTCACTCAAGGTTTCGGACCATTCCTGGGACTTTACCCTTACAACGGAATAAGGCATACACTACCATTACCAGTTTCTGTCACAGAAACAGCCGGAACAACCCATACAGTGTCCCATACGTCAGCGGCAGCTGCACCACATCATTCTGCTTCACACGTCAGTAAAGCTGTCACTGTGGCTCATCACATTCCCACTACACATGTCGCTGCCGTTCAGCATCCAATACCGGCGGTAACTACCCACGAGCAACATGTAAATTATGGTCCAGCTTTCCCTGGAGTAGAGCCTTACTCACCATTCTTCTATGGACCTGGATTTTCACCGTTCGGCCCCCAATATACGACGAGCTTTGTTAAACATCAAACAATACCAGCCGCCAGTCATTCAACCGTCGTAAAATGTAAATATTACCCTTATTAAAATACTCCTTTTATTTTTTAATTCATTTATTTATTTTTAGATATTTTGAATATTAATCTAACATTCAAGTCAGGTCCTTAAATAGCCTCGTTAGATATAGATTCTCATATGACTGTCAGACATGGCATCCGTCTCATTCAGAAATGTCTAAACCAGTGCTTCTCAACCTTTTTCTATTTATGGCCCCCTTTAAAATTGGTCATTTTTTTTTTTTTGATGGCCCCCTCCTAAGTAGTGAATCAATTAATACTTTTATAGGAAATTTCAAGGGTTTGTTTTTAATTTGACTACCGGATGAGGGTGCATCTCTTCACTAGTACAGTTGATTGAGGCATATCGACGTGAGAAAAATAATTATTTCATTTCATTTCTTGTACTGGTATTTATTTCATATTATTAACAAATCAGCATAATTAATAATGAAAATTAATAAAAATAAAAAAATAAAAAACAGTTTGTACCACGGAAAAATGGCATATATAAGAGGTTATTGTGAGTTGGTAACTGGGTAGATCATTCAATAAATAAATGGAAGTAATTTTGTGAATACAGCTCAAAAATATATTTCATTTACATAATTTTAGTTTATTAGAACTAAAATATCGAGGGAAACAATGTGTAGCATTGTGCCTTCCTTTCATTGAACTTGTAGCTCCTAAATCCCAAAATTTATCTACATCCCCCTTAAAATCTACCTGGACCCTTTTGTGGCCTTTTACCTCCTCTTTAAGAACTACTTGTTTAAACTATCAGCTATGTACAACCATTTTCTCAGACCAATGATCAAAAATAGCTTCAAGCAAACGAATCCTGTGGGTTTTGCATCAGATCTTACAGACAGGATAACATACAAAGAACTTTACCAAAAATCATTATTTACATTGTTTGGACTATCGTCCTCATCTTTGTTGCTATATTTATCACAACGTCTCGGCCGTTGTACGCACTGGCCTTCTCTAGGTGGTTGGAATGTTGAACTGAAACCTTTATTTCGCTCGCTGGGGTAGAATGTCCTAGTTTCACGTGTCATGGATATGAGTTATCTCCTGTTAATTGCCCTCTCCAAGTTCTCCACCGCCTTAACCAGGTATTGAACTCACACTCTTTGGATCCTGTCATTGGATCTAACTAATGCCTTCATCCACTGTGCCAAGTGTCTTTGAAGACATCTGTGGATGAATTTCTGGAACTTATAAACCTAATGTTTTCAGCAACCATTTTTCCAGAGCGCATATTATAATTTTCGTTGTTATTATTGCTTTTTCTCTAACACTCCTTATTACTGGTTCCCATATTGTATTCATTTCTATTCTTGGTCGGCTCATGAGATCTTTTGGCATAGCATATGTGCTGATTCCTTAAGTTTACGAATTTTCCAATGATGTTCTCTGTCTATGATTTCAACCTGATCTCACAGAGGGAGGTGATCTCCCTTTTCTCTCCATATGTGGTCAGCCACGCCTGATTTTTCCACTTCCCCTCGTGTTACAGCTTTCTGGTGTTCTTGAAGCTTTACCTTATCAAAAATCATATCAAATGAAAACTTCCAACGGTAATAACGAAATGGGTAATACATGTAACTAGAAAGAAAATAATGATATAATCAATATGTTGCCTTTCCACACTAACTTGTTAGAGGGGGAACTCACGTCAATACTGTAAAGGGAAATAAAAACTCTTGGAATTCCGTTTTAAGAAAAGATTTTATGAATTTCAACCGATAGTAAAGCTAACTACTCGATCAATGCCGAATGCTTCCTGTAAGGAAACGGATGATCTCACCATTGCCATTAAGTTAGAAATAAACATACTATAGCGTTACCCACAACACGACATTAAGTACGTAGGTAAATCAATATATCTGTAGCCTAATAATTAAAAAAATCTTTATTTTATGCAACAAATGTTTATTTTCCAACATAATCTCATTCCTTGTCAACATCCTATCCTATATGTCTTTGTTAATCAGGTAAGTCGAACATTATTCATGCAAATTCCAAATAAAGATTTAGGTAATAATTGTGCCAGAATACGGATTTATTGCTCAAACCTTGCGCAGTCTTTATTAGATTAATTTTTGAAACACTCAGTTTGGATCCAATTTACTTAGTAGTATCTCAATAGCCATTGCAAGTTAGCATGAAAGAAGATACAGACATAGAAACATATAGAAAAAGGCACACTCTTCATTATTATATATGATTATTACAGAGTATTTCATTTCTTTACGAAACATTTACCTTATTATGCGTTTTGTCTTTTCAATTCTATGAATGACCGAGTATTTATTCTCTTTGTTGATTCACTGTAGGTTTTAATGACCTTATAATATATAATGACCTTATAATGTATTAATGACTTTATAATGTATTCATTATGACCGAATAATTATTATCTTTGTTGATTCATTTTAGCTACGAGTCAAACCAGCAGCTCTTCCGGTTCTTCGTCGGTCAATGTTGCACAACCCAACACAATCTATTCTTACCAGAGCTACAAACCTGTTGCGAGCGTAGTGACGAAAACGCAACACTTTCCTGTTGGATATCCCTACAACCTACCCAATATAGCTACAACTAGACATCATCAGACAATATCACATGTGGGTCCGAGCTTCGGGGTTGCCCATCTCCCCTCTGCGTTTCACGGCATCTTGCCCACAAGCACAACTAAGTATCATCAAACTACTGCATACCCCGGGTTAGGCTATGGTTACGGCCCCTTCCCTGGCGCCATAAATTCTCCATTTGGAGCATATGGGATTCCGTTCCCTTATGTGAATGCAGGGTTTCCCGGTGGAGCAGTGAGTTCGTCAGCTGTTCATACAGTTCATCATCCAGGCGATTTTACAGCTGCCCTGTATCCGAGTGCTTTCCAGAGCTACAACGTTGGCACTTCAAATCCATTCCCTTTTTATTCAGCGTCCAGTTCACCTGGAAAGATTACTAAGACAACATCACTAAAGTCTTCTTCGAGCAATAAAAATTAGTAAGTGTTTACTAAAAGAACCGTTTTGTTTAACAGTACTTTGTTAAATACATTTGCATGTTTGCCTCAAAGGTTAGAGTATTGATTTTTTTAATATCGTGTCCCTTTCGAGCATAGGTTATATACCACACCACAAATTTCTTTTCCTTGTTAAATATGAATTGCCATGACTTCTTGGGAGAGATTGTATTGTGGTTTCCTGTTGCCTTCTCCACAGTTAGACTGGCAGCACCCAACACTAGAAGGTCCAGTCTACGTTGCTATTTAGCCTACAGCTGGAAGGAAAAAGAAATGGATTCATGCTTTCTAAAATGTATTCGTGCGAAAGAAAACGTAACGGACGGAATTTGAATTCGTCTCACCAATTCCACTTTCCGCGACAATAACCACTAAGCTACCGATACACCTTTTTCTTCTTGGCTATTGAGCAGGGGAAAACTTACAAAAAATAAGAAACCTTTCCACCAAATCAATCAAAGTAATTGCTTACTAGTAAAAACTATTGCTACCAATTAAATATAATTAATTTATGAGAAGCAAAACAGGGGCCCACAATTTCTTTCCGTAAAGAATTGTTTCCTTTTGGCTTGTTTGAACACACCTTGAATTTGATAAACACATTTTCCCTTTCTTTTCGGATAATGATCTCAAATATCCTCATAATTAATTTATTTACAAATATATTTTTAGAAAACTTTTATGTTTTCTACGTTTTACAGTAATCTATATATATCTTATACGTATATGCAATTTAAAATAATTAGTGGATTTTATTCTTTTTAAGAATTAGTGGATTTACTTTTTTAATCCGACATTGTGTGTGTGTGTGTGTGAATTTTATCTTACGACAAAAATCGAATATATGGCTACGAAAAGAAAAAAATGGTATTTTCTACTCAGTTAGAGACCAATACACACAGACAATGTATACAAAATAGACACAAGATGTAAAGTTATATTTAATTTAATGTAATAAAGATATAGAGTGGGAGAAGAAGGAAACGATAAACAAAGAATATGAGAAAGGAAAGAAAATATAAAAAATTGTCATGAGAGAAATGTTCAATGTTTACTTATCTATCGATTCATATTATCGACGATTTCGTTGATCATTATTTATTTTTGTTTTTCTTTTATGAATAGTTTGGAGTAGATATGTTAAATAATAATTTAGCTGACTATTATTTTTGGGGAAGTGTAGCTCAGTTCCGACTTCCGGTGGTTGACCTTCGGGGTCGATTTTGATTGGCTGAGTTAGCGTGTGGATGATAGATATCTTTTTTTTTTATCTTTTTCAGAGAGTAGAGTCTTAACCATCAAGCAATGTAGACGTGTTCTCTTTCGTGTCTGAAACGGCTCCCAAGTGAGGGGGAACGACACCCACTATAACGACATTAATAAAATAGTTAAGTTAAAATTGTCTGTTGGAGATTTTTCCTTGCCGAACCGAAACGATTGGAGATTACCGGCAAAGAGAAAAAGCCGAACTGAGATCATGCGTCAACATGCAACAGATAAATCTTGTCAATTCAAAGACGGTCAAAGCCGTATTTTTAAGAAATAGAAAGAAAGAATAGAGGAAATGAAAGAAAACTTTAATCATTTTAGGTTGGGGATACCAACAATAATTACAATAATCACACCACAATAATCCTTTTAACAAATCACATTTTGTAATATATTTTGCTTTCCTTCTTCTATCAATGCAGTCATCCATATAGGTTCCGTTTTGATGACAGAATTCACCTTACGAAAATCTGTACAAAATCTAACCAAGCCATAAGGCTTTTCCACCAAAACACATAGTGAAGACCAGTCACTTTGGCTAGGCTCAATAATGCCATGTTCCATCATGTAAGAAATTTCTTGGTGCATAATCTTAACTTTTTGTGGATTAATCCTATAAGGATGTTGTTTGATGGGTGTGGCACTTCCTACAACTACATCATGAAATATTAATGATGTTCAGTACAGTACATCGGGAAATAAGCATTTCAAATTAGATGGTAAGGTTAGACACTTCATACTTTCACTACAAGTAAGTGAGAAGGCTTCATTCCAAGATTATTTAATATTTCGGAATTATTTATTCCACACGGTGGTCATTTTTTAAGTTCATCAGTTTCAAAGGACCACGAAAAGGAATGTCCAAACACCAACTGAAGGACTAAACCCGAGCGGGTTCTGGAAGATATTCGCAGGCAGCAAATAATAGAAAAGGAATACCTTCATCCCATTCTTTCGAATGATTTAAACATTAGGTTTGCATCACGTTCTTTAATATGGAGTGAAACTGCCCCCTCCCCCACAAAAAAAACGTTGGAATTGGGGATAGTAAGCGCTACTAGAACCGATGTCTAATTGACTCATCACTTATTGAAATAATTTCGAAATAAAAAGATCCGACTGTACAACCTTTGGTAGTCATACTCTACTGACAAATGTAACAAGAGACTTTACAATATTTCGAGCCAAAATATTCCTTAGAGAAATGACTTCAGGAAACTATCGTCAAAATATATTGGCTTCCCAACATGGTTTTGGGTACAGGATGAATGCAATCAATAATCACTCGGCTGAACGGTTCTTCAAACGAAGAAATCGGATGTAACGAAACAATAGGGATCTTTTGATTGGGTTTCCCCACAATCTGACATATATGGCACGTTCGGCAATATTCGGACATATATCTCCGAATGCCAGGCCAATAAAAATGTTTTAATATTTTGTTACAAGTTTTATTTATTCTTAAATGGCCTCCCAAAGGAATTTCATGAGCAGTTCTCACTATTTCTGGTGGACACATTTTAGCAACGACCACGTGATGGACTACTGCCCAATTTATCTGGAATATGAGAAGGTTTCCACTTTCTCATAAGTACGTTATCTTTTATAAAATATCTTGTACTCATTTTCTTCAAATTTCCCACCGGCAACACAAAAAACAGGTATAATTTCACGATCTTTCTTCTGTTCCATCTAAAGTTGATTCCGAGACAAAGGGATATCAATTACAGGCTCCACGTTATTATCTACCATATGTTCGGCAATTAATTTAATCTGGGCTTTACGCATAGTTTTCTTGACATTGATTTCAAGCTTTTTACCAACTTCAACCGCATCGTCTTTTCTAAACTCAAGCAATTGGTTGAAGGTAGGAGATTCTAAAAAGATTTCAACAACCAACATTTCGATTCGTTCTCCGCACAATTATCGATATGTACAAAATTCAACTGAGTATAATATAGAGTTATCCAGAGACGATCCCCCAATGATTTTATCTTATCAAGAAGATCACTAACTCCGAAAACGTGCTTTTACTTCATCAATATTTGATTGATTGATGTAAGCCTTGTAGTTTATCCTGTGGAATATTAGACCACAGCCTCAACACGTTAAGGTGTTGTTGCTATGGTTTCCATAGCAAGTAGGTTTTTATGTTGTACTAAACGGTTTTGAATTCATAGTTAAATCGTCTTCTATGTTAGTTGCCAACGAAGACTAGATAGTCCAGTCTACATTGTTATTAACCACTATCTGTTTCCAAAGTATTTTGTGTGTGTGTGTGTGTGTGTGTGTGTGTGTGTGTGTGTGTGTGTCGCGATGTCCTCGGTTGGAATTTGAACTCAACAAGCCAGTCTGACTTTCTGTTGTTGTTAATATTTTATCGTTTATTTCGATCATCTTGAGAAAATCATCATCGAAACAGTTTTAATATTAACAATCAATGTTCTTGTACGTGCATCAACTATTGACTACTTTAAAATGTCGGTTGAGATTATCTTCACTCTTTATGTAGCAAACTCGTCTGCAGAATAACGATAAATATGTCTAAATGACTTTCTCAAACCTATCATCAACTCGCCAATACTTTTGGTTCAGTATAACGAAAGATTATTTTGTGACTCTTAAGAATAAGAAAGCTGTGCTATAAGGAATGTGTTAACTTATTATTATTGTATCCTTTACAATAAACTCATCCCTACATAATCTTCTTCCTTTTTGTATCAAGTTTCTTAATTTGAAAATAATATAATTTGGACACAGCGTAATAGCTACCAGTTGAATGTTTCAAGTTGTTTTATAATTTCCTGTAAGAGGCAAACTTGTTGTGTCTATGCATGATAGACCTGTTCAGTTTTGGCTTTTCACTTTGTGTTTTTTATAAACCCTTGAACTATGTAGGTTAACAAGAACAAATATTATCTCTATGATATTAGGCGACACTGGACAACAAAACAAGCATATGAAGAAAAACCTGACGTTTACGGCTTACTCTACATTTATAGGAACCGGTTGCATTTATTTTGGTGGCTTTGGGTAATGGTCTTACTAAAATCAAACTTACTGGCAATCCTTCAAACTGTTAATAATTTATCTTACTTCAATAATCTAAATCACTTCAAGTGATTTACATTTAAAGTATTGAAATGATGAAGATTGCGACTGCACTCGTCTTTATCGAGAAAAGTTTGTTTCTGAACTCGGTTTAAGGGGTTTTTGATTATCGCATACAGTCAAACTACCTATAATTACAAATGAAGATTCTTAACATTTTATTGTTAAGAAATGCGACATCAGCGACCTATTCTTTGATAGTTTCAGCAATTACAGTGTAAGGAAAAACGTATAAAACTATTAAAACTGCCATAAAAATGTAAATTTAAATCACACACACACACTCACACACACATAGTTGGCTACTCGTTTCTGAGCACACCTGTCTGACAAATCCCTATTACAGAGGCGCGCTCAACTTACTTTGTTCTATACTGCGACTATGCAGAGGTGACCTTAGTTATAGTTTCTGAGAAAGAACGCATAGTCTACTGTCAACAATATTTTGAAAAAGGCCAGCATGCGCACATCGATGGGTTGCGTTTACCCTATATTATTCACAGGGTTTGGTTTAACCTGTGGTATGGTTTTTCATGCACTTTCCAAATGTGCCTCTTGCTGCAATCGCCTCTCAGCACTATATAATCAATAAGTCCCCACGTCCTGGCGAACAGATCATCGTGGGATTCAAACCCGGGTATCATGGCATCCATATATATATATATATATATATATATATATATATATATATAACTATAATATTTATATATATATATATATATATATATATATATATATATATATATATATATATATATATTGGAGAATTTCAAAAGACACTATTCAGTATCAAATATGGGTGAAGGTTGCAAGAACAATCAAAAATTAATTATTTCCCAAAAACATGGCAACTGAAAAAAATAATATGAAAATCTGCTAGGCCGCACAAATCTTCTAAGCCAGCCACTCAAAGATATAAATACAATATGGGAACCAGTAATACGGAGTTCTAGTGAAAAGCAATAATAACAACAAAATTGCAATAAAAATGGTAAAAATGGTTTATAATTACCAAAATTTCATAATTGATGTCCACAAGGGCACATGGGCTAGTGAATAAAAAGCGTTTGTTGGATCCAATGATTTGACCCAAAGTTTAACACCTGGCTACTGCAGCGGTGGACTTTGGGAGTTGAGTTAAAAGGATATACCTGAGACATCTGGAAGAGACATGGCACGTGGAACTAAAATAGTGTACCCTGGTGTACGAAAGAAAGAATTCAGTTCGAAATTCCAATCACCTGAAGAGGGCCGGAGTGTGCAACAGCCAAAACGCCGTGAATATCTCAATAGTCCGAATAATGTGAATAACATTTAAAATATATAAAGAGTATCTTTAGCATTAACATTTTCTCTGTAACCTATATATGTGACTTCTGTTAGTCTGTCCGTCCGTCAAACCCTTTAAAGTAGCCATACATTGACCGATCGAAACCAAATTTTGGGGAGAAGTGCAAACAGGTAAGGGGGTATTAACCGCAAGAATAAAGTTTATTTGTAGACCATCCGTATATACTTTCGAATGGACAAGAATCCAGGTTCCAGTTCGCGCAGTGTTTTCGAGAATTATGAACAAATCACAAGACCAAACGCTTCAATAAATTGAAATTTGGCTTCAGAATTAAATATTTACGCATGGTCAGCTGTATGTTGCCTGCTCAAGAGTAAGAAATGCTAAGAATTTATTCTTCGCTGTCAAAAAGGAAAAAAGTAATTTTTCTTAAATAATATTATTTATCATGAAGTTCTATAAAATTTTATTAAAGAAATTATTAAACCGTGATGTTTGGTTTCTCTCAAAATATTTATTCCAGCGCGTTGCAAAAAAATTCCATTATTATTAAAATGTGACAAACATATGCTTACGGAAATCGAGAACTCGATGTAATTCGTCTACGCTGCAACAAAACCAATCATCAAATACGTTAAACCCTTAGATATATGTATCCTTGTAACGTTTTAATACGATCTTAAAAAAATAATATTACATTATATATGGCTCTACCGTCATTACATTTGAGAATATTCAGAATATATTTAGAATCACATTTCAGTTAAGCAATTAATTTTTTATTATGTGTGATTGTGTATCTCTTCTAATCTATGTTCTGGCGACCATTTACACAAGATCGTTAGGTAGTTTATTTGCAACGTAACCCGTGATTGTAAAATTTTCCAAGTTCTATTTTCTTTCCTCAATATTTGCCTTAGAAATTCAACTGTCTCTTTCTTATTCTGATTATAAAAGTCCTGTTTTTCTATTTTCCTTAAACTTTCGTCGTTACTCACATGTTCAACCCATGGCATTCTCAGCATCCTTCTGTAGAACTACATCTTTGTTGCCTGAAGTCTCTCTTTCATCTTTGAGAAGATTATGCAGCATTCGCTGCCACATATGATGAGTAATATTACATAACAGTTCAACACTCTTTTCTTTGTAATGAATTTTTCCTGTTTCTTAATACTTGACTTATCTGCATTATTACTGACTTGTATTCGTCGCTGGAGTTCCAAGATCTAAACTGATCCCAGTGACAAAAGATTCTTTCATTTTGATTTGAAAATGTAATTTTCGAGTTAGCCTATAACTGAAGTTGAAATTTACGGCTGTGACGTTGAAATGTTGACCAAATAGTAATCTAATGCTATACCATCAAGTATAAAGTTGCTCGTGTACCAGTTCCTTAAGTGAATTATAGCATTTAGGTAACGAATTGAGATTTTTTTTTCATCGCTTCTTTCTTATACTTTCAGAACTATTTGATTGCAGAAATGCCTGGTGGATCTTCATGAGAAAATGCGTTTCAGGACACGAAGCTAAAAAATGATAACCAAAAAGAACGTTGCAAATAAAAAGGTTGGGAGTGAGATATTCAGAAACTTTAATCCGGATTTTGTTGCATTTACGGTTGAATTAAATCAACTGAAATGGAATAAAACTCAATTTCGACATTCATATTTTTTTATATTCACTTTTTATCTTTTTTTTTTCTTTTGTCTGTCTCTCCTGCTGATAATAACTATAAAACAAAATACACGCGATGTTAGGAAACAGAATAAAATGAATTCGCAATTGAAAAAACAAGAGTCATTATTATAATTTGTATTAATTCTGCTTTATAAACTAACAGTAAGTGGTAGTTTTTATTATATATATCAAATGACAAATAGTTCGTCATTAGCCATAATATACTAGCTGCTTTTTTTTACTTATTTTAGTTTTCGGTGCAACAGAGATATTGATCAAAACTATAATTGGAAGATGAAAAGTGAATAAAGAGAAATTAAAATAATTATTACAATAGGCAATTGATACCTATCCAATTCTTAGTATATACTCAGTTTGACGCCTGGTCAAGTACATCTGCGCTTTATACTTCAACTCTGCGGAGTTACAGTTTCTAAGAGAGAGCGCATAATCTTGCATCATCAATAGATGAACAAGGCCAGTACTTGATCACGATGACTTTGTTCTTCCGAGCCGTTTAATCTAAGCACTTGGCTACGTGCCCATGTAATTATTATTATCACAACAGCTACCTCGCTAGAAGAATACAACAGATAGAAGCTCGTATTAATAAAAACACTAAATTTTTTCTAACAAGTGAGGGTCATAGTCATTATACAAGTCCTTTGAGATTAAATTCAGTAATAAGAACAGAATTAAAAGACAATGAGCAAACTAAAACAAAGAAAGATATGAACAAATGTTGCTTAGATGTGTACAGACTTAAAGAAACATAAAGAGAGATAAACATATATTGCTAACGGCGAATGTTTAAATTAATGTCATCCAACTCTCGTTATTTACTACAGCTCAGGTCGTTTTTTTTTGGGGGGGGTTGTTTTTTGGCACATTAACACAAATATGGGGTGCCGTATGATGATCAAAGTTACAAATAATGATGTCCGAAAAAAAATATTGCCAAACAACCAAGCAGTGAATTATAAGAAGCTTTGTGGAGTAGTGCATTGTGGTTACGTATTGTTGTGTCCGCTTTCCTTAAAGCAAATTTTGGCGTTCTTTTTTCAAATTACCCGAATCGAACAGAAATACGATATCTTAATGTACCATGTTGATTTACAGTGTACATTTATTTCAAAAGAAATGCGACCAAGAAAACGAGAAACCAAAAGGAATATTCAATTATTATTTCTCGCGTGTACAGTCGAGTAAAACTGCAGGTAAAACCGAAGAAATTATGACAACCGACTGGAATGGATGAAAAGGCTGTCATTGACTTAACGTTGGAAAATGTTGTCTTCTAGTTGCATTAAAGTGTCGGCTCTCACATAGCTTATCGACACTTTCAACCAGAGAAATTATTTTCAGGTTTCTCGACTTAAAGTAAAGATATAACTTCTAAGGTGAAATCTTTTTCTGTTTTTTGTTTTTTTTTTTAACTACGCTCGTCTTCAAGGTTTTCTCGTATATGAATATTTTATTGTGAGGATTTGATATCCTTAGCTCGTATAAATATGGATTACGCTAAATGAAAGCAAACGAAGCCAGTACATCGACATCGGCACAGGAAGTGTCTTCGCGTATCGAAAATGGAAAATGAAAAAAAATCATTGTGGAATGAAATCATGACTGGCAAGGTTTGTCTAAAATCTACCCAAGAAATGTAGGGCGCGGAATTCGTCAAGAATTATAAAAGAGCAGCCAAAAGACAGCCATTTCTTAACCAAAAGAAAAGGCAGTGAGCGATTGAAATAGAGGATTTGGAATTTCGGTGCACTATGGTTTTGGGTGTCTTTTATATGTCTTACCATGCTCGACTTTTGAGCAGCAAAGGAATCAGCTATGAGCCTTCTTTAGCAAGGAATTTCGCTTGAACACCTGTAGCTCACTATCAAGGAAGTATTCGAGCCGCTTTGTTAGTTTGGCATACAAACTTCATATTACGTACAGTACATTTCACTATAAAGTATTTTTAGGTTACTTTTTTAGTATGGGAACAAATTTAGAAAGATAATCACTTAAATAATCTGGAAAGGGGATATCAGCTCAGAAGTCATTCTCCTGACTTAAACGGTCTGGAACACATGTAGATTAATTTGAATAGTAAAATAAACAAAAATATCCAAAATATCGTTCTACAAAGTGACTTCTGCTTTTATGATTTTATTGCTGTTTTATCGCCTGTCCTACAAGAGAAGATTACAGAGCTGATAAGTTCGATACTTGAATGAACAAAATATTTAAGATATTCTATTTTCAAATGCGCCTAATTTTAATCTGTATGAATAAATGTTTTTAAATTGTTTACATCTTACCTGCTTCAACAATTCAAAAAATAACGAACCCAACGGGAATTGAAACACGGCTATCTGATTAACAATTTATGCATTGCACCACCCTCACATCCAAACTTACAGAATCTGGTATTCCCACCAAGGTACTGAACAGGTTCGACGTTGATGAATTTCGCTGATCGTATGGGAATCTGTGTTTCAACGTGATGTGGCTGTAAGTCTTCAGTAAATAACAATTCTGTAACAAATATATATATATATATATATATATATATATGTGTGTGTGTGTGTGTGTATATGTATATATATATATATATATATATATATGTATATATATATATATATATATATATATATATATACATACATATTATGCATAAGTATGTGTATATATATACATATATACACACACATACATATTATGCATAAGTATGTGGATATTTACCACTAATATTATCAATATATATATATATATATATACACATACACACACACACATATATATATATAAATCCTGATAAAGTTATTACAATCTAACGTATTTTTGATAATATTTCTTTTACAATTCAATAAATTAACTGCACGCTGAATATCGCTGGCGATAAAAACATGTTTATTTAAGTAAAATGCGCGGTCATTTTCTAGAAACTAAAATAACCTACGGGTATATCATAGGAAATTTAAATAATTACATGTTGAAGATAACATATTTTAAAACATCTTCCAGCGTATTAAAGTATTTTATTTATTGGAATTATTATTTCAAAATTGAAAAATTATTGAAATACGAGTGATAACTTCATATCAATGTTTTATTTTTTTTTATTATTCATTTCACCCCAAGCAAGGTGATAATGCCACTAGGAGGCATGGTGTTACTGGGAGTGAAAAAGAATGAAAAACTTCTAGTGATAAGAAAGAGAAGAAAGAACAATAAAAGAAAAGGATTTAGGAAGACAGAAGATGGTGACTGGCGTTGCATTTATATTTTTGAAGATTATAGGTGACAGAGAAGTATAACATTGGAAGAGTTTACAAGCGAGAAGTTCGTTTGCTTCATTTAGGCATGTTTGGAACTGAGATAAATAATCTAATAAATTTTCATTCTTCGGGTCTACTTGTAACCAAGTTTCTTTCAACAGTTTAAAGGAACACGAACAGAATGTCCAAACACCAACTCAAAAAGACTAAAGCCGAGAGTCTACTGGACAGATTCGCGAGCGACAAATAATTCGACTCTCCATCATGACACTGTATCTCTTGCTTCTGTAATTTGGAGCTGTTAAGCATTCACGCGAGATGTTAGGTCGGAAGGACTTCTCAACGTTAATTCTTTTGTCTTCTCGCTTATAAACTCTTCCAATTTATCTGGAATATGAGAAGGTTTCCACTTTCTCATAAGTACGTTATCTTTTATAAAATATCTTGTACTCATTTACTTCAAATTCCCCACCGGCAACACAAAAAACAGGTATAATTTCACGATCTTTCTTCTGTTCCATCTAAAGTTGATTCCGAGACAAAGGGATATTCAATTACAGGCTCTACGTTACCACCAACATCATCAAATTTAAATGGATGTTGAGTAGGATAACAAGAATTTATGTTTTCAGTAGAATTTACGTAATCATGGAATAAATCAACTCTGCCATTCCCTAGATAATAACATTTCTGTTTATTGACTGTTGCTTTCTTTCGAGCACGGTTTGTCACATACGAAGGAAGTACACTAGGGTTTTTAACTTTTGGTGGATGGATGACAGATTTCCCGCCAACCTACTCATTACCCAATAACATAGACACAACTCTTCATAGGTAATTTGGGAACAACTCCCACAACAATAGGTCCTGAAAACAAATTCGGACACAAGTTACATATGATACAAGGGAATTCTAGCAATCTCATTACTAACGCATTGAATATTCACAAATATCCCTGTGGCTAAATTCGACTCACACGGTAATGATTGGGTAACTCCCGAATCCTCAAAATTACATTTGCTCCAGACCCAGTCGAAATATAGGGTTTGTATTCTTCCCTAACATTTTCAACAAAATCCTATCTGACATACTGTGGTTAAAAGATACTAGCCCCTAGTGTTTATCCTGGGTTAGCCCTCTGGAATCGTCATTCTTTTTAGCCCAACGATTTACTATTGTGTGCCCTTCTTTGTTGCAGTATTAACACATGGGAAGCTTTCGATTCCATCCACCACATTGTCAAGATTCTGAAGATTTAAAATACTTATTTTGAGAATCCGAACTTGTGTTATTATTTTTATAAGAATGGGGAAAATGGTCAGGGATATATAGTTGATTTGACTTAAAACTTGGGTTTGGACTAAATCCAAATTTACATCCTTGACAACCTCTTGAGTCAAATGAATTACCGGCCTTATGCTTACTGCGTTTATACATCAAAATGTAATCATCAGCTAACCCAGCTATTTCATGTACATTATCAACTCGTTTCTCAGCTAAATAAGTTTTCACAAAGTCTAGAACGTATTCCTTGACTTCTTCAATTAGGATTATTTGTCTCAGTTTGTCGTACTCAAATCCGACTTCTTGAGATAAACTCCATCTATCAAAATAAGTTTCCTTTTGACCGGAAAATTCTACGTACGTTCGTTACTTTTACTATTAAACTTCTGACGATAGTCCTCAGGTACCAACTCGTAAGTTTTTGCATAGCTAATTTAACTATATTATAATCATTATATTCAGATGACAATAAAGCAGCATAGGCTTTTTGTGCTTTATCCTTTAGCGCAGTTTGTAATAATATGGGCCACGAATCTATGGACCAGTCCACATTAATAGCAACTTTTTCGAAGTGTAGGAAATATTTACCTACTTCGTTTTCATTATAAATTGGTACGAGTTTAACTTCAAATCTTTTCTCTTTGTGTTCATTATTTATATGTCATCCTTCAATTTCTCTAAAACGAGTTTCTTGTGCTATCTTTGCTTTCTCGATCTCAGCTCTGGTACTAATTTTGATTTTTTCTAATTTAAACAACTGGGTAGAAGATGATTACGGAATATCCGGTTGTACTCGGCTTAAAATATCCTCATCAGAAATGTCATTATCTACCATATGTTTGGCAATTAATTTAATCATCTGGGGTTTACGCATAGTTTTCTTGACATTCATTTCAAGTCTTTTTACGACCTCAAATTTGTGAATGCTGCCATAATCCTTGCCTCCAGTTCATCTTTGGTTTTATCAGGGGTTTTGTCGGTCTCTCGCTCAACTGTACCCCACACATAATAATCAAGGGGGTTGAAATCTGGGAGTTACGTGGCCAGATGTAAGGGGGCGATGTGGCTGCAGAAATTGTCCTGCTTGTGTGGCATGGTGCAGGCACTCGATGTCGGCGTCCGTGTTGAGTCTGAGGCCCTCGCTGACAAATCTGGAAGACCTTTTCTTATCAGAACGATCAGAGCTGTCGTGCTTTCTTAATAACACATTATACCACCCACATATCCAAGCTTACATCACCTGGTACTACCAAGTGGTCACTCATCTAGGTACTGGCCAGGTTCAACTAGTGTTTCAACATGATATGGTCATAAGCCACAAAAGAAAAGATATAAGGCATAACATAATAAATTGTCAGTATGATACTATGATATTTCAACTTCATCTACAACTACTAATTCAAATAGCATTGTTGGCAAGCATTTCTTAGATTAATCAAACAATATTATTACTGTTTATTACACAAATACAAGGTGCCGTAGATAAATTGTCATCTAAATTATGCAAAAATGAAAATGACACTATCTCATTTTAACAAAAATATTCACCAAACTCACACAAAAATATCTTGAAATACTAAAGAGTAAATTTATGCAATAAAATCGTCATTGGCTACAACCACGGCATAGTACAGAGTCCTGTTGCCAGACATAGGGCCTTCCAGCAGCCACCCTTTTGACCCAGGGCAGCACTACTTCCTCAAGGCACTTGATGCAAACCTCCATGTTGAGTCTGAGGCCCTGTGGGAAGATGAATGGCAGCATAACATCGCCATCACTAGTGATCACTTCAAACACCATGATGTTAACTGGATATATCAACCAACTTTTCCCACATGATCTGCACTGTCCTTCACCCAAACACTCTGAATGTTTGTATTGGAGCTTCCGGCGTGAATGATAAGCAGTACAGCATGCCGTTTCCAAATGTCTGTCGGAGTGAATTGCGTCATGGTGTTTTTTTTTCTCGCAGACGGTGCCCAACTGACACTACAATTCTATACAGTTCATAAAATCAAAAACAACCAATGCGCGAAATTAAAAATATAAAATGGTGACAATTTGCAACATATATATATATATATATATATATATATATATATATATATATATATATATATATATATATATATATAAAGTTATATAATCCGGTGTTCTTATAGATATTTTTATTTTTACAAAATAGTGCTCAATGTAAATTTACAGAGCCTTAATATTATAAATTAACTGATTTAAAATATTTTTTCGCTACACAGTTCTAACCATGTTTCAAAAATGGAAGCTAAAAGCTTCGAATTTAATTTTGTAATTAAATTAA